>OZ023159.1:22653706-22961206 GCA_963678695.2 Diplodus puntazzo | reverse complement strand
TTTTTTACGTAATTTTACATTATACATAACCCCAGTGACTAAATTAGCAGTCTCGATTTGGAAAGTCTAGACGAGCTGCACAGTTAAATCGCTTTATGCCCTGACCACAAGTCATCCTCTCAGCCAATATAAGTCAAGCATGCAGATTTTTTTCTCATAAATCTGATTTTTTTTTCATATGCCGACTAACTGTGGTAAGCTAACTAGCATGCTAAAGCTGATATCAATGCACTGCCAGAATGTAGAATATGAGCTTATCGAGCTGCGACGACGTGACAACAGAAGACAAATTGGAAGACAAATTGGTGACTTGACTTTGATTCAGAGCTGTTGCACCCCATGACTCAGCTGCATCCGTTTTGACCTTCGCTTCGACCGACAACATCCCTGGAGTGCCACCCTTTACAACTTAATTGACCAACAACGAAAAAGAGCATTAGATCAGAAGGCCGTCCTCTACATCATTTTCCTGTAGTCCGACGCTTTTCTTCCTCCTTTGCCTTCGCCTCAAATTTCCCATCTCCCCTCTCTTCTCCAATCTCTCCCGGTCTTCTGAGCGCGAGTCGAGGCATCTTGTTCCAGTCTGTTGGTTGTTCCTTATCAGGCCTCAGACCAAATAATGAAACACGGAGTCTGACAGAGCAATCAGACAGCGACAACAAAACGCAGGGAGAGTTTTCAGCCTTCTGTTTGTCTGCCCGAAACAAATGAAGCCGGCAGGGGCACTGGCTTACATCAGGGGACAGCTTGTCGCAGATAATGCTCTCATTTGGAGGGAAATTGACCCTGGGCGTTGAATTCGCAACAAGATATGTTAGTCTTGCTAGAATGCATGTAGGATTTTATTAGAACAGGAGAGAGAGGTGTGTATGAGGAAAAGGGGAAAATGGCACTATGAAGAGGGAGATGGGTATATGAAGACAGCGATAAGGGAACAGAAAGTCATAAACTAGATTTTCAGTGAAGAGAAGCAGGTTGTAATATCACAATGATAGTCAGTCAGGTGATATATCATTAATGTTGGGGCCGGCCTAATAGTAGTTTGTGGACTAGTAGTATTTCCCTCCAAAATAAAGATTGTATTTAATTGTCAAGGTAGTTACCCTCCTCTTTTATCAGCTCTCATGTGGCCCCTTTGCTGTTAAGTCTCGCTGATTACATTCATATTCATGTGCGCACCAATACGCTGACTACTGGAAGTAATCAGCTTAAGGGGGTTTTTCAATTGCATTTACATAGTAACACAATCTCTCTCATTACCAAAGTGGCTGCGCTCATACGTCTGTTGATCCTGTTATAACAAGATTACAACTCATTTGCAATCTTTTATCCCACTGTTATATCAAATGTACAGAGGCTATGTCTTCGCTTGCTGCTTGTGCTACTTTGTACCAGCTTTGATACGTCGATAAAGCCAGAACAACAGTTTGTTTTCAAAGTGTGAGTGTGTAGACACTGAACCCATCACTAATCTTTATCATGGTTTGCAATGTTATCATTATTGTCAAAACAAGCTGATCTTATAATGTATTTAAGATGATCAACAAAGATCAACTTTCTATCATATATATTTTCTTCAAACTATGAAGAAAAAGAGTTTCAGAAGCAGAGAAGCAGGATTCAATTACTTATAAATATGTCACAGATTAAAACATGTGACATGTACAAGGGGTCAGAATCTGTTTTTCCGGTGTAGACATTCTTGTGGAATAAACACAAGTCTTAAAATCTACTGGATAAAACTGGAGGTCAAAAGTTTAACTTGACACCAAGATGTAAAGCAATTTTTGACTGACTTCTGGAAAGATCTGAAAGTTTCCCGTCCGTTGCAACTTAAGGAACATCTAATGCTGAGGTCACAGTGTCGTGAACATATTTTTTTTGACAGCGAGATAAGAACTTTAACCACTGGAGGTCAGGAAAATGCAAAATGTGAGACTGCTAGGAAGCGGCTTGCTAAAAGGTAACTTCAAGTTTGACTTTAAAACCAGCACGAGAATTTAAACCACTACAGGCATCAACACCATGTGGAGTATATTAAGTAAAATTCCATATGTATTTATAGAGTAAATACAATTACGAAGTACACATAGCAGGCATACAGTAGAATAAGTAGACATATTCTTACAAATATACTTTACAATATACCTAGAGAAATGTACTTAAATTATTGTATTTTATTCTTATTTTTTTCACTTGGGTGTATTTGAAGGCAGTCTGGTTTCCGTCATTCCTCTCTCTGTGATCGTGGTTGTTTTCCACCCAGAATTCTCCAGCTGATGGATTATGTTTTGAAATGTCTTCTTCTTTCCCTCCTCAGATTCTACAAGGTAATGACAATCCTGTAATAGCGGTTTCATCTAGAGGGCGGTGCTGTGCTTGAATGAGAATGACTGTGTGTTTTTCTGTGTGCATACGCATGCAAATATGCCCACAAGTGACTCAATGATATTTAACTATTCTCTGTGAGTGTGTGGGTGCGTGTGGGTTGTTTAAATGTGCTCACATGTAGATAAGTCAGCCAGCCAGTGTGTCATATTTAACTAGCAGACCGGATGTGTTCGGGGGTGTTTGGCTAAGCAGACGGAGCGTGCCTGCAGGTTCCTCCAGGGCCCGGACCTCTGTGATTCCATTACACGAGAGCCACCAGGACGCTCCAGAATGTAAAACCTCCAGCGTACTAGTACAACCCTCACACCTCCGGCATGAAGGAATCCATTCATTTGATTTTTGCTCTTGAAATGCCAAAAAAGGGCTCTACTTACACTGCAGTCATGATGTATTTTTCTCCCAGGAGAATAGACTGCTGATTATTGTGCTGTAAAAAAAAGAAAAAGGTAACAAAGTGAGATATGAGGTTTGTGTTGGACATCAGTGGAAAAACTGCAAAATTTGTATTCAGACAAAGTAGAACCAGAGCGGACTCTGTACAAAATACAAAATACTCACATCCCTTTAGCCTGCTTATATGGAGAAGGTAAATGTTACTTGGAAGAACTACGCCAGAGCCTGTTTAAAACGAACTGATTTTTATAAATTTTATATATTCGTACTGTTTCCAGGTGGACTTTAAGTTATGCCTAAAGAGTCATGCGCATAAAAGACACATAGTCTCACTTTTACTTTATAATTTGAAGATTCACACCCATTGTTCAACGCCAGCTACAATATGCATTCGTGTAAGATGCTGTACAACCATGATTCCAAAAATTTCTACCAACAACAGTTTTTATTAACTTTTCATGAGCCTGATGTTGGAATGTTCTTTACACAATCATGTGTTGCAGGAAGGGGTAAAGCTCGCCCCGTCCTTGCTTGTGGACGACCAAGCCTGTTAAGGACGGCCCCTTTCATGCCAAGACATTCTCACTCCCATCTTGCCAAATGTAGCAGCATTGGTCAGTGGTCTTAAAAGCCAAGAAGTCCACAGTCCAGCAGCAATAGACAACTTAAGCGATACATCAACAGGCTTGTATAGGCAACCGAAAGTCATGGGGAAGATCTCCTACAATCCTGCATTACTGCATACTATAAAACTACTTTGTTAGGCTTAGGAAAAGATCTTACTTTCGTTAATAACAGCAATTCAGTCTTGTAACTCATGTCAGATAATGTAAGGGGCATAATCAACATCACTGAAAATATGTTAGTGAAATCAGTTACATAACAACTGTGTTCAGCTAATATCCCTCTTGACTCTTTGCCACAGTCCAGAAAGTCCAGAGTTAATTCATCCAACCATCCCAACCGAGCCCTGACTCTAACATTTTTCGTGCTCCATACTACTGTACTAGAGGGGCATTTTAAGAAGTCACTCTATAGCGGTACCTAGGCCTTCACACTTTAAAGCTTATGGCCACTGACGAGGCTGCTGTATTTGATGCGTCGGCATTGAGGATGGGCTGTTCATACCCAATCATGATACTATCGCCTGCTATCAGTTAACCAGTTTTCCTGTGCAATGTCCCAAGGAGATATTTTTTGATCATTACACAACCTTCCCGGTCATTTGTTGTCCCTGTCCCACATAATTCTACACTGGGAGCAAGTTCAGAAAAACAATATATTTACAAAAAACAAATTAAATCGATGAGCTAAAACTCTTCTCTTTTCAATTAAGTATATTTCGAAAAGGATTAGCAAATCATCTCATTTGGTTGTATTCATGTTGAACACATCGTCCCAATTTTCAGGTTTGTATATGTGCCAAGTATAATCATTCATTCTTGGCTGTTACCAAAGAAGTGCACCGAGATGGCTGAAGTCATTTTCCGTCTCCACCAGGTTTTACAGAGTGGAGGAATCACACAGGCAACTTTCTAGTTACCAGGCAGACTCTTTAAGCCTCGGAGTGCCAGTCAGATTAAGAACAAGATGAATTAATTTGCTTTTACCATCTGTGGTCGGCAAGAGTTGAGAATTCTCTGGCAAAATCAAGTACTGGGTGAGCTCATAATGCTCAATAACTCACTAAATAGTTGTTGAGGAAATTAAACATCTTGTAACAGGAAAACGTAGCACTGATGTAGAGCAAGATGAAGTCACAGTGAAAATAAAATGAATGGCTGAAAAAAAAAGATGAAATGCAATGTAAGAAAAGAACCATGGTGATTGAGATACATTTCCATTTAGATGGGAGGGCATGAGAGTACTTTTTTTCTCAGAAGAGGGACAGCGTTTTGATGTGAATCAATCTCCTAAGTCATCGCCGTAAAATAGAGCTTGTATTTTGCATCAAGCATGAGTTGGAATCCAAACTTTCAAGGAGTACATCATAAAAACCTTCCCAAACCCCTCGGACTCTCCAGGGCAGACATCAAAAAGAAGCTGTAAAGTCATCTTATTCTGACGGAGAGGGAGAGATGTGAAATTTAAGAGATTATTTCATCTATGTGTCTAGAACGAGTGTGTCTGTGAGCGTATAGAGCTACCTTCAGGCTGGTTAACCGGCAAATGTCAACATTTCTGGGATTGCGATCATTAGCTATATCCGATTTTCTGACACCCGAGTGAAATTCAAACAGATTTTGGCGAGGTAAAAAGTTTAAAGTTTGAGCTTATTCGCGCTTAAAGATAACAGATTTAGAAAAATAACTGAAAACTTGTTTGTTTTTGTTTTTTCTCGAATATTTACGAGGTGCAAGTATAACTTTAAGGGAATATAATAAACACGAAGACATTAAACACTGAAACATTTGCAAATCCAACACAAATATTTGCAAAATAAATTTAAAAAATCAATCAATAAATTGAAAGCAGCACTTAATGCTTAATGCTCTAGTGCATGCACCTGTGTATTCATGTGTGCGTAGAAGTGTGTGTGTGTGTGTGTGTGTGTGTGTGTGTGTGTGTGTGTGTGTGTCTGAGTGTGCGCACTCGAACACGCAGACTCATTCCTTCATCAGCAGTCTGGGGGACCTTGGGGTGACTGAGGTTCATGTCAGCGGCCACGTCATCGCTGTATTGATGCACCAATCGATGCTCCCTATCATCCATCACTATGAAGATGCGGAGGTCTTGCACAGAAATGTATTTTCAAAGTTGACTCTCTCTCAAAGAGAGTCGCTTTGCCTCCCAGGTTTTTAAATGTTCAGAGTTGTTTGTGCTTTATTCTCAAGCATCATAAAAAGCTATATTAGTAAGAAGAAGTGTACAGAGTATGGTGCAACACGTTTAGATTTAAAAGTTGCGAAGAGGATGTGTAATTATGCGAGTAAGCAGGATGGATAATCAATATGGAAATGATTATACCACAGAATGAAAAACCGATCTGAAGCAAGTCCTGCTTGAAATTGTTTATGTGGGGAGATTTCCTCTGTGACTACAAGTGTTCAAGTTAAACTTTTTCACTGAAGCTGCAGCATGCTGACTTTCATCACTGAGAAGAAGTGTTTAAAAATCACGGTTTGGTCCCATTTTTTTCTCTTCGTGATGCAGCACGAGATTCTTCCACACAAGCTTAAAGCAACACCATGGAAGTCTTGCTCTCGGGGTCCCCCTACAGCCGGGAAACAGCATTGTCCTCTACAACTGTCGTAAAATCTGTTGCGCTCACACCAGGGGATACACGTGCATTTGTTGTCAAGTCAACGATACGATACCCCCGAACTCTGCAGAGGGACTCAGGACTGAGCAGACTGCCTGCGTAACGTGTAGAATGTCTTCATTCCAGGTACAGTTGCGTAATATATATCAGCATGTCTTGCTGATATATATATATGATATATATGAATATTTATGATTTTTTTTTCAAACGCCAAAAGATTGCATAGCTCACGTTTACAAGCAAGCGTCATTAGTAGCCTAGCCTAATACAGACTACTGTTTTACAGAATGGACATGCTAATTCAATGCAATGTTGTTTGTAGCAGGTAGCATGCCATAGCCTATATTGACAATATAATAATATCAAGCTACCTACAAGCTATGAATCTGCAAAGTTGAAAAATTAATTGGTATTATAGCCTGAGGCAAGACACTTTCACCAGAAAAAAACAAAACAAAAACATCAGCCTGCAGTCATTACGCTAGTCAGCATGAAAGATGATTTTGACTAGACTCCTGTTTGGCTCTGTAGCTAACAATCATCTGAAACAACACAATCACCTCAAAAGCTATAAACACAATGATAATACTGCTAACATTCCTCCTCTCATACTTTCTAAATGTTTCGTAGACTAAACAGTTTAGCTCAAACATGAGCGATTTCCATGTCATCGATTGCAATGACCAAATCAGAACGAGAATGCTAGCTTGCGCTAGCATGCTAACCATTCGACAACTAGCATGTTAGCGTATGGTAGATGCCAGATTGATAATTCGGTCCTCCCCTGCTAGCATGACTTGACTCATGAAGTTAAACGGACCAGATAACTTCCGTAACATAGCCAGGCAGACGTATGCAGGCAATGTACTTACTGATCCATCAGTATGAGGGCTAAGCTAGCATCTGTCGGGAAGCCCTCCTCCTCCTTTAGCTCACGCCAGCGTGTGAACGCTGCACCAATATTGATCCTCGTCCGGCCTCTGTTTTTGTCCCTCTCCCTTTTTCTCTTCCTAGTCATGTCATGTCATCGTCTGTAACCGCTTATCCCTTTCCATGGGGTCGCGGGGTGTTGCTGCTGGAGCCAATCCCAGCCTCATCTCAGGGTGAGGGCAGGGTACTCCCTGGACAAGTCGCCAGCTCATCGCAGGGCCCTCACTGATGAGCAATGTGGGGTTCAGTATCTCGCTAAAGGACACTTCGACATGCAGCTCAGCCCAGCCCAGCCCAGCCCGGAGCCGGGATTTGAACCAGTGACCTTCCGATCACTAGTCGACCTACTCTACCCGCTGAGCTACAGCCACCCCCCCTCTTCCTAGTCTCCTCTGACAAAACCTTTGCCTTCTTCGGTTTACGTTGCTGCTTCGGCCATGACAGCAAGAGATATACGCTATACCATCCTGCAAACAAACGCTAGTAGTTGGGCTCTGAGGGTTTTGGCTCGTCCTCGTCCGAAAATGACGAAGAGGGGGTGCTGTAAAGCAGTTTAGTTGTAGTTTATGGGGGTTCCACCCCAAAACCCAAAGTTCCGTAGTGCCAGTAAAATCGATACAGAGCCCATCAGGCTGCGGCAGACGTGTCATTTAACCTATTGTAAGTCGATGTACCATCACAAGGGTCTTGGGAATATATTATGAAGGTCGAAAAACTCTATGGTTTTGCTTTAACATGTTTCATTAGCACGTATTTGCAGAAAACGTTTTCAAAGTATTCCCATGTATATCAAGAAGGGTTTTTTTCAGAGTATAGATAAAATAATCTCAGAATTTATTTGGAATAAGAAAAAACCGAGAGTAAGGATGATCTTTTTACAGAGACCAAAATCAGTAGGAGGTATGGGGTTGCCGAACTTTAAATTTTATTATTGGGCAAGTAACATTAAAATGATGACTTACTGGCTACAAAAAAAGCCTCCGCTGTGGTTAAGTATTGAAAACGCCTGCTGTCACCCTTCTTCTCTCCCAGCCATGTTGTTCTCAGCTCTGCCCGCTGTAGACCCTGACTCGCTAGACAATCCAGTCGTCTCCCATTCACTCAAGATTTGGTCCCAAATTCGAAAATTTTATGGTTGGCAGTCTTGTTCTCTTCAAAGCCCTCTTATCGAAAACCACGCTTTCGCACCCTCTTTTACTAATACATTATTTAAGGATTGGTTCGAAAAAGGAATTCATACCTTCCTGGATATATTTATAGATCAAGTTTTTCCAACATTTGAAGAGGTACAGGAAAACTACAATATTCCAAGGTCACAGTTTTATAAATATTTACAGATAAGGAGTTTTGTTATTCAGAATAATCCATCATATCCGAATTCTCCAAACCGATCCTCAATGGAATCGATACTTATGCAAGATCCCTCTAAAAAAGGAGGAATATCCAAGATATACGAAAGTCTGTCAAATCTGGCTGGCAAAGCTACTATGGATCATCTGAGGTTGGCGTGGCAGGATGACCTCGGCAGAGGGATCACAGAAGATCAATGGCAGAGAGCCCTAACACAAACTCATAGTTCTTCAATATGTGCAAGCCATGGCCTCATGCAATTTAAAATAATACATCGTCTACACTGGTCAAAACAAAAGCTTCATAAAATATTTCCCTCAGTAGACCCTTCATGTGACAGATGTGGACTCGGACCAGCAACACTGGGTCATATGTTCTGGAGCTGCCCAAGGCTATTAAATTACTGGGACAATATCTTCCAGACTCTATCGAATATCTTACATAGACCTATTATCGTAGATCCACTGGTGGCGGTTCTAGGAATTATTGATTCAAGCATAACGAAAAGCAACATGGAACATAACATGGTTTCGTATGTCAGCCTACTTGCGCGAAGATTGATATTACTTAATTGGAAACAAAGGACAGCCCCAACTTATTCAAATCTTATGACAGATGTTATGAGATATTTAGAGCTGGAGAAAATCAGATTCTTACTGAAAAATCAGGAAAGTAAGTTCTATAGAATTTGGCAACCGTTTATTGATTATTTTAACCACAACACATAGTCTGAGGGCAAGTTATAGAAGTGCTTTTAATAGAAGGAAAGAGTTTTTTTATTTATTTTTTTTATATATATATTTTTTAATCTTCATTTGGTTATATTTATTCAATTTTATTCCTGTTTTTTTTTTTTTTTTACCTGTCTTCATCTGTCTATTTTTCATTCTGAGATACATAAGTTAATACAACTTAAATGATTTGATTTGATTTTTCTTTTTTTATGTGAAAGTGTACGTGTATATGTGTAGGATGTCTGTATTGTCTGATATGTTGTATGCCAAAAATGAGTAGTTTTCAAAAGCATGAATCATTGTCTGCTGATGGGAGGAAAACAGTGCTAATAGAAATAAAATTAGGACCCAGTGTGCCTTTTTACACTTTCCGCAGTTTTCTATTTAACAACCCATAATTTTCCATCTATTGCAATTTGTTTGTGTCTAATTATACCATAATTACAGAAGCGATGAGGCAATAATTCACAGCTTCCATGGACGAGTATAATGGAGTTATGCATCTGCTCCAGGGTGGGTCTGTCCCTACCTGTCCACTGCCTTTTCAACCTTTTCAAACCTCAAAAACTTTTCTGTTGAATCTGCCACTCTACTTACACAGATAGAACCTCTCTGATAGCGGCTGAATAAATGTACCTGCATTCAAAGGTGGGCGACTTTGAATGCATCGTTTCAAATTCTCTCTTTTCTCGAATAAATACAGTCAACCCTTGTCTTCTATATTTCTTTCCTCAGCTATAGAGAGGTGCAAAAGTGAATTCTTTTTTTCCCAAAGATTTGAAGGAGGGAGACAGAGCAACGCAGAGAGAGATTAATGCATCAAATGATAACAATCTCCATACAGCAAAAGGCTCTTTTGTTGCCGTTAATCATTGAGTGTGTATGTGTGGGGCTATATTATGTGTCTGTGTGTGTGTGTGGCCATCTGAATAATGACGACGCCATCATTTCCTCTTTAACCGTGTTGGAAAGTAGAAAGAGGCCCAGGAGGAGGAGGAGTAGGAGGGGGAGCTGAGAGAGAACACTGAAGAAAGTGAAACAAATTAGGAGTAGGAAGGAAGAATGTAAAGTCCACTGCTTGTTTTGATGAATTGTTTCTACATTTACTGTGACAGATGAATTTGTTATAACAGTGAATTATTTTTTTTTAAAGTCAGTGCATGAAAGCTAAAAAACATTTACTGATTTTAACTGCAGAGAATGTGGCATTCTATCATAATGACTAGTTTAACCACCATTAGGGGCCAGTCACTGTTTGTTTTGTGAGATCTGTGTGTTGAAGCTCTGCCAGATTCAAACAAATTCAATATAGGTCAAGGTACAGTACTAATACAGTGTAGACATATAATAAGATGTAGTGTATCCATTGGTCATAAACACTGGGGATGCTTCATTTGTCAAAAATGTTTTAAAATAGCTTCAACCAAAAATAACAACAATAACGTATTAATTGACGTATTAACCCAGGACCTGATATGTACAGTACACTTCAGACTAAGGCTACGACACAGTCTACAATTTGTGCAAGAAAAACTTTTATTGTTTGTTAGATAACAGATGTTAGAACCACGACTACTATTATATACGTGGACTGATTAGCTACCTATCTAGCTAGATTAGCCTAAGGTCTGGAGTGTTTAGTCTACTGTCTACTGTGCTGTGGCTCTCACCCCAATCCCAATGCAGCGCGCTGAGAAACTGGTTCTCCAGCACAGCAAAGACATCATCCCTGCTCGCCTGGACCCTCAACCAGCATGCCTTCAGAACCAACAGATCCACAGATGATGCTATATCCACTGCCCTTCACTCAGTCTTCTCGCACCAGGAGAGTCAGAACAGCTACATCAGAATGTTGTTTGTTGACTTCAGATCAACACTCAATACAGTCTCACTCATGAAGCTGACTGGAGAAAAACTTGGGCTTGAACACTTAACTTTACTGGAACCCTCTTGGCTTGAGTACAGGCATGAAGTAAGCATGGGAAAAGGACAATTCCTGTTAAATAGCCTTTAATATCAATTTGAACGAAACAATAACATTAAAATGACAGTGGGCCTCATTCACCAATATCTTTTTAAGAATCTTCTTAGATTCTTTCTTAAGTTGTTCATAACGGTAGTAAATACTAAGCTGTTATTTTTCCCATTTGTTCTGAAATATTATAGATCTTATTATTAAAAATAATGAGAATAAATATACATATATATCCGATCCCTGATCGGAATGTAACGTCCGATTCCAATCGAGTCTGAAGCCACGTGAACGGCCCCGATTTCTGATCACGTAATCGGATCGGGACATCCCTATTTGACACTATAAAGTCAGGAGAAGATGAGGCACGAAGAGGACATCTTTGAACTGTGCTGTTTTGCAACTTCTGCAGTCATCAGATAAACCGCAGGAGATATTTTAGAGAGGCAATGAGATGATGATTATAAAATAAGGAGGAGACGATGTAGACGGGGTTTGGTGGTGACAAACAGCAGCCGCCACAACAGGGCCTCAGAGACACCTGGTGCTGCAGTGGCGATAAGTTTACTGCAGAGATAACTTGACACAAGCACACTTTTGTCAACCTTCAGGGGGACGCATCTACTGACGGGGCTGGCAGGGAGGGGGAACGGCGGGGAGTGAAATGAGGAGGAGGGAGAGAGATAGCAAGAGAAGGATTCACTGGATGCGTCCTCCCCTCTCTTCGCAGGACCCCGAGGCGTTCTTATCACACCTCTTAGAAGTATAGCAGCACTCAGTGCCTCTTCTTTCTATACCTTGCTGCCTGTCGTACCTTTTCAGTCTTCATTCCTTTCTTGCTTTGTGTCAGTGTATCTCCGTCTAAATGCAGTTTTTACCGTGCTTAGCACCCTGCGTGGACCCGTCTCTGTGTTGTATGTAAGGTTTTGTGTACACTGTATTGTTCAATGTTGTATATTCTGTCCATATCTGTTTCAGTCGTCCTCTTACTCTCTTAGCCCCTCCAGTATCTGCTCAAAATACTTGGAGATGAATGAATACATATATATATTTTTTAAAAAACATTTTTGCATTCAAATGTCTAAAAACTACCCAACCTCCACTTACATAAACCTAAATGTTTCCAATAATGTTCAAACCAAGAGATATCCACAAGTTTATTTAAGGTAACGGTGCGTTTCATTTGGTCGCCTGTTGCTACAACTTCCAAGGGTTTAGAGGACATTTGCTCGTGACACTTCCATATTGTTTTTAGCTTGTTGATGATCTGGAAGGTTAATCTATTGGACTGCTGTAAAGCAACTGGACCAAGATCCATCATTCACAATTTAAAAATGCTCAGCTGCAGACTTGAGGGATTACTCCAACATATTTTGACTTTTGTATTATTATGACAACATTGCTATCAACATTTAAAATGAGTTGATGTATCTGTGCTGTTGGCTAATTTTACTAACATTTGTATCTGACAATAATTTTTAAAAACCTGGCAACCTTTGAGTTGATCTTATTTGCAATTATGCTTTAAATGTTTCACATTTTGTAAAGGGAGGCATGGCATTTTCTTAAGCGTGTAGTTGATATGAGTCAAGTTAAAGAAAAGCTCCAATGTAAATCTCTGTTGAATAATAAATCTTCCAGTGAAAACTGCCTATTGAAAGAGCATGCCTTTCTCTGCAATGGCAGCTTAGCAGAAAAATACGAAATCATATTCCATAGTCAACAATTATGCATGGTTATTTACAAACTTTTTTATAGTGAGAATTAACAGAGGTTAAAGCTGATGGCAATTTGCCACAAGTGCAGCGACAATAATGTCAAATCCTTTAAGACAAAGTGTTGGAGACAAACATTGAGACCTTCAGACGGACAACTTAGACAGCCAAGGTATCTCCAAAGCCCCATACAGACAGGGTGAGGTGATGAATGGAAGTCAGATTGATTTTGGCGTGGCCACACACTGTCCTCTGTGTATTGTGCCATTGAGAAGATCTGCCATGTCCTGACATCTTTGATTCCTGTAGATCCCTGCCTTGGCTCAGAAGCCAGTTAACAATAAGAGCTGGGGTAAGAAGTTGGCAGGCAGCTGGGAGAAAGGATTGTGGAGGCAGAGGAGGAGAGGAAGAAAGGGGGTAGAGGAGAATAGGAGGAGACAGAGAAGTGAATACAGCAGGAAGAGGGTGATGAGGAAGAAAGAGGAGGAAACAATGAGGAACGGAGGGGAGCGGAAAAGGCAGCATGGAACTGTGGGAGGGTAGATGAGCGCAGAATGGTTTTCACACATAAGTGGAAAATATCAATCTGTCAAGGTAATTTGACTGTGCAAAAACACATTAATATCACAATGGAAGTTCAATGCTGACATACTGTGCAAACAAGAGCCGAACATAACAGCTCCAGTATGAGTAACCTAAAGCGATGGCACTCTGATGTGTGAGATTTAAAATTTCTGGTAAGATGCAACTATGGAAGTGACAGAAGTGGTGTCAAAGTGATCATTGTCATTGTCAATAAATCCCCCAAAGATAACAAAATAATATAGCCTAATTTAGCTTATTCCTCTGCGCTACAGACCTCCACTGTTGTCCAAAACCTACTAAAATCACATCAGTAAGCCACAATCTTGTACCTGACATATTCCTTCATTATGATGGTCATAAGCACTGCTGTTGATTTCAAGTCAGTGCCATACATACGTTGCCATGGTGCCATGTACGTGATAATGCAACATATCAGTCCTCATCTGAAAATAGTCCACCACCAAATGGAATGATTTCTTATTTCTGAGTAAATCAGTGTCCTACTGTTTCAAGAAATTACCTAGCCCTTCAAACATTCCATTTTCAATGGAAGTAAATGGATTGGGGTTCAGTGTATGGGCATTGAAAACTATAGTGCAAGAGATTAAGATATTGTTAGTGTTGGTCTTTGTTGACCATAACAAAAATACAGGATAGCATCAGCTTCCTCCAGCCGTTCTCACTCCCAACGCGCAAATACAACAGTCAAGTCAGTGGCCCTACATGTATGATGCTGTAGTTGCCCCTCTAGCGTAATTTCTTGAAGCAACCCTCTAGTGAGGTGGCATCTATGGCTGTGAAAGTCCCAGTTAGGGGGTGATCGGGTTTGTTGGATAGTTAGAATCATGTATAGGACTCTCACCCAGGAGGGTGGGGTTCAAGTAAGGTAACTGATGTTAATAACATAAGTTAACGAAGTATTGTAATGGAACTTACAAAACTACCGTAGTTATTTTAACAAAAAGAATGATCTTTTCCTACACCTAACAGAGTACTTTTCATGAAGTCCTTAAACCTAACCAAGCAGTTTTTGCACTTGAACCGAATTTTGACATGAAATGTTTGTCAGCAAGCTTTATTCTGAAATCCTAACCTGACGTTGGATATAATATTGCTAACTTGACCATGGAGCCCTTCAAGTGCAAAACTGATGCTAGAGGCATAAGAAGAGCGTTGTTTAAAGCAGTTTGAAGTTTAGGGCCACTAATCACACCGCCGCAACTGACGAGTCCTGAGTGAGAACATGTTTCCTTATCTTCTAAGACTTTGCTTTTGTGGACAACAGAAGCAACATACCTTAGATGGAAACTTAATAGAAAATACTTTTTTGTCTACCCTTTTTTTGCTCCCCTGCAATTCTTTTGGTGATTTGATAAATTTGTGTAAAATCTTAGGTAAAAGAGAAGGAGAACGGAGGGCAAAACAGAAGCAGAGTTGAGGAGAGGAGCAGTCAGAAAGTGAGATCATTAAAGGGATATTCTGGTGTAAATTTAATCCATGGTCTTACTATAATAACCCTCACACCATCAATCCAATCACGAGAAAAAAAGATTTCATGGATATGTGAATATGTTGAAACTTTGCATTTCTTCATGTCAGTTTCGGTTTATGTTGTGGAAATGCTGTGCTTATGGTCTGGTTTGGTCTAGTTCAATATCTAAGTGTCACAACTTTTAAACTTTCGCAACCTCAAATATATGCCATTGGTTAGGGTTGGACAAAGATATTGTTTTGGGTTACGTGATTCTGTCGCCACGAACCCAGCTGGCAATCTGTCTTCTGTTTTGTTGCCAGTAACATGACTTAAATAGATTACAACATCTTGTTAAAAATATCTTGCAGGCTTTTACTGTACAAATGTTCAAATGCCACCTGGAACGGCGGCATTGGCAGACTCAGGATGTCTGAAGGGTAGGATGGCTCCAGCTGTATGTGGTGGGACGCCAGCACGCAAAAAGGGCGCTGAAAGAGCACTTTTTTACGTCTCATCATGACTGTATCACAAGTCAGAGTGAAGCTCTTACTTATTTGATGTCCCTCGAACAAAATATCTCCTAGAATAGTCCTTAGTCCTAGAACCTGAGTCTTTCTTACAAGATATAACCATCAAATATGATCTGCTATAATAAACATTATCTTTACTTCATTCTTGTGGCTCTCCTGATTAAAATGGCCAACATTAAATCTTGAATGTAGCAAGATTTCCAGTGACCCAAACAGCTGCAGCGTTTGAAGCATCAGTGTACTACGGCCTGCGCCACTGAGTTGACTGACAGAAAACATGTAACCTCTCTCCTTTTTTCTTCTTTGCACCATCGCTCTATTGACCAACAATGTGACCGCAATTTTATGACACAGCAAGAGGATTTATACCCTCCCTTGATGTGCTGCTCAATCCTCATGGGCCTGAGCTTCTTCTCCCACTGGACTCATATTCAGTCTGGGCAATGGAAAATAAAGGAGGTCAGCCTGATTCCATTGCTCATTGGCGGAATGATATACCAAATTTTATACAAAACCATGTATTGTCCTGTGGGGAATTCAGTTCTAGGGAAGATGAAACGACAGTGCACACCGTATACGGCTTGACACCTCCACTGACCATCCGAAACACCAGCTGACTCTCGTCCTCATGGATCACTGCTTTGATGATTCATTTCTTCATGTAATTTACTTTGATTTAATTTAATTGTTCCCGAACTAAAAAGAAGAAAATGCACAGGATGTTCTGCATATTTGATCAACTAAAACAGTGAAATGTAGCCATCCATAGAATTCTATCATTACTGAGACATTGCTGCCTTACACTTAAAGTCATACAGAGACATTTTGAACAATATGTACCACTAATAAAGTTTTAAAGACATCGATCAACGTGTGGATATTGTTAGTCCATCAATCTGTAACTTTCAACTCTTGATTTCAATTCAGTCAACCATTTTAATGTCAGAATTGTGGGTCTATGTCCAACAATTTCTTTAACTTTCCAAATCAAACATTCACACCTCCTCCATGCAGTGATTGGCCAGCAGAATAGCAATGACACAAAAATCAGGGATTGATATCTCTCTCTAGCTCTCTCATTTCCATCCTTGACCATCCAACTATTTCTGAATGCCTTAAAAGTGGCAGGGAGTCTGAAAATGTGCCCCTTTATCCCCGTGTTTAAGTGATTTTCATATTGGTTAATTGCAAGTAAGGCGGGATGCATTGATTGTTAAATGCTGTAGGAAACCCTGTGGTGTCTCTACTTCTTTTGCTCTTTCAGAAGAAGTACAGAAATAGAAATCCGGTGATTGAGCAGTGAACCATTTACTCAACCTGTCTTCGCTGTAGTGGGGCACAGCACCCCACTCTGGCTATCTCAAGGTCAATAGCAAGAAAAACAGGTAACATGTGGTTTCATGTGAGGATCCGTTCACTGTATGTGTGTAAACATCACACAGTATTATTACCATAGAGCTGACCGGTTTTATTTGAACGTATCAGCTTGATTTATGCTTTGTCAGAACTCTCTGAGCGACTTGCCCACAAATTGTAACTGAGTCATTGTATCCGACCACTGAATTTCGGTAAGTACTCCGAGTATCAGAAGTTGTAGGCATAAAGGACCCTGATTTTCAACGGGGGCCACCCTTTCTAAAAATAAAAGCACTCAATGAGGCACTTCAAGTCATTTTGGATAGAAGTGTCTGCTAAATACCATTTAGTATATTGTATTGCTACCATTAATGCAATATGGACCTCACTCTCTGACTGCCCATTGACTTCATCCATTCCCAGTGGGCCATCTATCTGTCCATTGACTGCCATTTAGTGTCAACGGGGCCATAACTCGTTAGCCGGATGACGTTTAGACACTCAGCAGCTCGTTACAGAGGCCAGGGGTTAGATGGCTGTTGAGGGGACACTTCATTCTCTCTCTTCTCCGTTCTCTGTCAGTTTGTCCACCTCACTGTTATACACATTCACTGTAACTGTACAGACAGTCGCTCTGTGGCCTCACTTACCCTCTGCCCCTTCCCCCTTTACTTTACAACTCTGTCTTTAGCACTTTTTCTCAGAGTGTATCCATATTAATGCTCAGACATTTGCTGTATGGATGTGGGTGTGGTTAGTAACAGGCATAAAGAGTGCATTAGGCCCCACTTTAGAGAAATAATCTAATCATGCCCTTTTGCTGTTGTCAGCTTTGTGACTTAGCCATTAAATTTACTCTTTAAACTGTTTCAGTGACTTTTTTAGAAAAAGGTGTCTCAAAAAAAAATCCTGAAGATATTCACTGTGACTCAGCAGTTTGACTCATCAGCCCGGCAACGTGGTGAGTTCAGTCCATCAGTGAGACTGAAACAAGAGGCTGCGCAGTGTGACCAGTCACCGGTTACTGTTGTTTTACTCTTTTTTCTTCTATTCTATTGTATTACATCGTCCTAACACTTTCTATGATGACCACATTTACAGAGCGTTATGGGAATTACTTCTTATGGATGCGCCTGACTAGTTTAAGTCGAGGTTGACGGACGGGGCTTATAATGCATTATGTATGTATCTATAATTACCTATACACACATTGACAATCAGCTGCACAACTGCAGTTGATTAGGCGATGGACCATGATAGTACGATAATAGAAATAGTCCATGCAATTATTCGTTAGTTAGTTATCATTGTGTGGGCTAAGTAAGCTGAAGTATGTATTGATATACAGTATTTATAGTAATGCATGCTTGATCATAAATGAAAAGAAAACGTCTTTTGTCTACATCTTACTTTCAATATATGAGATTGGTTTTACTCTCGGAGCCAGACTTCTCTCTAAAGCGCTACGTCAGCGCTAAAGAAAGGTCTGGCTGCACCAACTGACCCCTCTTAAGCCCTGCCACTTGTCGTGCTGTGGTCCAATAACAGTCGAGCAAGCTTTGTACCAGAAAGTAACTTCGTCGACTTTCCTGTTTACTGTTACTGTTTTACTTAAATGTGCTATACAGTAATTTTCAAGATGGTTAAAAGAAAGTCTTACAGAGTGTTGAGCTAAATCCTAAAATGTTCCTTTTCCTCCCAGTATTTTTTTAATTAAATTTTTTTGTCATGCTGATGTTACCTCAGGTAAAATAAACAACAATTTGAATTCGCACAGCAAACTATGTGCAAATGTTCACATACACACAGCACAACACATCCCCCAGGCAGCAGGAACTCACGAGAGGATACCTCTGCCCGTCCTGAGGCAGCAGGTCAGAAATCACTCAGAGGCATCCACCCATACCACCATGTATCCCAGCACATGGTATACATACATTTTTGAGGTTGCGCTACGGAACAATGTGCCCATTAATTGATTGTTGCGATATTTTGAGTTTTTGTCTGTGTCTTTTTCCATTTATTTTCATCAAATAGATGCGTGAGAAGGAGCGCGTGATGGTGGGGATCTGTTTTAAACACAGCCAGATGGAGGAAGGGAACGAGAGAGCGGGAGAGGGGATTAGATTTTTACCATGACTAGCCAAGCACAACCATTGATTCCGCTCCTCACATGCTGAAACACAGAGCAGACAGAATGTCAATCAATCAGGCTCTCTTTCCCCTCTTCATGCCTATTTCCTTTTTCTATCCTCGTACATCACCTTTCCTCCCTGGACAGTGTTCAGCGTGGTAAATATCAGATGTCATATTACATTTTTTCAAGGGTTAGTAGCAAGGGAGGGCATTGGTTGCACTGGAAAAAAAATATTCATTAAGGCTCAGCCTACACTATGTATAATAGAGACATCGCTGCACAAAATAAACACGAGCTTGTAGAGCCACAAAACATGTTTTTTCCATCCTGGTGTAATTCTTTCTGTTTGCCTTGAGTTCTACCCCGGGTAAAATAAACAACAATTTCAATTTGCCAAAGAGTAGAAAACAGCATTATGCTTTTCACACAAAGCAGGCATAAAAGGACAAACTAACCGTGTACAAATGTTCACCAGATACACATCCTCAGGGCAACAGGATCTCCTTCCCAGACTGAGAAACACATCGCTGTATTATTTTCATTCAAAGAGTATCACCTAGAAAACAGTGCAGAGATATACCAAACCAACTGTTTAGAAATATGGGAGTGACGTGTTGGAGAATATATAACTGTTTCAGTTTAAAATGGATGCAGACTCTTGTCTATCCAAACGCCTGAGTCTGTGTCCCTTTGTCATTCGTCATTTTAGGGCTAAATATGCTGTATGAAATCTGTACGGCTGAGTATAAGTGCCAGGGTTGAGAAAAAAAAAAGATGTCAGGAGGAAGTTTCTTTTATTTTCAAAATGAACTTCAAGAAAAAAAGTCGAAATGCCGAGAATAAAGTCGACCTTTTGAGACTACATCAACCAGCGCATGAGGCTGCCTCAGCAAAATGCCATGTGTAGAAGAACTGGTGAGAATGTGCTTCACTATGGGCTTTAGTAACAAAGACATTATTTCTCTTTTAGCTCATAAACACAGTGTAATTGTCAGTATTAGCACTTTGAAGAGATTGTGCCGAAAACTTTGTCTGTTCAGAAGGAAAAACCCGCACAAGCATGGAAGAGGAAATTAAAAGGATGTTCTAACGGCAGAGACCGGAAGCTCGGCCAGCTCGCAGAGCAGTCAATCCCTTGATTGGATTTGAGGGACCTGAAGAGTTGACTTTAATCTCAACATTTTTTCTTCTTGAAGTGCATAATGAAAAAATAAAACTTCCTCCTCTCGTTTTTTTTCCCCTCATCCCTGGCCCTATTACTCCTCTGTTAATCTGGGGTTTTATATTTTGCTAAATAACTATGGAAAGTGAGTGTGCATGTAAACGTACTCACTGGCTCTTTGAATCGAGAAAGAAACAGATAAAGTATTTTTAACATGTGGAGAAAATCAAAGGTACATCTGAAGGCCTCATGTCATCATACGGTGAAACTACTGAATGACACTTTTCTCTCTTATACTCTTACGCTGTCTGCATTATAACAGACAGTTCCTTCTCAATTTATGTGACATGATGTCAAAATCATCAAATAAAATCTCACCTTCTCACTATAGTTACCGAATTATTGTACCGCCAGAGAGCTTTGAAAGCAAAGCAGGGCAGTGAGACAAAGCGCAGCAGTAGTTCAGTGAGGTTAGCCTGCTCTGAAAACAAAAAAACACACTTTCACCACCCGTTATCAAATGTGTGGAAGCGCTGTGGTTAAAGAATTCTTGACCTGCACATATTGATCAAGAGATCTGTACCCCGCCGCAGAGAAAGGCCTTACATGAAATATAAACCTTGTTTCATTTTTGTAGATAGAGGAAAAGTGTTCGAGCTGCCGTTCAATAATCTTTCCTTGGATAAATCTCCTATCTGATCCTGCTTTACTTCTCTTTTTTTCCAGCCTTGTACCTTCTTTGGGGCATGTCAAAGGTTTATTTTTGTTTCCTTTTCTTTATTTTCAGCTTTATTTTTAGTTGATCCGGAAATCGCCAGCAAATAAACATATACCGGTGGAGCTCGAGCAGATGTGAGATTACAAAAAGAGATCGAGTCGATGGTGAATGGAATGAAGAAGTCTGAAAAATGGCTAAGGTGAGTAAAAGGAGTCTATAGAGTGCAGGTGCTATCATAGAGGCTCGACAGGATTTGTTTCAGCAGTGTTGGAATAGTTATCAGTATGTTAGCTACAAAAACTTAATTTGATTTTATTAAAATATGAGAAAAACATGTAAAATCAAGTCCTCCTGAAAAACATTAGTGCACAAGTTAAAAGCCTGGATGATATTTTCTGTCAACATAATTCGGAAATCTCCCTGCACATCAAATCCAGTAACCTTGTCAGTGGCCCAATGTGTCAGAGTTTGACACTGAAGGTGCATCCCTCTTATGCAGTAGCATAAAGAGAAGGGGAAGGGCAAGCCTAAGGGTGGTTGGATGGGTCATTTCCAGAAGTCTGCCTTGAGAGACTGGGGTTTGTGTCTGTTTGTGACCAAAAGGCAAGAGGGACCTGTTTCTGATTTATGGAACATAGGTAACTTAACATACGTAACTGTTGTCACATACATTGCGTGAGAGATATGTCACTTATTTAACTTTGGTTCCAAGACTGGATTTTGACCCACAGCAGCCTTAACCAAGCAGTTCTGGTGCCTTTACCTGACCAAACTGCAACAATGTTAATAACAGTCCAAAACTCACAATATGGGAGCTGTCTGTCAGCACACGTTATTTTGAAAGTCTAACTGGACATTGTATGTTACTTGCTGTTGCATAGTTGACCACAGAAGCTTTATTTAAAGTCAAAACAGGACGTTGCACATAATGTATTAGAGCTAACTCCCATGGAAGAGTGGTGCTAGAAGGGTCGGTTAAGCGTCATATTTTTGAAGGCTGAGGGCAGTGACCAGGCTGAGAGTGAGACTTTGTTGGATTTGACACATTGCAGCAGGGTGACATCAACTCTTAAGTGCCTGCCAAAACCCATTTTAAAATCAGAGCTGCAAAAATGAGAACATTTGCTGACCTGACCTCGCTGTGGTTACAGTTTGGTTAAGTTTGGGTACAATGGCTTGGTAGGTAAAAGACTGCAGTTTGTGTAAAATGATGTCTTCCATAGCATTGGCATACATCGTGGTCAGGGTTGGAAAGCGTTCGGTTGTCGACGCCCTCCCACTGTGGGCTTCGCAGCTCTACGACATAAGAGAGTTGTAATCGATTCAGCCTCTGGAGGACTTTCTCACTTGAATTTAAACATATGCGGTCATCGTCGGCAGTTTCATATAATTGCCAGCACATTCGCGTAATTGAGTGCGTGTCTGATAGGGACTTGACTGTACCTCCGTTTCCCTCCTTCCGTCCCATTCTATCCTTATTATTTCTCTCTACCCGTTGTATGTCTCCTCTCCTTGCCTTTACCCTGCATTTAACCTGCTTCATCTCTCCCTCTCCCCTCTGAGCTCCACGCTAATCATGCACTAGACAGTTCCACAGGCCCCCAATTCCACTTCAAAGGGCAACCATTTCCTCCTTGTCTGTAAGAGGACCTGTCAGCCCTGCCTGCCTGCCTGCCTACCTACCGCAAAGAGCGACCAAGAAAAACAGAAAGCGAGGGCGAGAGGGGTGGGAGACAGGAAGAGAGGACGTCGGAAGAAAAAGCAGCAGAGGAAGAGAGGCAGAAAAATTGAGAGCCGGGTCCTCGAGGAGAAGCAAAGAGGAGGCGTCGGGAGTTGTTGGTGGCACTTCACCGCCATGAATCGCGTCAGCACAGAGGTGCGTTTTTGTTAAGTGTGTGTTGAAAGTATTTTCTGAGTGCTCGTGAGCGCCAGGTAGAACACATGCGTCAGCGCTTCGCCAATCTCAGAGTTGGTTGGAGAAGAAAGAAGAAAAAAAAAGCCGAAATGGTTCTCAGGACCATTTTCACGCTTTCGAAAAAAAAAAGAAAAAGCTTTACCTTGCGATTTCTATTTGAACTTTTCTCCCGCTTTGCCTACCTCTCTTTCTCTCTCACTTCTTCTTCTTCTTCTCCTCCTCCTCTTCCCTCCCTCCCTCCTTCCTCCTCCCCGCTCGCTTCTCCAGCCCGCAGCAGGGAACAGGCGAGAGGAGCGAGCGAGCGGCGCGGTGTCCTGTTCCTCCCCGTCTCGTTTTTTTTTTCGGAAGCGTGAATTAAAGTTGCATTCCGTGCCGCCATTGTTAGGGTAATAAGAAAAAGTTATCTTCAAAGGGTTCGGGTGGCGAGAGAGGAGACAGCCAGGGGGATGGGAGACGAAGCGTGTGTGTGTGTGTGTGTGTGTGTGTGTGTGTGGAGGGGCGTGGGGCTGGTTTGGGTAGAGCGGAGATTTTTTTCTTGAGTCCTTCTAATGCGTGAAATTACACCTGCCACCTTCCCGTCCGTGCACTTTGAGCGCGTTGGAGTGTGGGGTTTGTGTGTGCGCGTCCACGTTTGCGCATGTGCTCGGCCACATACCAGCGCCGACATGTATTGTACATATACGTATCAATACTCCAGTTAAACACACACGCCGCCACACATGCGTCGTAACGTGTGCTGTCCAAAGCTAGATTTCTGCTAACACGCTGCGCAGCACTGTATTCTTATTAACAGTTCCAATTCCTATTAACAGTCAGTCCCAGATAGCAAGTTAATTAACTCTCTGCCCTGCTTCTCCCCTGGCTATCAGCGCACAGGTAGCCTTTCATGTTGCCACCAAGAGATAGAGGGAGGGACGGTAACGAGGGGGGGAGAGGTGAGGAGCGGGATGGGGGGAATGAGAGAGAGAGAGAAAAGCGGGTGAGGGAAGGAGGGAGAAGGTAATGGGAGAAGAAAAGGATGAGGAACAAGGAGAAAGAGGGGAAGATGAGGCGTGAGGGGAAGAGGTAAAAGGGGGGGAGAGGAGTGGGGAGGGTGGGTGGGGATGGAAACATGAGCTAAATTGGATTTGGATGAGAAACCGCTGAGAGGGTTGTAAAGTGGCAGGGACAGTGGACAGAATGTAAGGAAGGTTTTTTTTCTTTCTCTTTTAAAATTTCTTCATCTTTTTCTCTTTTTTTTTGTCTTCATGTTCGGTGTTTCAACACCTGCTCAGAGCAGCAGGAGATGAAACAAATGGAGAAGGAGGAGGGGAGCCGAGGAGGCGAGCGCTTTGGAATAAAAGTGGTCAGGGTTTGATCTCTCGTGTACTTTAAGCGGGCTGACATCCAGATCATTGTGTTTTATAGTAGGGGCTAAGGGCCCCGCCGGAGAGCCGGGCACTGCAGGAGTTTACCAGAGGTCTAATGCCGAACATTTCTAATTATTAAGATGTCACAGCTCTTGTAGTACACCCAGGGTGCATCCCATAGGCAGTGGTCCGCGAGCTCTCGCAGTCAGAACGACGGCTGGTTGTGGAGTGACGCAAGCATACTTTGATTCGCGTGCTGAGCTTGAAGCCACATAACGGATCCGTTCTGCCTCGTCAAAACAGCTGAGGTTTTCACATTGGGGAAGAGCCAGTGGAGACACTGAGTGTTCCTGCAAAATAATTTGCAATATTTGGTTTATTTGGGGATTTTTTTTTTCTTAATTGAAAAAGTGCTCGATATCAGTGAACAAAAATGGATCTCTGCTCTGAATGTTTACAAAGCAGACTGTCCAGTACAACATGTGAGTAACTCACTCTCTCATTTCTACAGAGGCCCCAAGAGGCAATGAGAAAAAAGATTCTCGAGCCATATGTACGTACGTATTCCTTTTCTGACACACAAAGTGGTATTTATAATGGAAAACGAGTTTGAAAAGGTCGTTTTCATGGTTCATGTTTTTACTTTTGCAGTCTGCTCAGCGTCCAGGAAAAAGTCACTCAGAGGCACATTTATGAAATCAATTTTAAATTATTTATCATGAATTGATTTTACTTTTTTATTTTTTTACAATCATAACTCCCCTGTTAATGAACTTTTTCATTTGAGCCCCAGTCGTGTAACACAATTCCGTTTCAACATGAGCTCTGTGGATTCATCACTGATTGTCCTTTTGATATTTGATAATGATGATGACTGACATATTGGCGCAGTGATAGTTTTCAGGTACACATGTGGGCACTGTGCTTCAAATAGCCACAGCAAGTCTCGCTTATAATGACAGCTGGTCTGGTGCTGTTGCAGCCACGCTTTCTAAATCTGATGGATACAAAGGGTTTCAGTCGCAAATCTACACATAGGTTATGCATTTGGCAGCAGGTAATCCACTCTGAGTTTTTCAATAGATTTCATTTTTCTTTTTTTTGCCAGGAATTTGTTTTGTTTGTTTGTTTTCCTAAAACTCATATTTAAGTGCATGGATAAATTAAAACATACTTTGTTTTCCTTTGTTAGACTTTGCTTTCCTCCAAAACTTTACAGTTTTACAGCTTAGTAATCTGTTTTCACAAATGAAGGAGAAGA
Organism: Diplodus puntazzo; assembly: GCA_963678695.2. Taxonomy (NCBI): domain Eukaryota; kingdom Metazoa; phylum Chordata; class Actinopteri; order Spariformes; family Sparidae; genus Diplodus; species Diplodus puntazzo. The sequence continues at coordinate 22,935,972 of OZ023159.1, read as the reverse complement.
TATTTTTGCTTTTATGACATGCTCAGTTGTTATTTATTTACAAAAAATTGTAGTTGTACTATTTTCTTTCTTTGGTTAGGATGAAGAATTAATATGTCTGATAAGTTTTTTGGCCACTGGTGATTTAGCAAAAGTAAAAAACACCAGAACATTTCTATAAGGTTTCAAATCCCACTGAGTTCCCTTGCTCATTCCGCCCCACATGAAGCACTGCAGTTGTGCCAAACAGTAATGTAGTTTTAATTTTCTGAGACACAGTGACAGGTATTACACAGCAGAAGTGCTCCCTTAAGCTACATGAATGAGAGCAGATGATACAAATATGTGGAGGAGTACAAACGCACACATTAGAAACAGTTCTCACACTAAACATTGTAGAATCCTGCGAGTTTTTATTTGATCTCACTGTGATGCTTATCTGCGTTACTGTGTGTGTGAAAACACACCTGTGTACGTGCGTGTGCATCAGTGTGTCAGCCTGCTTGTGTATCTGAGTGTATCCCTCAGGCCTTTTTTTTTCCAGATCAAGGCCTTCGTGGTCTCAACTCGATGAAGAGGTCGTGACAGCCAATTAGCTCACACGGAATTGATCCGACCAGTCCCTGTGTTTGTGTGCATGTGTGTTTCCCAATCAATGCTCATGTTTTATCGGCGAAGCCATTACTCATTTTATTGATTAATCGGCGCACACAAAAAGACTCAAAAAACGGGTAAATGTGTTATTTATGATGAAGTTAAAGCCATCAGATTAATGGCTGTGTGTAGACACTTTTAATTCTCACTCACAAACAATGAGTTCACCACAATTTGCACACTTTATCCAACAGTTGTTGGCTTTTCATGTATAATTATAAAGGTTATAATGTACATTTAAAAAAAAAAAAAAATCTATATCAAATTATACCTGCAGTGGCTCCGGGCGATGCTTGAAGTGGTTGGCTGACATTAATATGTTATCTGGTTTTATGTGCCTAAATGAGCCTGGTGTGCGTTTTTCACTACAGGCTTCTATTATAGTGTTTCATTTATTTTCAGTGGTATTTTCTCAACAGATCTCAGCCTGTCTCAAACTGCATACGACGCTTGGACACGTCGACGCTGAACAAAGCACAGGCGCAATTAATGAACTGACCGTTTTATCTTCAGGCGTACAAGTTCAAGAGCGCAGATATTGAACGCACGTGCTGGATCAGTGACGGGGCTTACTGAGACACTCCATTAATGTTATTAGTTACACCTGTGCATTTCCTGCTGCTTCCCTGCCTACTCACTTGTAATGGGGAGTCCTCAACTCCGTTTGACGAGCTGCATCAATTATGACATCCATGTTTCAGTGTTGATAATGCCGTTTTCACGCGGGTGCCTTGTCTGCTGCATTTTGTTTGAACGATAAATCACGACATTAGCGCACTACTCCGCTTAATTCCCCCTCGCTGGAGATGACTGTTCATTCATCTGTTCGGATCCAGACTGCTCGGCATGTAAACAGTGTCACATTCACTTCTCTGATAGGGGAAAAGGCCAAAACAGCGATAGACGCCAGCAGACATTGTGTTTCCTTAAAGCAGAAAATTCCCAGGTAACATAACGATGGCAGTAGTCCATTTAGGTTCTGGGTCCGTGGTACTGTGCATGTTCACTCAATGACATGTCTTACAGGGACAGATTAATGGAATGGAGCTATAATTAATATCACTGTTCACACCGGAACTTTTCCTGTTTTGACAGGTCCAAATGTCCGCCATGAAGAGGGTCTGTGATGGTGTATTTTTACTGTAAAAGTATATATTTTTTTTATTTCTTGAGTGTTTTATGTTCTTTACTTATTATTTTGAGGTGGCTGAAAGAGGCATTGTTTTAAGTCAGTCTCTTTTATGTCAAAACCCTGATTTTGATGGTTTCTAGTTGTTGTTGGTTCCTTATGTGGAGCTATCTTAGCCAGGACTCGTAAAGAGACACTGAGTCTCAATGTGTATATAATCCTAAAATAAAGGTTTTACAAAAAAAAACAAGGAAATAACATTGTAGTGCATGTCTCCAAACATGGAGTAAATTAAATTAAGAAGTCACTTTTCACCGAATCACTTTATTTGATCACATGAAAGTGCAATTACTTTGATTAAAAACGTTTAAAGGTTGTTTTAGTCGTTGTAAGTTCACGTACGATACATGGAAAGGATCAAGCAATATAACCAAGCAGAAAGAGTCGGGGTCTGATAGGGTCCAGACTAAATTCCGGGATTTTCTCAGTGGAGAGTGGCTTTCTCTCCACTGAAAGTGTATTTCTCATTCCCGAGTTTGCAGATTGAGAAATACACTTACCGTAGACCTCATGTTGCAGCTGTGCAGCAGGAGTTTAATCCAGCAGGGCAGGAAGTGAAGCTTTGGCGAAGGCTAAATCTCAGTGGAGCAGAGCAAAGTTGTGATAATGGCCTGAGCGGGACCAAACTAATAAAAATATATGGTACAGTTGGCAAAAATTAGAGCAAACTCAGTGATATAATTAGCTTGGTAGAAATATTAAAGTTGTTTTAAATAAGACTTGTTAAACTACAGCTCTCAAAGTGCTTTAGGGCAAATTGGCACCGTTTCTGTGTTTAATTAATCTCATTCTAAATCCATAATCCTCATCTTAATCTCACATTTTGTATAATATTTGGAGTCTGAATCGGTTTCCCAGTAGTTGTCTTTGTCATGTCAGGTCTATGTTCACTCCAGTGATGCTATTTTAATGCAATCAATGCGATGATCAGTTCAAATCTCAACTTTGTCTTAATATGCGTCAGTATGAGAGGTATAGCGTTTCCCCCCAAAGGGCAAATTGGTTTTGGTTCTCCTGTGATTGGATTTCCTTTAAAAAAATCATGATTTATGGTTTATCTATAACTACTTCCAGCACCTGGGGGTACTGTGATAAAGTGAGTCGGTGGTGAGTTTTTGGCAAAACAGATTGGGCGGGGGTGAATGACAAATCAGTCTCCCTTCCTTCATCATGTTGCAGATCTCTTGATTAAGCCACTTAACCTGAGCAGTGATGCCCGGCAGCAACACTCACAAATTGACGGTGGGATTGTACATACAAGGCCTTTTTTGGAGTGAAACTGTTACTCCCTTTTTCTGCCCCAAAAAAAGGCAGCTGCTCCTTTAAGATGGCAAGAAGCGAGGTGTCAAGCAACATATGCTCAAAGGTCGGTGAAGTTATTTAGTCCACACACTTCCTCGGAAGGAGGAACGAGCGGATTTCCAGGTACCACACGTCAGTGCAGACATCTGGACAGTGTTCACTTAGAATCTGAGACCATGGCACACTTTCATTGTTCCCTGCCCCAGTTTTGTTGGTTGTTTTCTGGGGAAAGGTTTCACAGTCTCAGGTAGTGTTCATTACTTAATTTGTTTATCTTCAATCAAACGCACTTCCTTTTGTGCATCTTTGGGGGATTAAATTGGCGCCTAGCTGTGCCAGTTGTACCAGATGATGGAAGGGTGGCAATTGGCTCTTGTGCTACATACGTGTGTGCATGAGCTATTTTACTAGTATTAAGTGTGGTTTGATTTGTCTCTGCCTTACTGGTGAGATGTCACTTTTTAAACTAAAGTCACATTTTTTTTCTTACATGTCACTGTTTGTCCATACCGATCTAACTCCTTACATGTTTCTCTTTCTACTTTGTGCTCTCTTGTTCAATCTCTCTCACACATGCACGCAGACACAGACACAGACACACACACACAGACTCGTTCCTGTCACTGTTTGATCAAACTCCGCCACTCAGTTGATGATGCTTTCAGCTGAAAGCGCCGCAGTAAATAAAAATAAAATGAAACAAGGGATGAATAAAATATGAGCATGATAATGAATAAATAAAGGTGTGACTGTATTAATAAGAATGAGTCAGAGATATCAGACGAATAGAAACCAACACACGCCACCATCGCCTACGCATACAGCGCTGATGAAAGGCTAAGGTGTGTGGGTTAGCAGACAGCCCTTCTACCTTTACCCCTCTCCTTGCTTTTTCTCTACCTTTCATTTTTAGTTTATTCTCCTTGTAAGTTCATTGGAATATCTCATATAACCGTGCGCCATAAAATATATTTATATACATATATCTATATCTATATATATATATATATATATATATATATATATATATATATATATATATAAATATATCAAGTTATTTGGTTTGAAAACATGCATTACACAATATCAAAGAATTCCCAGAATCTAGAGAAAAGCTACGACTGTTAAGAGACATATTGATACCTAGTGTCCCTTTCTGTCTCCTTCGTTAAAACTGCATCCATCTGTACTTGTGTCTCAACAGATCTTTTGATTTACTTTCCAGAAGTTCATCTCTTCGTTCCTCTCTCTCTCACTCATCTTTTGCTCATAATCATATTGTATATGACATGTGTCCAAGAGTGCTTAAGTGGGGTGTGTCAATGATTAAGAAATGTGTAGGAGGTTTCGTGGTTATGTGACATAAAATATCGTGGTTGTTCAATTCAGCTCATGGCAGTAACATTGTCGCCAGTGCAGACTGAAGCTGGTAAACTGCAGAATGAGGCCTTCTGGGCTTAGTTGGCCTGGTTCTTTCCCTGGAAGCAGCCGACATGTACCGGGAGGCTAGCAGGGCTGCAGCTTTGGCAGCCACCGAAGTAGAATCCCGGATGTGGGAGGAGTTTTGGCAGACTAGCGCCTGGACATCACCACATGGCACTAACAACGGAGGCCTGCATGTAAAACCAAAAGGCTAAAGAAAAGGTTCATTAACCCCAGCAGTCCAGTAAGTCATCCACGAACGCACGGCAGTTCCGGCATGACAACCATGATATCTGGAGATTTTAAGTACAGCTGCACATCTGTACCTCTCTGTGTTGCTGGAAGCCTCTTTTTTTACTCTGCCATGACGGGAAGAACATCCACCGTCAGCCTGCTTGTCGGATGGCACAGCTGCCAACGCCCTTCATCCACATTGAGGAATGCTGCAATGCTAAAATCAGAAAAATGTGAAAATTTCACCTTTCAGGTTCTTAGAAAGCATCAGTATTTAGGGGCATCATACCTTTAGACTCAGAAAAGACTAAGACTAGCCAACCAACTGACTCACAGGTTACATATAGTAAATCGATACAGATTTTAGCTGAAATGTGAAATAAAAAGTTCACACAACCGTCAAAAAGTTATGTCTCACCTCATAAGCCACCATTGGTATTCCAAAACAGGCTCATCGCCGTGGCAACGTGTCAAAGTGGTGGTGATTGGCCACGGTCGTTATCATTCCTGTCAGGACAGGTGTGAGCGCTCTCAGTTAAACTAGCTCTTGATTGGTTCAAACCGCCTGGAGGCCAACAAATCCCTAATCAGACTGTTAGCATATGAAAAAGAGAAGCAAGATAGAGGGAGCAGGAGGGAAGGAGAAAGAGAGACAGAGCGGAGAAACTGAGACGGAGAGGGAGAGAAAATTGGAAATGAGAATAATATCAAGATATTTGCAGTTAGAATGCTTGGAAGACAGCTCCCCTGCGACATCAGCATGCACAAGTAAGACTACACACACACACACACACACACACACACACACAGCACAAACACATTTTTAATAAACACGCAACAGTGATGCAAACCCTCACACATACACGCACACCACACACACACACACACACACACACACACACACACACACACACACACATTCAAGTTCTGCCTCCCCACACAGATGGGCCAGTGTGTGTGTGAGTTTGTGTGTTGGGACAAAGGCAGATGGTGCTGTTAACACCCTATGGCACCTTTCCATCCAGACACACACACACACAAACACATGCACATGTTGACGTGGCACAAAAATGACGATCTTCAAGGCGAGGCGCTTTCCCACCTTTGTATCTGAAAAAGACATAAAATGTAAAAGATAAGAGGGCGTGCAAAAAGAAACAAAGATAATGTGTCAGATTAGTTTATCTCTTCCAAACCACTTTACAATGTACTGTAACCCAGTGGTTCTCAATTATTTTCTGTCATGCCCACCCTAGAGGACAGAAATGTTTTCACGCCCCCCCAAATTTAAATACTATTGAGAACCTGATAATATTTATTTATTTATCTGTATAAACCACTGTATGAGTTGCTGGGTTAGGGTTAGGGTTAGGGGCTGAGCTGAGATAACATCTGCAACAACTTAAAACAATTTCCAAGCTCAGTTTATTAACTTTACTTAATTTATTTGGTTTCATGCTGTCCACTGCTAGAGTTTTTAGGCATATAAGACAAACAGGTCTTTCGTCATTTCCAACCGTGTTCACGGTAAACCCAAGGGCTTCAAGGTTTCATTTTTTGTTACTCTATACATAAGCCATGTATATCCAAATGTCAGGATTTTGATGAATGAAGGATTAAGTGTTCTTTTATGGGTTGAGAAGATTCCCCCTCTTCTTCTGTTAAAAGTGCTGTTTGAAAACCTTGGATTAGATGAAAATGCATCGTCACTCAGCTGAATACAGGGATGGTTTTCTGAGCTCATGAAAAATCTACAGCAATAATATCCAACATACACGTAAATGCAACAGTAACATTAAACCAGAAACATCAGATAAACTATATACTTTATACTTAAAAGTAGCATTCTTTGTTTTTAAAAAACTGACAGATTGTTTATCTAAACAATATACATACGTAGTCATTTCAAGGTTCCAACTTTTGATTTAGGTGTATACTCGAATAGGATTACAGGCTTTAATGCATGTCTAACCGTGTTTCTGGTGCGCTATGCTGGCGTTTTGAGTTTCCACAAGGAAACTCTGCAGTTTGACCATTACTTTTCCACACAATGCTATTTGCATTAAAGGATCGAAATGGGAATTTATCCAACATAAAGTTGTATTATGTGTCTCTATATATTTAGCGTCAAACTTATTAACATAAACTGAAGACAGTTCTCCATAACACATCACCAGCCCCACAAATACACACAAAAACATGCATGAGGTAGCATTGTGCGATAAAACACGCAACGAAAGAACAACGAACCCAAAGGCTTCTTCTTTCAGAGGGCAAAGTGAAAATGATATATAGTTCTAGTCATCAGATACCTTCTCGCATGGATGTCACCGGTTAATGCCTTTCTCTCTGTTTTTCTCCTTTTCTTTCCCTTCTTTCTCCCTCCGTGTCTCTATCTCTGGCTTTCAGGCTGCCAGCGCTGACACCCGGAGTAATATCAAGAAAAACTATTTTCACTTTGATGTTTGTGTGTGTGTCTGTGTGTGCGCACACGCTACCTGTTGTGTATGGATCGTTTCTGCGTGGGTGCATGAAAGGTGTGAGTTGTAATGTACACATGTGCAACTTTGTGCACAGCACACGTGAGTGTACGCCACAAGTGAGTCTGTTATGCGAGTGCATCAGTATGCAGTTAGTTTGCGGTATCTGTCCATGCATATATATACGCTGCATATTTGTTCATATGTTATGTATGTGTGTATGAACGGATAATTTCCATGAGACAGAGAACGGAAACCCTCATGGGAACCTGTTATCTGTACCCTGCAGACCTGGAAACACTATTTCTGAAGGAAAAGCTACAAGAAGCGCATAAATAAACATAAATAATAAGAATCTTATTTAAGACTGGATCATCAGAAAGACACGGCGCACCAAGTCAGGTCCTTCTGAGAACCTAAAGGCCAGAGTGAGCCTTCAAGCTCACAGAGACCAAAACTGTTAGAGGCCATGTTATGCCTTTGAACTTTTCCCCTTACCTTTAGTGTGTTATATCGCTTTTTTGTCCAGGTAAAACATCTTTAAATTTAAAACTCCAAAGCCAACCTAAAGGGAGTTATTCTCTCCAACAGAAAGGTTCCTGAACTGATCGAAAAGCTGAGTTTGTCCAGTTTGCCTAGCCATTAACTCCTCTAGCACTGCAACACCTCCAGGTAGGGGCCCATACGCCACCACTGTCGACCCCGCTGGCTGACATTTTTATACAAAGATGTGGAAGGTACAAGCAAAGCAGCCAAGATCCGGTGGATAAAGGTCACTTCACTTGATGGAAACAACCCAACAACAGCTGGGAAACGTGTGTGTCCTAATCATTTAACTTCAAACATCTCTGAAGGCAAAAAAAAACAAAAACTGAGAGCTAAGCACAGGAACCGCTTTGTCACCGCCTGCAAGAATCAACACAGATGTTTTCATCTACTCGTATACGTTAAATCCAGTGGCCTAACTTAATTTTGATAGAAATGTCGCAGAAGTGTCCCCAAGATGACTGGAAAACTGAATTGTATTCGTGTGTATTTTACTCCCCAACTGCTCCAGTAACCTCGCACGCTCAAGAACTGATCGGTAGAGCCTGTCAGGGACAAGCCTCAAACTGCCTTTGAAATCTGTACGTTTTGGTGTGTTTTATGTTCTTTAACTCTTTACCTTGAAGGTTAGCCAGTTAAATTCAGCATTGTTTAAGCCATTCGAAGCCTTTTTTTCTCCAGTATCCTCACCATTGTGTGCGCCCACAGTATAAAGCTATGTGTTGGCCTATTAGTCACACAATGTCAATATTTTAGTTTTTAAATATCAGACTTATCATCAACACCGGTATATGGCAACACCTCTAATTGGCATATAGAAGAACGAAGATGCACACACACACACACACACACACACACACACACACACACACACACAGGTTTGTGTCATTCCTCAGAACAGAGCTTGAGTTAATGGCAGACAGATGACATGCTGAAGTGTACTCGACAATGTGTGTGTGTGTTTGTGTGTGTGTGTGGTTGGGTGCGTGCGTGCCTTGAGGAATATTCTTCTAGTGTCAAAGACGGCCTGTAAGCTAAAACTGTCCACATGTGTATCGTCGTCCATGTATGAGTGGGTGACAAACAGTGTGTTGGCTGTGTGTGTGAAACAACATCCATCCATCACACTTACCGGCTGGGCTTCTGCATGTCAGGGTCCTTTTACTTTACAAACACACACACGCGCACACACCGAAAGAGAGAGAGAGTGAGTTTTGGAGATAATGTACGGGTTTCCGTCTATTCCCTGTGTGCATGTCCAAAACCTTGAATGTATAACTTAATTTTGGTGTCCCGAGCTGTCCGTTATTAGCCTTTTGTCCACACAGGCAATTCCAGCTTTGAACTGTTCATATCTCCACCACTTCAATGATGTGTGTGTGTGTGTCCAGTCTGAGATCTCTGAGTGGTTGTTATAACAGCAAGACCCAGATCTAGCACAACCAACAACCAGTGGTGGTGGGTGGGGGGAGTGGACTGGGCATGAGAGGGGCGGAGGTGTAAATACTTCATCCATGACCAGGTTTTCAGCCCTGGTCTTTCCTTGTAGCTTAGTTGCGTATGAAAGGGGACTTGCCATAAAACCAGCTGGCGGAAGAATGAAATGTCTGTTTTGAACACTTTCTCCATTCCCTGGCCTGCTTTTTGCGGTCGTCCTCTCCCTATGGTGGAATGAGTTTCTTTGAAGACTGTCCACCCAAGGAAAACCTTATCTCTCCCCGGGCATATTATGTAATAAAATGTCCTGTTTTGTATATTTCCCGCTATTGACTAAACTTCATTCTGGCTTAGAAATGAGCAGTTTCTGGCATCTGTTGATATCCAGTTGTGCATGTTTTTGTGAATGTCATAACAAAAAATAGCATTGGAGGGAAAACACTGAGCTATGCATAGTGCAAATTGAAACTAAACACAGAAAAAACTGATGGATGCTGGCTCTCTTTGAAACATTATAAAAGTCCGGTCAGGCATTATCTGGCAACAGGTTTTGCTTCCTTTGTATGCGAGCATCCAACTTTAACGCAGGAGAACAGGGTTCACTTTCAGATATCTTATCTGATGTCAAGTTTGCAATTTGCGTGACCTTTAATAAACTTTCAAAAGTTCAGTGCGTCCTGCTGTACATTAGGATGATGCTGTGCTTATGCGCTGGTTAGGTTTAAGCACAAAACCACTCGGTCAGTGTCAGGAAAACATCATGGTTTGTCCTCAAATATCTGCTGTGGTCGCCACGATCACGGGTGGAGATATCAAACTTCCTGTGATATAAAGCCAGTTTTGGTCACCACAAAAATGGCTGCAAATGTCCCCAGGTGTCCCTGAAAATATCCAGTGGTGTGACTTGAACCGCTGTCTGCCGTTTCGCAGCATTCTAATACCAGACACACGCCTCAGTAATTTATGAAACATGGCCCGCTGCGTGTCTGGATTCTATTTACTGCGAGTGGACCTTTTCTGTCTTTAGTTCCCGACCCCTTGAAGAGTTATTAGAGAGACCAATTACTCCAGAGCCAGTGAAAGGAGACTGAGAGAGAAAGGGAGAGAGATGGATGAATGGACAACTCTTTAGTAGCTGTGTCACGGCCAGTCAAACCTGTAATTGATGGGATTAATTTAACCGAGCTAATCAAGCTCTCTTAATCTGGAGATGATTCTCCTAATTAATCTCAGCTGTTTCAGATTCATAGAAATTCAGTGTGATTTGCTTATAAATAGAGTTGAGTTCCCAAATGGTCAATACTTAGTTTTGCAAAAAAGATTCTTCCTGATGCTCGGTCTGTACTGTCAAACCAGTTCACTTTGGAATACGACGAGCAGCTGAGGAAAAAGTCTTATGTTTCGTAATAGTTGTCATTGTTCTTTCAACCTTGACATGTTTAAGTGCTTTTCTGGTGTTGTACTTTTCTTCTAAAGGACATGCTTTGAAACATCAACAGTTAGAAAAATCCAACACATTCTAAAAATGTTAGAGAGGGCATGCGTGTTATTAACTTTTAACCTTCTTTCTAATTTCCTGTGAGGCAGACAGTTTGCAGACACAAGACTTTAGGTTGACACCGGCAATATTGTTTGAAAAATATTGAAATTATTATAAATGACCCCATCAGATAAGCACCGTAGTTTAATAATTTGTGGCAGTGTAATCACAGATATGTTAATATGTAAATTTGGGGTGAGCCAAGTTGGCAAGTGCATGAAAAAAGTACAGTTTGATTGAAGTCACCTTGTGTCATTCATCTTCTCTTCTGTAGCCTCTCAGGTTGTCTGTCTGTCCACAAAGCAACATGTGTCCGTCTCTCTGTGACTGTAGTTAACTTTAAAATGGTAAGTGGAGGTGTGTCTTGGTAGACACCACCATCTGAACACAAAAGAATTTGAATTTGAATAACCTGAAATATCAAACTATTCCATACCATTCTTATACACTATATATTTGTCTGGGTGTGTTTTTTCTATGAGAACGCATTTACAGTGGCAGTATGCAGGTGTGGCCCTTGGTATGTGTATGCTAATAGTTGCACATGTACTTTTATACTCATGCTTGCGTGTGTGTGTGTGTGTGTGTGTGTGTGTGTGTGTGTGTGTGTGTGTGTGTGTGTGTGTGTGTGTGTGTGTGTGCGTGTGCATACGGGAGACACTCACCAGGCAGCAGTCGAAAGTTCACACTGTGAGTCTCTAGCTTGCTCTGCGACAGCAAAGGTGTTTCATTATCATTGGTTAGCACACACAGCGGGTGAGATGGAGAGCGAGAGCGAGACAGAAATGAATGAGATGACACAGCTTAAAACAATGTTGAAGGATGAAACCAGTGTTATTTCACTTTAACTGTCTTTGCTACTGCACAACCTTGCAGGCTTGAATATTATCAGAGAGGGGTTTTCTCTGTTCTGTAGTTGTTGTTGAGTATAAATTAGACTCCGCTGGATAAACATGAAGTCTATCTTATCAGTATGACCAATTTGTTTTGATGTCAGTGTGCGTGTTACTATGTTTCCTATGTCCTGTCAATCATCTGACACCTACTTTGAATTAACAGTCATTGATTTCGAGATAAAGTTTGTATTTGTGTTTGTCAGGTTAAGGTTTGAAAACATAAATGTAAAAATATCTGAAAAGACCCTGCATGAGTTAAGAATGACGCTGTGAAAATAAGCTAATCATGGGCAATTAATTTAAAAAGATATTGTTTTTCCAGAAAAATAAAAGAAAAGGTGTAATCCTATTTTTCTTTTGCCAACCATCTGTCCAAAAATGTTTTAAATCATAACAGAGGATACTGAAGCGAAAGTGACTTTTTTTCGGAGAACAGTTTTATCCATTGAACAACAAAAGCAGCTTGGCAACACCCACTGCCCGTTGGCCCAGAGAAGAATATGTGGGTTTCCTTTGACAAATCAATGCTGCAGGATATGATGGCGTGATCATGTCCACTAGAGAATCCCTGAATGCCCAAACAAGACGTATGTGACACCACTGACAATCTTTGAAAAGCTGCTTCACGTGTTTTGTAAAGCGTAAGTAGTAGGGAGTTCAGAACAATAGCTATTTTTAGCCACCTGTGGCCATCTAGCCCTTTCATTGTTTCACACCAGCATATAATGGACTGCCTGAAGCACCCTATTTTAAACACTGTGAAACACCTTTTTCAAAAATAATGGTTGGACAGTTTTTAAAAGGCAGTTGTTTTGTCTTTTTCTTTTTTACTTTTTTTTTTTATATTGCAAGCTATAAAGTATTGGAACCATCTAATGGTTTTGTGGGAAGCTGTACAAGCTGGCCAAATAAATGTCAATTGGGATGGACCTTTGGATTTTACATCTCTGGTAATTAGCTGATCCTGATCTCATTCAGACAGGATGGCACTGAGAAAGGAATGAGGAAAAATAAGAGCTGATGAGAGACAGATTTATTTTTTTTCTCCCAATTGTTTGAAACGGCTGCTCTGATAAATAATTTGTATAGCTGTTCTGACTGGAACCCACTTTAGATAAAAGCTTCGGTGAAATGCCTGAAATGTTCATTTTAATGGGGCAGGCCACAGCGAAATAGTGAGCTACTTTTGAATTTAGTTTCTTTAGATGTGAACCGACTTGACTCAATTATCCAATTGCAAATTTTGATGTAATTCCAGCATGTAAACACATGACTGAACATTTCGGGAGACAGCTTTATTTCCAGTCTTACCACGAGTACGTTGAAAAGATTGACACCACTCTTAATGTGTGGACCTTCATCCAGAAGGCAATTAGCTTAGTTTAGCATAATGACGGAATGCAGCCTGGGGGGATGCACCACTACAGCTTGCCAATTAACGCATTATTTTTGTTTGTTTGTTAACCTAAAACAAAGACAATAAAAACTTGTCTAGTTTGTGGGTAATTATTCAACCTTTTGTATTTTTGGTGAACAACCAGTGGTAGTGACTTCCTGAAGTCTTATCATCAGTCTTATTCTGCCCTTAGATTCACAACAGGGGGTAGTTTCAGAACACACTTAGAGAGAATGTTTGGCAATGAGAAGAGAAAAGCACTACACTCTGTTTATTTACAAAGTACTTGATATATCTTGCATGTTTGGGGTTTTTTTTGTATAAAAACCACCTGTTGGCTGGATAGTTGATTTCTGAGTCTCATTCCCCCTTACCAGGCCTCTGGTGAGGTGGCCTCTTCTGACTCAACTCATCATTGTCACACAGATTTAGCTTTTACCCTCTGGCATTTCTGCCTCCATGTATAACAACTTTAAATGCACCTAAAGTGATTTGGTAGGTAATCGACATGCATAGACTGGAGATGATGGACGTTGGATGTCGATCAAGGGGTCATGTGAAATGTATTCTTAATAAGATCTTAATCTTATCCTACGTTGTGTGCACAATTCACTAAGAGGGTCACACCAAAACTCCACATTAGCTGCATTTAGGCTATCCATTCTGTGACCAGAATACTGTTCCTCAAGTAAGGTTTAAAACAAAAATAGATTGCAGAATTACAAAATGTCTTACTAAATCTCAAAACGCTTTCTGTAGAGTCTGTTATCAAGGAGTACAAAAATGTCCACACGTTTTTGTTTCTAGTGTATTTATACGTGTGTCCAAGTTACAGACATTGCCCTTTGTGTGAACATGGCCTTGCAGCATGGCAAACGGCACAATACATAAGAGATACAATACAAGCATAAGCATGAAAAAAAACATATTAAATAAAGCCATGAAAGACCAGCAGATCGAATGTCCTGGACAGTGGAGAGTCTTTAAGTTAGTGTGTTTATGTGTGTGAGAAAGATGATGTGTATGAGTGTGTGCACCCATCTGTTGTGTGGCAGTATCCATGGAGACCCGAGGAGACACTGAAGGACCACTGGAAAATGTCCTGTTGTTCTGCAAACAGCTAACACCAAATTGTGTGCATATTAGTGTGTGTGTGTGTGTGTGTGTGTGTGTGTGTGTGTGTGTCTGTGACTGAATTTTGGCATCCATCCGTCACTGGAAGTAAGCATGCTTTTGTGGCTTTGGTTGAAGATCCGTGTGTTTTTGTGTGCTCGTGCAAGTACACTCCTGTTTGTGTGTATTGTGCGCATGTACACACACCATGCGACTCCACTGCCAAATTCATTAAATTTGCATTACTCAGCCCGATTAGAAAATGTGCCCTCCCTCCTGTGGAGAGATGAAAAGATGAGCGGAGCACTGCAAAATTCCAGTGAGATGGAAAGGAATGAGGATAAAGCAGAGATAAGGACAGCAGTAACCTCAAGGTTAGACAGGCAGGCCTCTCACAAGAAGGCTGATGATTTGACTTCCATTTTTTAACGCTAAGTTTGACGTGACAAAAAATATCATTATCTCTGATTACTTTCCGCATTAGCGATAAATTAACATAATTAGCAGTAATCAGGATATATAACAAGTTCGTCCTCCATGCAGGAGGCCACAGTTTACATCCTGTAACAGAACTGCAATTACCAACTGTTACATTTAATAATCTTGCCTCAAACCATCCATTCACCAGTCATGATCTGTCTGTATGTTAACCATACAGCACTGTTGTTGTTGTTGTTGTCATGTCCAGACATTGTGGAAAACAAGTACTTGCATGAGATGTTAACAAATGTTGACATTTAACATATTTGGAAGTTTTCAGTTCATCCCATATTGACATTATTACAGCCAACAAGGCTGCCAAATGGGCGACCGCAGTTCGAATCACACCAGTGGATATTTTTAAGGACACCTGGGGATATTTCCTCTCTATTCGTTTCCAGTTGTTTTTTCTGGCAACCAAAAGAACAGCTTTTTTTTCACAGTTGTGACCAAGAGTCAAGAGTAATTCGTTTTTAATTTATGTAACGTAATTAACTTAACACTCGTAAATGAACTGAGCGTAAGAAGTCTCTTGGAAGAGAGCTGAAACTCCTGAAGCAAGAGGGAGCACTTTGTTATACCACGACTTGGATGACTGAGAATCTTCACCAACTGCGTAAATGCTGTATATCACTCTACTGTCACGTACATTACATGATGTGAGTTACATACTTTTGGACTTAGGTTACAAGACTAAAAGTAGTTATTTCAACCCAAAAATGATCTTTCCCTAAACCTAACCAAGTAGTTTTTTTGTGCCTAAACCACAGACTTTTCATAATAATAACAGTCCAAAGGTCATACTATGTAAACTGTTTGTCTGCAAGCTTTATTTTGGACAGCTAACTGGATGTTATATATAACATATTATTTGCCAACTTGATCACTGAGCCCTTCACGAGCGTCGTAGTTTGAAGCTAAAGCCCACTGACCAACCTACAGTATTTGACAAGTTGGTCGTGAGAACTTGTACAAGTATAAGTATACAAGTATACATGCTCCAAAACAGACAACAGTATGGTCCTTTCTCTCACACATCTTGTAAGTACTTCTGTAATTACTAAGCGTCTGTGGATGCATATTTGTTTGACAATGTTTTCTTTGTAGTCTAATTAATTATGAGTTTGTTCAGAGAGGCTTCTGTCTGGCAAAATTAGATTGTGCTCATAGTGAAATAGCTTGTTTCACTAGCTTCCTTTCCAAAACACCAGTAAGCAGATGAAATAAGCCAAATAACGAGACTCCACTGTTTTATGCCAACCCGCTTGGATCAACTTCCTTACTCAATAGTTTTACCAGAATATGCCTCACTGTGAATACAAAACATAAAATACAAACCGATTCTTTGTCAAAAAGTTTGGAGAACGGGTGCTTATCCAGGTCGCTCGGTGGAAGAAGTAAAAAGGAGGCGTGAAAAGGAGCAATAGAAATGACAAGAATTGAGGCAAGAGAGATAAGTAAAGTGAATAAGGAAGAGAGTGCAAGGGGGAAAAAAAGGGATTTACACGGGGAAATGCATGACAGTGGAGATCAAAAGAGAGGGAAGAGCAAGCAAATCAAAGAAGAATACACGGGAAAAATGACAGAAAATCAAAGTGAGAAATATGGAGAGGCTGGGTGAGGAGAAAGAGAGAGAAGAGAATCCAGAGAGGGAGGGAGAGAGGCAGGGAGGGAGGGAAACAGGAGACTCCAGATGGAAGGTTTGCGTTGCCGGGGCGGGTTGCCGAGGAAGTCATTAAGCAGCCATTTCATCTGCGTCTGCTTGGCTAGTGAGGAATCTAATTGCATCTGAGGAGTGGAGAGGAGAAATGCCAAAGTACATTTAGATCAAAGATAGAAGACACCAGAGAGCCTGTAGTCACCAGCCCCCCCCTCCCTCCTCATCTCATCCTCTCACACTTTGGCTCACTTTCTTGCTTTCCTCCCTTCTCTCTCTATATATATCTTTCTCCCCTCTTTTCCTCCCACTCTCTCCCCATCTTTCTCACTTTACTCTCATTTTCTAATTTTCCTCCACATCTTTCATGACTCCCCTACTCCACTTTATTTCCAGCGCCTCTCTGATTCCCTCCTTCTGCCCCCATCTCTTACCACCACCACTCCCTTCCTGATTCCTTTCGCCCTCCTTGGCTCTCGCCGGTATTGGAGAGTGTGTGGGTGGTGCATTGTGGGATTTATTTTTTTCTGGCTCATATTCCCCCTAATGGCTCTAAAGACTGTCACACATCACAGTCATTAGGAATACAAGTGATTCTTTATTTTGCGCACTCAAAGGAGCTAAGAAGCCGTAACACTCCCCCTCACACCCTTCCTCTCCTCGCCTCTCCTCTCCTCTTCTCTGCCTCTCTATTTGCTCTCTTGTTTCCTCTCGCATCCCTTCGTTTCTGTCTCTCCCAGCCTCTTTTTTTCTTTCCAATTGCCTGTGTTAGCTGTCTTTATTTGGGTGGTGCTGATTACGTGCCAGAGGAGAAAAAAGGCTCTGACATTATTCTGCGCTTGTGTGGTAGTTTGCTGACGAGGTTTGGTGTTTTGATTGCGTGTGTGTGTGTGTGTGTGTGCGCGCGCGCGTGTGTGCGTCAGATCATGCGGGCTGATGTGAGGTTTGGTGTTTTTGGGGTTCCTCTACTTATCTGTCCCTCTTTTTTTCACGAGGCGTGTGTCTCTCGAAATTGTTGATTAGTTGAGCAGTTTCTGAGCAAGAAAGACAATTAGAGGCAGCTTGTTGTTAATTTAACAAGCCTCGAAGAGAGGGAAGCATTACTCTGTGTGTACTTTTTGCCTTGCTTGTGTGTACACCTAAGTGTGTGTGTGTGTGTGTGTATGAACAAGAACTTGCAGTAATTGCTTTGTGCGGGATTGGCCTTCCACTTTCACCCTAAAAAGAGAAATTGCTTCTTGCTTTTAACCACTTGAGAGAGGGGGGTGGTGGCTGGGGATGTTAGAAGAGGGCTTGTGGAGGAGGGGGGGGGTTATTGTGTCCAAAATGGTTTCGGCCTCTCCTTAGAAACCATTAGAACCATTTATTTATTGGAGTGGCAAAGCCAGAGTGCTGTAGTATTTTAGCAACAACTGGAACTCTTGCAGTGGCATCTATCTCAGCAGAAACAAAGCTGCGTAGAGTGGTTAAGATCCAAACACAAGTACCACTTTGTAATACTGAGCTCCTGTTGCAACTACAGTTCATCTGTAACACAACACAACCAAGAAATCATATCAATTCTGTTCATTTCCTGTTGAGCTGAATGATAGCGTAAACCCAGCAATCTATCATCGAGGGTCGTGAGCTGAGAAAAATTGGTCACAGCTGCACTTTTCATGGTTATCATCCCAAAAAATGATTTTATCCCCTTCCCTATTCACCTACAAGTGTCAGCATGTTTCATTAAGACCACCAAGTCCCTGCTAAAGACAAAAATGTGTCATTGATATATGATTTGTTTGTAAAATGATTCCATTCAGGAGAAAAAAGCGGCAAATAATTCACTAGGAAAGTGTAATTCAGCTTGATGAAAATGTATGCTACATAGTCAGAGACAACAAAGCAATTAGGGCCAATGACAATTCAAATAGAAGGACCTCTCAGTTAAGGTAATTTAGTGAACAAACACAAGAGGATTTTTGTGAGAAACAAAGTCTGGATTCATTCTTTAGCTCCAACTAAAAGTAAGTTGAGACAGTATTTTAATACACTACTTACACGTAATCATATCCGACTCTGCCAGACAGAAAAGACAATTTTGTACGTTGTATGTTTTTCCCAAATTTTCACTTCTTCATGACATGGCTAATATGTGGTTACATTTTCAGAGAATGGCAAGTAAAATATGGTTGCAGTATGGGTATGATTCACCATAACTTTTATACCATTACACTTACACCTTGCTAGATCATGATCACATTACTTCTAGGGTTGGTATTGGCTACAAAGTTCAAAATCAAGGTGTGTAACTATTTAGAATGAATCGCAAAGCATGACAACAGTATACATTCAGAGCTTCAAGTCATACAGTGGCCACGTAACAGATTAACATTTCATGGCACTGGCAAGCCTAAATATTAGCTGTGAATCTGTACCCCTTCATTCATTTTGTCATTGACCTTTATGGAAAACAGTCATGAAATATTGATCAGAGGCTGAAACAGAGCAACGACATAGACACAACAACATGCTGTAATCTACATAGACTCAATAACATACTGTTAGCTTCAAAAACATATGGCACAAGGACAACAAAAAAAAACGTGTTTTTCTTTTAAAGGGATAATGTACTAAATTTTTTAAAAAAAAAACTTACTGTATAGTTTTGTGCATTGGTTCAAAAGCAAGAGAAACATAAAACAAACTGTTAGTGAAACTCGACAATTCTATTATTATGATATGGGATGCCGTTATTGAATGTGTTTCTTCGCTGATGATACACACATATTCACATCAGAATCAGAATTGCTTTTATTGCCAAGTAAGTTTACTCAGACGAGAAACTTGCTGTTGTCTGTAGGTGCAAAACAACAAATAATACTACAAATACTTTAAAGTTGGTGAAGACTGTCCAGATTTATCCATAGTGCAAAAGGTTTGACCTGGATTGTGTAAGGTCGCGGGATAGATACTGATATTGCAATGCGCAAATATGGTGTGTGTGTAAACTCTATGCCTTTATTACCCATGAATAAAATGTTGATTTGATAATATTAAATGGTTGAGTATCTCTCTGGTAAACTATCATAAGACTTGTTAATTTAATTTCTTCTTCCTCAAAAGTGAAAAATAATGTGGTCATGAACAGGTGCCAGTGCCATTGTAGAGGTTAAAACTGAACTCTTTCACAGCAGACATTTTGACACAGGTGTAACTAATAATATTATATTGCTGCATTGCACTGCAGTAATTGCTGGAATTGAGCAATGCTCGTTAATGTTATTACTTCCTCCTGTGTTTTAGTCAAAATACTATGAATCAGGTTCATGTATCAGATTCATTTGTGAACAAAAAAAAATAAACAAAAAAAAGACTGGTAGAAAGGCTATAATTATGCAGGAGAGCGTGTGAAGAATAAGATCAATAGATTTTTGACCAAGAAGAAAACAAACAAGAACAAATTGCTGATACACATTATACACATCATTATTTCATATCTTGCAAAGTAGGGGATCTTACTCGTATTTTATTTGAAAATTGTGCACTATATTAATTAAGCATCTTTTCGATTACATTTGCATCATTGGCTGAATTTGTGTTGTGTTCAAGCCAGCGATATTGATCCTAACTGTTAGAATTTAATGCCTTTGATAATGAGACAATCCTCGGGGCAATTAAATGGAGACCATCTGTGCACATAACACGTTTCTGAAATAAACTGGAGAAACTTTCTATGAGACTGCATTTCAGACAAATATAGGTGATGATGAAATCTCATTGATCAGCAACTGCTGATTAGGACTGAAGTGAGGTGGATAATCGGGAGCTAATGTGTCAGAGGATAGAACAAAGAGACGAGTAAACGTGGAAATTAGAGAGTGTCTTGGAATGGTATGTGTGAGTGTGTGTGTGTGTGTGTGTGTGTGTTATGGCGTCAAAATCGTTTCAAAACAACCAGAGAGGCACGCAGCAACGCACGCACGCATGCATGATTATTTTGTTATACGTGCGTGCGTGCGTGCGTGCGTGCGTTGTTACGTGCAGATTGTATTTCACGCGTAACAAAAAGCTGCGTACGTATGAAGCAGCGTGTGCACGTCTGTCTGTCACTGTTTGACAAATGTTGTTAGGCGTTCACACGTGCGTGCGGTCGCTGATTCTGATGCTTCGCAACCGGAAGTTGATCTGCAGCGCGCACACCAGTCCGCGTACACGCACGCCTCACGTAGTTGGCCTTTTCATTTTAATCAACCAGGGGAGGCAGCAGTGAGCCATACTTTGTAATGTCGGACACTTGAAATGCCACAAGCCCGTGTGTGTTAACTGTGAGGACAGCGGAGGTAATCTGCGGACTGTGACCAGTGATCACAAAGGATATTTATTTGTTTTAGATCAGCTCGTTTCCAGCTTTATTGATTATCATTATTTTTTATCATATATTATTAAGTGTTAAATTACTTTTAATTGTTAATTTTCGTGTTCTGATTTTACTCTATTAAAATCGTGTGTAAATACATGAAATAATTGCAGTTTACTGTGCGATGATATGAATATTGTTAAATGTATAGCTAATTAATTTTGTGAAATTGTAGGCTACATTTTGGTGTTATTTCGTTTATTTAAAAAAAATATCATGACAATAAATGCATTCATCACTCAATTTGGGTATTTAGCTACATGAAAGAATATAAGAATATAGAGTTAGTATTATCTAGCGGTCCAAATGATCGCTTACGGCCGTTCTAGTAGTGTTTGAGTTCCGGCCCTTCTGAAGTCCAACTGACACTTTGGTCCAATCAGAAACATATAATTTGATACATTGTGACCAAGTGTTAAAATCTCTCTAGGGCAAGAAACCAGGAATGAGCAGGGGAAAAAAAATGAGGATTGAAGTTGGTTTTCAACAAAATGCAAATGCATCTTTCATGTTTATGTACACAAACAGGTATCTTATAACAATCCAAAATTATAACACCTATAACAATCATGAACTTGTCATGCAAAAGCCTATATGTCTGTATCTCGCATTGGATCGATTGCACCATCTACTGGATGAAAATGGAACACAGAACAACTACGCCACACGTTCATGTGCGGACTGCTGCGCACGGTGCAGATCAACTTCCGGCCGCGAAGCATCAGAATCTGTGACCACACGCACGTGTGAACGCCAAACAACATTTGTCAAACAGTGACAGACAGACGTGCACACGCTGCTTCATACGTACGCAGCTTCTTGTTACGTGTGACAGAGTTTGCACACGTCATTTCCGCGTACGCGTAAGCGCGTGACAAAAATGTTCAATCATCTTCATGCGAGCGTTAACACGTGTGTTTGCATAAAGACGCATGAATGTTACGCGTAGTCACTACGCGTCGTGTGATTACCGGCGTGCAGCAGTCATCACGTGTGAACGTGCGCGTAAACGGGGGGCCATTATTAGTCAATGAGGAAGCTACATTACACGTCAGGCGCGGCTTGCTGAACAGGCGTCAAAGCAGGCGCGAGTGACACGCTCAGTTGATATGTGCGCACGCTTTTTGAAACGATTCTAACGCCATAGTGTGCGTGTGTGTGTGTCTGTACATGTGTGTCTTTGTCTGAGGAGTGACAGCGAGATTGAAAAGTGGCTGAAGGTATGTCGATTGCTGCTCAACGGCATATACCGATATACCGATCCCCAGACTGACACACAGATTCTCGGAGTGGTATAAAGCGATCCACAGACTGACATACAGATTCTCGGAGTGGTATAAAGCGATTCCCAGACTGACATACAGATTCTCGGAGTGGTATGCTGCTACTATGCCGCTGTTATTCCATCGACACATGACGGTATGTGCCGCTTGAGGATTTTGACAGCACTGAAAGGCTGTTGGATGGGTACCGCCCCCCTGATGAATATGCAAATATGATGCCACTGGTCTGGTTTCGCGACAAGTACTGCCGTAAAGCATGTTTTGTTTTTTTTTGTCTTTATTGACAACTTGGTAGCTTAACACTTTATGCAAGTAAACGAACTAAGCATGTTATGTTGTTGTTGATGTACGCATGTAGACAGTAATGGGCGGTACCCATCCAACAACAAAGTTAATGGTTACTTGTGACACATTCATTTTTTTATTTATTTATTTATGTTGTTTATTTCGGGCATGTCAATTCATCATCATCACATTTCATCATTGTTCAATAATACAATACACATGGCCGAAAGGGAAAGCGGGAGAAGCCAAAGCTTATCTAGTCCCGCCCCCATTACCCACAGGATAAAATCTTCATACTAATCTTTACTTATCTTTTGCATTTTACATTTTTTACCTAACACTTTCTTTTACTATGACCTTTGACAAAACATATTACAGCAGTAGCATACAGAGCTGAATTCAACTCTAGACAGTACATATAGATTACGTGTGTGTCTGCACATGTGTCCATATTAGTCCGTCATGAGTGAACAACAGTCTCATCTTATAGCCAGGCATGTCACAAGGTCAGAATGATGGTCCAATCGACAGAGAACAAAAGTCCAGTGTATTCAGTAGTTGTTGGGATGGTGTGAAAGCCCTTTTTTTTATGCCATTTTTATTTTATTCATCCGTCTCCTCTGCAGCTTTCGCCGCTGTTAACTTCGCCATATCCTCCCGATTAGTTGCTACGTCAACTCGCATCAGTGCCACAAACTCACGAATTGTGGAGATGTCAGAGCGCATCCCGACCACAGCACTCCGAGTATTGGCAATGTCATCCCTCACACTGGTCTGCCCAGTAGCGATCTTTCTCATTTTCCGATATTGCATAAAGATTCCAAATCCCAAAACGATCGTTCCAATTGTCATGAACGTGAACATGTACACGTCCTCGACATCCTCCACATCCAATGCAGCAAGGCAGATGACTTTCCACTTTCCCCAAGCATCCATAGCGTAGCCGGACATGAAAGTCCCATCCGGGCATGTCGGTTCGCCAGAACCCGCACTCCGTGTTGAGAACACTCTGTCGATGGCATTCAGTGACCAGCTCAGCAACTCCATCGTGGATTGATCAGTTGATTGATTGGTTGAGAACGTTGTTGTACAATATTTACCAAGTCTCCAATCAATTGACTTTAGTGTGCCAATTTACAGGGCTCAGTGAAGTTCTTCACAGCTCAGAAGAAGTTGTGATAACGAGCAGTAGTGTCACGTACCTAAGTTATCTCCACATTGTTGATACCCATTATAACAACATCCTGCTACGCACAGCTGGCATTGGCCTTGGACCATACAAGTTTCTCAGGTTCAACTTTTTGTTTGGGTACAGTATGTTTTTTGTTCTGCTCCCATGCCGACTCAACACAGTGTCTGTTGAGTCGTGCCTCTGACCTTAATCAACCATCCAATAGTAATCTGTATTGATCAACGGTTGAATTTACATATTTTTTCTTAAAACCACTTAGTGTTGCTGATTTTTTGACATCATCTATTAGCACATTCCATAGTTTAACACCTGTTACCGATAAGGAAAAGGATTTTAACGTAGTTCGTACCTTCCTTTGCCTGAAGATCATGTTCCCTCTGAGATTGTAACTCTTCTCTCTATCTAGGAAAAGTATTTGCAGGTTGTGAGGGAGGCTTTTGTTAGCAGCCTTATACATCATTTGTAGTGTGCAATATTTTATTAAGTCATATAGTTTGAGTATTCTTGATTCGATAAATAACTGATTTGTGTGTGCCCTATAGTTGGCATAATGTAAGATTCTCAGGGCTCTTTTTTGGAGTATTAACAAAGGCTGTGTGGAGCCTTTATATGTGTGCCCCCACACCTCTGCACAGTATTGCAGGTGTGGAGAGACTAGTGCGCAGTACAACAGATGAAGTGCTTTTTGATTTAATATTTTTTGTGCTTTCCAGAGTATGGACACACTCCTGGCCAACTTCCTTTTTAACTGTCTTATGTGTGGCTTCCAACTTAACATGTCGTCGATAATCACGCCCAGTACTTTGTTCTCATGGACCCTTTCAATATTTACTCCGTTTACATGAATGTTAGTACTATTATTGCATTCTTTTTTTCCATATAGCATGTATTTTGTTTTCCCCAGATTTAGTGATAATTTATTTATATTAAACCACACATGAAGTTTGGCCATTTCATGATTTACTGTTTCCACAAGTTGGTTCAAGTCACTCCCAGAACAGAAAATATTTGTATCATCCGCGAATAATATTAATTTCAGAATATGTGACACTTTGCATATATCATTTATATATAGTATAAACAGCTTTGGACCCAGAACTGACCCCTGTGGAACCCCACAGATTATGTCCAGGCTAGTCGATGTGTTGTCACCTATTTTAACATATTGGGATCTCTTGTGTAGATAGCTCTTGACCCACTGCAGTGCTACACCTCTAATGCCATATCTCTCCAGTTTAGCAATTAATATATCATGGTTAACGGTGTCAAATGCTTTTTTCAAGTCTATGAAGATTCCTATTGAATATAGTTTTTGTTCAATAGCGTCGGTAATGATTTCTACAGACTCAGTTAGAGCAAAGGCAGTCGAGTGGTTCCTTCTAAATCCATATTGACTGTCATATAGCAGTTTGTGTTTGTTGATGAAGTTATCTAACCTATTGTTGAATAGCTTCTCTAGGATTTTTGACAGTTGAGGCAGTATTGAGATTGGTCTGTAATTAGTAAACTCATGTGTGTCACCACTCTTAAACAGTGGCACAACTTTGGCAACTTTCATTTTGGTGGGAAATATCCCGGTTTGGAATGACAGATTAAAAATGTATGTTCGAGGTGAAATGATTCCGTCTAATACTTTCTTAATTAGCCTCATGTCGATGTCATCAACATCACTGGAGGTTTTTGCCACACATTTGTCGACCAGATGTCTAATTTCTGTGTCCTTCACTGGTGTGAGAAACATTGAGCAGGGAGTTCTGTCTCCATCCTTATCAAAATGGTCCCAGTGTAGGGGTGAGTCAGGAATGTCCTTGGCTAGCTCTGGTCCGATGTTTACAAAAAACTGATTAAATCTATCTGTTATGACTTCCGGGTTATCTTCCTGCATGTTGTTATAATTGAAGTAGGGAGGGTAGTTTGGTTTTGTGTTTTTATTATTAGTCACGGCCTTTAGAATATCCCATAATTTGTTAGTATAATTCATATTTTGTGCTAATAGATTGCTGTAATATTCTTTCTTGCATTCCTTTAGGATGCTGTTTAGCTTGTTTCTATACCTTTTATATCTCACTTCAGACTGGGCCGTCCTTGATTTTAGGAACTGTCTATACAGAGTGTTTTTCTTCCTGCAGGCGTTTATCAAAGTTTTTGTGAGCCATGGTTTCTCGTCCTTCCTCTGATTTGTGTTTCTCTTTTTCATAGGACAGTGTATGTCATACAGTGTTTTAAATATTTGTAGAAAGGAATCATATGCTTCATTCACATCTGTTTCATTATAGACATTGTTCCAGTTTTGCCTCAGTAGTTCCTTTTTCAGTGTATTCATTCCTTCTTCAGTTCTGACCCTTATATATGTGTTTTTGTTCGGTGTCTGTCTCACAGTGTATTTATAGTCATAGATAGCAAAGATTGGTAGATGGTCACTTATATCATTCATCAGAAGTCCACTTTCAGAGTCAGTAACGTTAGTAAAAATATTATCAATTAGAGTAGCGCTGTGTGTCGTGATCCTGCTCGGGCGTGTGATGAGAGGTTGTAAGCCCATTGTGTACATTAAGTTAATGAACTCGTCAATTACCGTGTTTTGTTTTGGATTGAGCAAGTCAATGTTTATATCACCACAGATAAAGACTCTCTTTTGGCTTGTTTCAGAGAATAATTCTCCCACATATTCATTGAAGTCCTCTATTTTAGAGTCAGGTGCTCTGTAAACACAGCTTACAACTATATTTTTACCTTTCGTTACACAGATTTCGATTGTCACACATTCCAATAAGTGATCCACAGCTTTAGACATGTTTTGTACTGTCTCATACTTGATGTTATTGTCAATGAATAGTGCCACTCCTCCTCCGCCTTTGTTTCTCCTGTTAACACATACGAGATTATATCCATCCAGGAAAAAATCTGTGCCTTTGTCTTCATTAATCCATGTTTCCGACACTGCGATGATGGTGAATGGGGTCTTGAAGTGATTTAGGTATTCCTTGATGTGGCCGAAGTTGGTGTATAGACTCCTGCTATTAAAGTGAATAAGAGACAGTTTCCTGTCCATCTCAATGCTGTTGTTGTATTGAACTTCAGTGTAATACTTGCAATTCCCAGTCATGTTGAAGCAGAAGTGATTATCCGGGTCAATACTCTCATTCGGGTCAGATAAGGTATGATTCACACGATGATTTATAATGAACTCCACACTTCCCTGCTCAGCAATCCTTTCAGATATTCCCATCATACCATCAGTCCGTGTAAGAACCGATAAACTTTGCTGTGTTGTAGTTATGGAGTGTTCGTTAGCCATACCTTAGTTATCGTATTTCTCCAGCTCATCCTTACTCCTGATCTGGATTATTTTGACTTCGAATTTTTATAATTGCATCTTCAAATCAACATTTGCATCCCAGTTGGTGGCCACTGGCATCATATAAAAGACATGTTCCTCTGGCTCATCAGTGGTATGTCCATGCCTAAAGGATTATACCCCTAAAAGTAAATGCTTATGCCGCCGGAAGTAAAGGCTTATACCGCTGAAAGTAAAGGCTTATGCCGCCGGAAGTAAAGGCTTATACCGCTGGAAGAATAGTGGTATGTCCATGCCTAAAGGCTTATACCGCTGGAAGAATAGTGGTATGTCAGAAGTAAGGGCTTATACCGCTGGAAGAATAGTGGTATGTCCATGCCTAAAGGCTTATACCGCTGGAAGAATAGTGGTATGTCAGAAGTACAGGCTTATACCGCCAGAAGTAAAGGCTTATACCGCTGGAAGAATAGTGGTATGTCAGAAGTAAAGGCTTATACCGCTGGAAGAATAGTGGTATGTCAGAAGTAAAGGCTTATACCTCTGGAAGAATAGTGGTATGTCCATGCCAAAAGGATTATACCCCTGGATCAGTTGGTATATTGATACCCAATGGCTTATGTGCTGGATCAGTGTGTCGATGAAGGACATCATATGGTGCTGAAGCAGGAGTGGTGTATCAGTAGTGGGGGTGCAGTGTTGGCTGAGTGAGACTTGTGATATTCTAGGACATATGCTGCTGCATAAACATGAGTAGAATAGCATGAACCGAGACCTAGATGAAACATAGGGGTAACAATTAAATTGAGACACAAAAATTCCAACACTCTCTTATCACAATAGGTATACAGTAGAAGTACAGTAAAACTATGTGTATATATATATATATATTAGGGCTGTCAAACAATCAATTTTTTTAATCGCGATTAATCGCATTTTGTCCATAGTTAACTCGCGATTAATCGCAAATTAATCGCAATTTTTTTGGCACATTTTTTTCTGTTCTAAATGTACCTTAATGTATTTTTTCATGTTCTTAATACTTTTAACAACATAAGAAAGGTCAAATATGCTTGCATTATGAAAATGTTTATTCAACACTTCAAATCGTGCAGGAAAATAAATCCAGGGTTGTCTGCTTTTGGCGAGGGGGGGGCGACGGGCTCTCTGCATCTGCCGTCTGTTTGGCTTGCAAGTGGTGTCCACTGACACTGCACGTTTTTCTTCTTCGCCTTTTTCACGCAGTGTGCTACTTTCTGTCAGTCAGTATCACACTGATGATCGCCATGGCTCTGGTGCAGCAAAACAATAAAAAGTACGACTTGAAATTCAAACCTTCTGTCATGATATATTCAGAGGAAAACTCGGGAGAAGCAGCCGCTAGACGTTTCACGGCGATGGAGAAACAAATGTCCGCCACCGTGAGTGACAGCAGAGGTGAGGAGTTTGCAGCGAGTGCTGCTTTTCAGTCTGCCGTGTTTTTAACCGCCAACCCTGCTTCTTCTTCTTCTTCTGATTCCCTTTCTTCTTCTTCTGCCACCCTCTGTATCAAGACTACGGGTGCCGCCGACGGCCGTAAATCATACAATGCGCTTTTTTTTTTTTTTTTTTTTAATACTGAGCGTTA
Source organism: Diplodus puntazzo (assembly GCA_963678695.2). Classification (NCBI taxonomy): domain Eukaryota; kingdom Metazoa; phylum Chordata; class Actinopteri; order Spariformes; family Sparidae; genus Diplodus; species Diplodus puntazzo. Next base: position 22,907,566 of record OZ023159.1, on the reverse strand, counting down.
ATCGCGCGTTAAAAAAATTAACGGCGTTAAGAGGACGTTGCGTTAACGCGTTATTAACGCGTTAACTTTGACAGCCCTAATATATATATATATATATATATATATATATATATATATATATTAGGGCTGTCAAACGATCAATTTTTTTAATCGCGATTAATCGCATTTTGTCCATAGTTAACTCGCGATTAATCGCAAATTAATCGCAATTTTTTTTGGCACTTTCTTTTCTGCTCTAAATGTACCCTAGTGTATTTTTTTCATGTTCTTAATACTTTTAACAACATAAGAAAGGGGCAAATATGCTTGCATTATGAAAATGTTTATTCAACACTTCAAATCATGCAGGAAAATAAATCCAGGGTTGTCTGCTTTTGGCGAGGGGGGGCGACGGGCTCTCTGCATCTGCCGTCTGTTTGGCTTGCAAGTGGTGTCCACTGAGACTGCACGTTTTTCTTCTTCGCCTTTTTCACGCAGTGTGCTGCTTTCTGTCAGTCAGTATCACACTGATGATCGCCATGGCTCCGGTGCAGCAAAACAATAAAAAGTACGACTTGAAATTCAAACCTTCTGTCGTGATATATTCAGAGGAAAACTCGGGAGAAGCAGCCGCTAGACGTTTCTCTGTCGACCCCACGAGAGTGAGAGAAACGGAGCTTCGGTGTCTGTCCGAGGAGGACAACAGCAGCGGCAGGCTGCCTGCTGGAAGGAGGAAGAAGGCTAGCGAGGAGCCTGAGATAAAAATGCGGGGATGAGTTATCAGCAAACGGGCATGCCACGAGAGAGTGTCCCGCAAAATGATCAGGGCGATGGCGAAACAAATGTCCGCCACCGTGAGTGACAGCAGAGATGAGGAGTTTGCAGCGAGTGCTGCTTTTCAGTCTGCCGTGTTTTTAACGAACCGCCAACCCTGCTTCTTCTTCTTCTTCTGATTCCCTTTCTTATTCTATTTCTTCTGCCACCCTCTGTATCAAGACTACGGGTGCCGCCGACGGCCGTAAATCATACAATGCGCTTTTTTTTTATATACTGAGCGTTAATTGCGCGTTAAAAAAATTAACGGCGTTAAGAGGACATTGCGTTAACGCGTTATTAACGCGTTAACTTTGACAGCCCTAATATATATATATATATATATATATATATATATATATATATATATATATACATACATACATACACACACACTCATTGACAATAGTTAGAAAATATCTCAATGGTAGCCACAATGGTTAATGTTTTGCAAAGTTGGAAATTTTATATGAAGTAATGTATTGTTGTGTTCTCCTAATAATGAAAACCTGTCACTAAATATTGTTTTGTTGGCAGGCTCAAAGTTTCTGCTATCGATTAGTCAGACTGGCTACGGTGGCTGGGCTAATATTAGCCATAGCTAAGGCTAGCGCTTTCATTAGCTTTTGGGACTTTATAGGCGGACATTTAGACATATTGCTTTACTATCATATCGTAAGAGTCCCACGTGTAATTACTGTCTACATGCGTACATCAACAACAACATAACATGCATACGTTCGTTTACTTGCGTAAAGTGTTAAGTTACCAAGTTGTCAATAAAGACAAAAAAAAAAAAAAAACATGCTTTACGGCAGTACTTTTCGCGAAACCAGACCAGTGGCATCACATTTGCATATTCATCAGGGGGGCGGTACCCATCCAACAGCCTTTCAGTGCTGTCAAAATCCTCAAGCGGCACATACCGTCATGTGTTGATGGAATAACAGCGGCATAGTAGCAGCATACCACTCCGCGAATCTGTATGTCAGTCTGGGAATCGCTTTATACCACTCCGAGAATCTGTATGTCAGTCTGGGGATCGGTATGCCATTGTAGGGATCGGTATATGTCGTTGAGCAGCAATCGACATACCTTCAGCCACTTTTCGATCTCGGCGCTACTGTGTCTGAGTGTGTGAGCACATGTGTGCACAACTGTGCAAGTGATAAAGCCTGAAAATGGTTAACAAACCAGAGAGAGGTGTTATCTCTCTCTGGAAAATCAGGTTAGCGACTTATGCATCAGGGAGACAGAGGTGAACCAGCCATGGGTTGCAGAATTTCAGCAACAACTCCTCAATAACAAACTTGACACAACACGTTTGCTGTGATTACAGGCACAGTGCGGGTAGAGTAGCACTGTTGGAGGGAGGGGATGGCTCAGAGAGACGAGAGAAGAGAGACGTGGCTGGAGAGGGAAAATTGGCTGGATGAGGACCAGAAAGCATGCACAAGTGTATATACGAGACAGAAAATGACAGAACCAGAGTGAAGGAGGGAGAGGAGACGAACACATGTGATAACCAAACTCTTCCACCTGTGAAATAATAAAAGATATGCTGGCTTATCATATTCCCTCTCCTTTTTCCCTCCTCTTCATCTCTTTTGTTCCATTCTTCCTACGGAGTGTTGCCAGGAGGCAGAGGAGCGCCGCTTTAATGTGGCTCCTATCAGTTAGCACTATGATGTCTTTGTCCTTTTTTTACCTTCCATTCTATCTCCCTGTCCCACTTTGTCACACCGAATATTAACTTCTGAAAAAAGTTCATCCAACTTATTGAGAAAGTTAAGGGGAAAATCAACGATTAAAACTCAAATCTAGTATGAAAAAGTGTTTTCTGCAGGTTGTTCTGACCATAGGCGTAACATCCCCACTTTCCGAAATTCAGTTTTTGTCCCCCCCACTTTTCTTTAATCCAGTGGAACGCAGTAGCTCTCAAGCGTCCGATACTCAAACATTAGGTCCACTTGGGTAATCTACCCCGGCGTATACCTATATGCTTATTTTACATTAATTTGATGGCAAACTCCGCCCAGCTGATGCAACACCAGCGTATGCAAGGTTAATAATCAAGTGGACCCACTCTCGCTGTGAGTCGCGGACAGTTTGTGTAATGATGCTGCATTCCAGACAATGTAGAAAAAGTTCACTGGAACACTTCTCAAAGTCAGAGTTCCTACTTGTAAACTTGGCCAAATCCATCTACCCCGACTTCACGGAAAATCAGGTGTCTGACGTCATGCAACTATGGTCAATGCCGTGTACCTTGAACACTTGGAGGTCCCCAATATGCATTGTGCTGCTGGATTTTCAGCGCCGCCGTACACCCTAAGTTATCTTGAAATCGATTATTATTGTCTTTACTGCTACTTGTATAATTTCTACAAGTCACCGTTTAAGATGAGTGACTGAAATCCTCGTCATCCTATTCAAAGGCTGCAACAGGCGACTCATCGATCCGGGGTGAAGTTAGTTTTAGGTTGGATATTTGGCGGATATTCACTCGGGTCTAGAGTTTAGATTCTCTTTTGGTCAGGCATCCAGCGAGAAATCGCGCATCTCTCTCCTCCCTCCATTGTTGTTCGTGTTCGTGTTTGTGTCGCTGCGTGGTGTTACACGTGAGTTGTCCTCATGCTGAAAAACGTGACTTGTCGCACACGTGACATCACTCCCAGAGACGCAAGAAGAAAGCAAAAATACATATTTTTACTAAGGAAAATGACAAAAATAACTAATGCACAGTGACTTGAATAAGCAACTTTAATCTAATTACTGGTTTGGAAATAACGTGTTAGATTACTAGATTACACTTATAAAAAGTGGTCAGATTAGAGTAACGCGTTACCGGCATCACTGATTGTGTAGCTTAAAGAAGCATTTCACCGGTGGGAACATTGATCTTTATTGAAAGTGGGTCATATTTGTAGTAAAAATGTAACATCATTTTTGAATTTTGTGCTTATTTGACTGAGAAAAGGCAGAAAGTGACTTTAGGGCGCATTTGTATGAAAGACAACAACTCCCACAATGCACCACAATGCACAGCTCTGCAAGCCACTCCCACTAATCCGGCACACCACACATATCTCCGTCCGCTGTAGATATTTCGTCGCGAAGAAACTGGCATCTCTGGAATTTACTGCAGCAGACAGAGTCCAGTTCGGTGTCCATAGGCGCACAGCGAGAGCACCGGTACCACCGGTCCGCCCCTGCTCGAGCCAGTCCGGGCTCCTCGTCCAGGACAGGCAGGTCTTCTGCCTCCATCTCCCTCAGCTGCTCGTCGCTGTATTGTGGCTCGTACAAGTAGCCGCGAACATCTGACTCGAGCATCACGGTCTCGAAATCACTCTCTTCGTTGTCTGAAATATCATATTGCATACCGTCCGCCATCGTGGGTCAAACCTGGCTCTACAGCGTCTGTTCGCTTAGCGTCCAACAAAGATGGCGGCTATGTATTTTCGTTTCTGCAAGTGAAGTCCCGCCCATTGGTCTGTGACAGGTCTGTAGCGTGAGTGGGTCCCACCTCGAGCCCCCACCCTTGGAAAAATGAGCAAAGCGTTTGTAGTCTTACGACCTCGACACAGATATAGGACTTCCTGCTTTCAATGACGTAAAATGACGATTTTTACATCATTGAAAGCAGGAAGTCCAACACTGAAATCTCTAGTTCTCCCGTCTCAGGGCAAACTGAGGGAATGATGCACGACCATTCAAAAACACAACTGTTTTCCTGAAGATACAAAGCTTAATGCAAATCGGTGAAGTGTCCCTTTAAGTGCAACATGGAGCTTGAAGATGTAAAAAAAATAAAAATAAAAACAGGAGAATTAACTTTGAGCAAGTTTGGAGGAAAGTCGGAGGTATGGACCCATTTTAAACAAGTCGTGGACAGTGACAATAACATATGTGTTGGCTTTGTCGAAGGCATTAAAGTGAAACTCTAGCCAAAAAGCAACCAAGGCTTTATTTGTGATTGATTATGAGTCAAACCTTAGTGTAAAAGCAGAATTACGACGGAAGAGGCACTTTTAAGATTCACCGTAGTTTCGTTTTTGGGCAAGCTAATTTTCAATGGAGTGCGGGGGCACTTTTACGCTAGCATAAAAATCACTATTTTTAAAACACTAAGAAGGCTCGATACAACACAAACGTTGCTTGTAGTATCATCAGGGTCTCTGCACATGAACACAAGCACTGAGAACATTGTTTGTGTACACAGAGTTTACTAAAAAGAAGGTTTTTGAACTATTCACCGTAGGAGCTGGATCTCCGGCGCGCCGCCATCATGCCAGACAGTGTCGGTCTTCGAGTGCGACCTAACAGGCAGGAGAGTAATGGTGGACCTCCTACTTGTATGGTCGCACTCGCGGATCGACACTTTCTGTAGTTCAAACAACTCGGAATTGTAGCTGAGAACGTCAGTTATAACAGCCCACGTATTAAAACAATGGAATGGAGCATTCTACAGTATTAAGAGTCGTGTTATAAATAATAATAAAGAAAAAAAGAAAAAGTTCTCTAATGCCCAAGACACTATAGAGTCTCATGTCTTAGATTCTGATTCTGAAATCCTGAAAATGATTTTTTTTTTTTAAAACTCACCAGTAGTCAACATTTAAACAGTTATTTTTCAAAAACATTTTCTGGGGGGGGCATGCACCTGGACCCCCCTAGTGTTGGTTGGTTACCAAAACAATCTAGGGGATACTCTGTGTGTTCTAAGAATTTTGGACGTGTGAGGCGAACTATTTCTTTCTTCGCCGACAACGGAACAAAATAATGTAAAGAGAGACATATTTTCCTGCTTTTTTGTCTTTTGCCAATCACACCTATGACTATCATAATGTGTTGCTTTTAGGTAGCTGGGAATATGATTAAAAGCATGTAGAAATGTATAAAATGGTATTCAAATCAGACCCCCTCTTCTTTGTGCGGATGTTTTAATCCTGACTATAGACCATTTTATTTTTGGTTTGAAATTCCTCGATGCAATATGCACAAGACTTTACTTTCGACAAATTTCCATCCACCTGTTCTCTGCTTCTTCTTAATCAGCTGCTTATGAGGGTTTTTCTTTTCTCTTCTCATTTAACCAACTACAACCTCAATCACTATCAGGCAATCATGTCACTGCAGTCAAACTTTAAACCAGTTCTTCTCTCTGCTACTGTCAGCTGTCGATTCAGTGCAAACTGTGGGACCCTCCTCCACCCTAGTTCTTCATCTCCAGTGCTCAGCATCAGCTCTAATCACTTTCTCATTGGATCTTCAGCATTTTCTTCATTCATCATCTCCCCAGCCACCATCGGGGGGTTTCCTTTACGACTCACAGCTGCACCACCTTCACAAGCATGATTATGTTTTGATGGAATCTCTCTCTCTTATTGTGCAAAGAAAATATTACCATCTATTGATTGAAATCCTTTTTTACAATACTATTGGCCTGGCTTTTGTTCATGGTGTCTAATGCAGGTGTGGTTTTCAGGTTCAGTGTTACGCTTCTTCCTGTTCTTTGTTACCATCAGCCACAAAGTGCTGGAAGCAAATATGTAATAAAAGACCAGACATGAGATAATCAGCAATACTCAAATGGTTGCTAACTACAGCCATAAGGAATGAACAGGGCAGACAACTGTCATGAAAAATAGCTGCCATGAAACATGGCAAGGACTAAATACCATCTGTTTACAAAACTGTCATGGAGATTAAGGACCAAGAGAATTACATTTCTGTTGGAAATATTATGTGTTTGCTCTTCAGATAATGAACGTGCAAAACGAGGCAACCGTCTTCTGATACCTGGCTCCTCCATCAGATTTTAGTTTTTCTGTAATTGTATAATACCTCTTTATTTTTTATATATATTATTTATTATTTATTGACTGATTTATTGATTTATACAGGGAAAAAAAAACAATTGCACCTGCATTACAAGATGCAGGATATATCCATACAGTTCCACTGCTACAATTGCAATAATGACCGTTGTGTAAAACCTTTTTTAGAAATTGCTAGTATATGGTTTCTTGACCAAACCTTGCTGGTGTTAAACATCCTTTTAATACGTATCTGACAACCTTTTCTTTAAGAGCGTACAACTTCCATGGTGCGAAGGTTCCTTTTCTCCCCCTCACTTGACAGCACTGCCATCGTGTCAGTGACACACGCTGTATATTTTAATACTAATCCCTGCATACCATCAAAGTGAGAAGGAGGTGTGATTGTTACAGTAATCCCCCGGGATCCTTAATGGGCGAAAGTGAATGAGAGTGGAGGATTAGAGGGCTGTGACGGCCAATATATTCCGTAATTAGCCAGTTAACAGCCTCAGCGATGGCAGGATTACCCGGGTCTTAGCTGAAAACTTGACAGAGGCTACACATGACTGACAGATTGCACAGTGCTGCTGAAGAGGGAGCCAGGAGAATGCAATGGGGAGAAGAAAAAAGAAATGGAGAGAAAAAGGAAGGGCAATGGAGTGAGAAATTAAAGGAAGAACGAACGTTTTTCTATAGTTAAACTTGTCATTTAGCCGGGACGTTTGAGATTTCAGCAGCTGGGTTGATGCATCTCTCAATTCTTACAGAAAGTCTCGAGTGGCTCCAGTTGAGACTATGTTCGTCTCTGCAATTACAAACGTTTTAGAAATGACAAATCATTTATTTTATTTCTCTCAGGGTATTGTCTGCTTCGATATCTTCACTTTTAACCAAATATTACTATCTGGATATTATTTTTTAATAAAAGATGAACATAAAAAGAAATCAATAAAATGACTTTTAAGTGTAGCATAGAGCCCTGTGATGGATGGACCTGTTCTGCAGAAAGGTTTGGGAATGTTTTAATGGGGCAGTGAAATAATGACACACAAAAAAAATGAAAGTCACTTGCTCAAATCCCCTAATATGAACTGAATGCATGTTGACCTGACAAGGACCTCTAGTGGTCGTGTGAATCATGACAGGAAGCAAAGACAAATGTAGCTTGAGGTTACCAAACTGTAGGGATCAAGATCAGATCACACAATATCAACACAGCAAGGACCTGGTGCTGCAGATGTGAAAATAAGTGTCATGCGTAAAAATCACTTCTTTTTTTTCTTTGCAGTGTGTCCCAGCGCAGTGTTTTTCAATTCCAACACACGGGATTACAATGAACAGGTCGTTATCAGGCCACAGCAGAGCTCAGGCCCAACTTCACTGCAGAGTGAAAATATCACTTCTGTAGATTCACTTTCAATCATAAAACAACATTAACAGTGAAAATAATTATTGTTGGAGCTGTCAGGTGGAACAGTCTGTCCCTTTCTGATCACCGATGGTCATCATAGGTTGTGATCCAAGGTATGGTCTTCCAATCTGATCCATTGTTCATATCAAAAGAGAAAAATACTGTATACTTTTGTACCGACAGGGGTGGGATCAACAGAACATTAGACATGAACACAGCTGTTCACATCATGTTACACAGAGTCTGCCACTGGTATGGGCTATGTTTTATTACCCCTTGGTTCTTTTCATTGTAAGTCCAGTCAGGTCACCCCAAATTGCTTGTTCTGTTTCAGAGTTTACAGTCAGTGTGACATAGTACACCTCCTGTTCATAAAGTCTCAGTTTGATGGGACTGATGTTTATTTGAGTAGGATACATATTTTACAGGGGGACATACTGTCACAGCAGCACTGTTGGCTTGGCTTCACTTGACCGTCCTGCCGTTTACGGGCTTGCCAATTCATACTTCAGACAAAAGCATGATGGTAGGAAAAAAAAAAACTGGTGATCTTTCATCACATACACACAACAATCAGCCTGTGCATTTGCACATGCAAAAAATATCTTGTTTGATTTTGGTAGGACACTTATTTCTCTCTTAGCTGTCATCAGAGTAGAGAATCATTATAGATCAGCTGCTGATTTGTCTATTTTCTGATTTATGTTTTTTTTGGATGATTCATGCAGGCATTGAAAATATTACATTTACAGTAAATAAAAGATTGTGTAACGTCACTGACCACTTTTTCATGGTTACTTTAGTCCATTCATCATGCATACTGAATCTGTATCACTTCTTACCTGTAACATTCTACTAGGAACAATATTATTGTATTGTACAGCAACACATACATCGCCTACACACACAAGGTCTGCTTCATAAGTTCTGAGAGAACACGATTCCTTTCCTTTAAGAGTGAGATGGAAGTGCAGAAAAATTACATTAGCAATCTATGAAGCTGTGTCTTCTGGCTGTAAAATTGTATATAAAGTGCTGAACTTCACTGCCAAGTAATAATGAAATGATGTCAGTAAACTGCAACTTTCATCCAGGAAATATTATTTCGTGTCCCAAGTAAAACCAAAAGTCAGTCGTGAGTTATTTTATCTTACTTACATAGCAAAGTGGCGTCGGTGAGGTTACGTACATGACATAGGTATGTTCATAACTGAAGTCGCATAAGTGACCACTGGGACCATACGAAGACAGTTTGGTTCGCCTGTCGCTGGTACACTGCAGTAGCCATCTTTTTTTGGGAACAGTGATATATGTCTGTTATGTGAGTCTGTTATGTGATAATCAACTTATACAGTTGTTAAGATGTGAACATTTGTTGGGCAGGAGGAAAGGAGGTCTGTAGATTTGGTGCACCTATTCAAAATTTTTCTAACATTATCCCACATGTAATAAACTAATCAAGTCATTTGTTACTCAAATAGCCAAGTATCATAAATCACAATTTCCGCCCAGGGGCTTTAATGACTACAGTATTCAAAGATGGTCCATCTGGCAATGTGCTCTTATTATTCTACTGTACTTATAACATTAACGTTTGCAAGACTTACAAAAGCACGACTTGCTTAAAAGGTCTCACCTAAAGGCTGTATGCCAAATGTAGACATAAATTTGGACGCGGTTCTAAACATCACAGAGCTTTAACTCTGAGTGATATGATATCTGCAGACAAGACAAATCTTATGGATACTTTCGAAACATATCATAAAGGAGAAAGAAAATGTTAAACAGTGAGATGAATTAGGAGCATTAATACACTAAGTGAGTCCATACTAAGTGAAGGAGTGTGATTACTGTATAATTGATTTAGTTTGGAAACTTTCCCACATAAGACATCATTTGGCACATTTTCTTGAGGCCCTCTCACAGATCTCCTGGGAGGTATTGGACCTCCATTTGAGAGCTAGTACCCTGCCATCACCAGCACCTGCTGTTTTCTAATCAGCGTTTCTCCAAAGAGCGTTCCCTTGAACGAGCCCTTATCCTCTATGGACCAATTAGAAGTCTCCCCTGTCTGTTGTTTCCTGGTTCCTGTAAAGCTCTGACCAATGACAGATGGCAAAATGTAGAAACAACAGCAGACAACAAGAGAACACTGGATGAAAAACAACCTGGGGATGCAAGGATTTACAGAAAGCAAGTAGATTAAAACACAGACTAAGAAGCGAGGGAAGGAAAAAAAACCCATGTATTAAAGAATACTGACATCTAGGAAAGAGGTTTCTGAACAAACACAGAGATAAAAACTGATGAAAAGAAAACAGAGCAAACAAACTATCTTGTTGTAAATAGCTATGAAATAACTTTAAAATATGTCTTAGCGTTATGTTTCTCTGATGTAGGACATGCAGTCTGTGTGATTAAGACACATTTCAACTGTATTTTTCATGCTGCATAAAGCTATAATCATTATCCATTAGAAAGTGGCAATCAAAACAAAAAATCCTGCAGGAAGAACTGTCTATCCTTTGTTCAAAGCACATCGTTGACTCCAAAAAGTAAAAAAAAAAAAAAAAAACGTGGGATGTGGGATGTGGGATTCAACAGAGATCTGCAAATGTATCACACGTTCTTCAGAGAACCACAATTTGTTCAACCAATTATAGAACAACAACACGACAAAATGTTAAAATTAGATTAAGAAGACATACTGCTAAAACCTCACCATCTGTTTTACCCCATGAGCACTGCTAGATACAGGAGGTCTGAATATGGGAGAAGCTTTCCAGGTATCTGCCTGGTGTTCATTATTATCCTGTCTGTCAACCAGATGGCCGAGGTCATGTTGTTTAGATTATCTCTACTTTGTTTTTTTTTTAAAAAAAAAACGCAAAGAAAAATGTTCGGATCCATGTGAGCAGGAAGGTTTAATTTTTAAAAAAAGGAATGCTTTTGAATCTAATAAACATACTTAAAACAGAGAAGGGATTATTTCCAATTAGCATCACTGAGGCAGGCAGTATCAATCAAATACAGACAGTATCTCAGAGGTATTATCTGTATGTCTAGTGATAGTTATATATATATACCTGAAATCTGTCATTTTTCTACTCATGGACCTGTTTACCTGTCATTGTCTGTCTGATCAAAGACTTGCAGAATGCAAATACATGTATGTTATTTAATGTACACTATATTACAAAGGAGGTTATTAAACTACACCAAACTAAACTGAAATGAAAGAGATATTAATAAGGCGTAACGAACTAAAAAGGTTGAAAGAAATGTCAAAAGGTAATACATTAAAAAAGTTGTTAAAATAAGTGCATACATTGATATTTTATATTTCTTCATAATGTCATATTTTATCTAAGAACTATTTATTCATTTATTTATTTTTGATAACGACTGTAACATAACTTAACGTGTATATTTTAATTATATGCCACTTTTTACTTCTACTCCAAAATATTCTCCCAGAGGAAAACATATTTACTTACATAGTTACTCATAGTAACTAGTTACTTTAAACTTTGGTGTGAATCCCGCTGAGGGAGGGCTTCTCCCCACCATCGAAGCATGCACATTAGGTGAATTGTGATCCACTGTTCACTCAGGATGGGTTAAATTAATCCCTTTCACTGTGATAAACATGTTCAGTGACTATAAATGCATACTCCAACTTTTGATATTTGAAGTACATTTTGTTGAAGATTACTATGATACTTTTAAGTAAGCTCGAACGCATACATTTACTTGTTGATATAGGCTACTTTTATTATATTGTATTGGCACGTATAGTGTATACCGCTGTGACATTCCTGTTTTGAGGTTCTTTTCTTGTGATGTCTTTTAGTGCTCATGATAATCCTGAACTTCTTTTCCACTATATCACCTGCACTCTTAACTGTTCTGTCAGACTAGCTTTCTCAGGAAAGACCCACCAGGCTGTGCTTGTAGATTTAAATGTAACTGAGAATGACATGTTGTACAAAACACAGTTGCAACCTGGACTTCTGTTGAAATAAAACATCACAGGTTGCTCTTTTTAGCATTTATTCTACTGCTTAGACTCGGTGTGTCTCCTCTGCTCCAGAGGTGAGGTTGTATTATGTTCCCGGCTCTTCAAACAGCAGCTACCGCTGTGCCTTAGAGGAGCTGCAATCATGTAATCTGTTGCTTGACAAATATTTCAGTTGAGTGTTTTCCACTCTCAGCCAGGTGTGCTGCCGCCTCTTTCTCTCTGTATGCAACAGAGAGGCTGCTCTCCACAAGTCACCTTGGATACGAGCAGAAACCAGATGAGCAGAAGTGGGATAGAGGGAGAGAGAGAGAGAGACAGGGAAAGGGGAGATACGAAGAAGGCGAGAGAAGGAAAAAAGAGGGAAAACTGAGACAATGAAATACAAAAAAAGTTGAAAGGCAGCCAAGAAATTAAGAAGCGGGGAAGATGCAGATGGAAGAGCGCTGAGAGGGATAATGAGAGAATATGTATGTGAGAGAGGCTAACAGCGGAACAAAGGGGCAAAAGGGACTGAAAGGGCAAGTTGAGTACAAGCAATTTGGGTCAGGGCGAGTCTCTCGCAGCTCAGATCAATGTCGCTCATGACAACACTGTCATGTCACGCAAACGTTAAACAGAGCTGACTGACAGGCAAACAGACTGAGGGGAGAGGAAACAAAACCAGAGCCCTAAACCACCATGTCAAAAAACACTTTTTTGTCACATAAGAGTCAGGAAAGAAATGCAGCACACTGCCCTTTGTTTACCAAATGAATAGCTGCAGTTATTTTGCTTTTAATACATAAAGTGATCGATGATTAGAGGACGTGACAAAATACATGAAAGACATGCCCAAAGAGTGTAATTTCCCCGAAACGATTTCCAGTAACAGAAATTCATCTTGTCGCCTTTTCTGATACCACACACACACACACGCACACACACACAGACACACACACACACACACACAATACACAACACGATAGAGCACAACCTCCGGTGTGAAATGTGATTCATACACTGTTTGGGAAACAAAGAAGAAAACAAAGAGGGGAAATGAAAGCTATGTGGTGTGACCTGAGGCGAACAAAATGAGAGTAAGCTTTGTATTACTCTAGTTGAAACCTGGAGTGTTTTGTGCAGCAACTGTAGTTTTCAGTTTCTGAAAATGATGGAGAGAAGGAGCGAGAGGGCAGAAAGTGAAAGGAAAGGGATGGGTTGCAGGAAGAGAGCAAGAGAAGAGCACGCAGAGCAAGCTTAATTGCTTGCATGTTTACTTTCCCCTGACCAGTATTAGCTGTGTGAACCATTATTGCAATATTATTTTAGAGATCACATGGCCTCGGGTGTGATGATATTGTTTTTGTTTTTTATCTAGTTTTAATTGTAAACGTATTAAAAAACTGAAACTTGCATTTAAAAAGATCCCTAAAGGGCAACGCCAGCAATTTAGTAGTGCACTTCCGCAAAGTAAAAAACGAGAACAGAGTCTCCTACTTTTCTTCCTTCCAGAATGGAGGCCCCATATTTACCATAACGCAATGCAAAATCATCTTACAAGTTCTGTTGTCCTAACCTTAACTCCAAGCCTCCCCAAGCTGATGACGCCCCTATGACATCATCAGGGTAGTTTTCTCTAAAGACATCAAACCTCTGCTCTCATAGCATCAGGCTTCTACCCACAGTCTTTATCCTGTGAGTCAGACTAACGACAAGTAAACTGAATTTCATGTGTAAATTGGTGGATGTGTCCTTTAGATGTGGTGCTCTAAATCTTATTTAATCTGATATTTGTTTGCATGGTCATCCACTGAGGGTAAAATGTCATATTTTTCTAGGATAGCTTGTTACAAATCTGTATGTGTTTGTGTAAGCGCTGTCGTTACCTCCTTATTATATGTATATTGTTTTAATGCATTTTGTGTGGGTGACCTTCGAACTTGTATTTCTGTGATGTCTTAAACTTTGAAATGCTGAATGTACAACAAATTAGCATCAGGCTGATTGCAAATTTTCATGTATTCTTTATTCATGGATATCTTTTTTTTCTCTTTCATATCTATTTAAAGGTCTGTGGTGATATGTGCTTCTTAAGACAAGCTGGCAATGCTACAGAAAAGCAGCTCTCTGCTGTCTCCGTCTGTCATGTGACCCTCACGCTGCAGCTCAACAAGCCTCCTGGCACAAACAAGTTGGCCATGAATTTGTTATGGTATTAGTTTGTGCTATAGTTATTTCCTGTTTTATTTTGAGGTTCCGTCCGTTCGTGTCATGTTTTGTTTTTCATTTCCTCCCTTTGTCTTTTCCACGCCTTTTTTTCTCTTCACCCCTGTTTCATTTGTTAATGAGTCCAGTCTAATTTAGCCTGTCCTTTTCTTTGTCACTTTGTCTGTTCTGTTGTTGTCATCCATCTCCTGTTCCTGTTCTGTATCCCTGAGGCGGTCCTGTTCCTTATGTTCCTCATGCTTCTTTGGTTTGTACCATTTTAATATGGTACACATTTTATAAATGTTATGACTTCTTAATTTGGGAAATTTTCTGGCTTCCTTGACTTTTGACGCCAACCATTTAATCTTAAATTTTGGAATTTATATCGATTTTTGAGTTTTGGACCTTGGACTATGATCTTATTTTGTTTTTTGTTTCAACCCACTTTCCTGTTTTTGTCTTGGTTTGGGTCCCTTCTTGTTTATCCCTGAGAGAATGAGCCTGAGGGTGCTTCCTGGGAGAAAGCTTTCACCCATGGTAAAAAAAAAAAAATTAACTAGTGATATGTCATCGTGGGTTAAATGGAGATGGCCAAAAATGGCCAAAGTTGCAGCCTATCATCTACCTTTTCTGCAGTGTCTGTAGTCTGTTTCTGCCTCTTTTTTTGTACCCTTCCTCCTCGTCCTCCATCTCCCTCTCTTTTCCTCTCCTTCATAAATGGCAGCTCTCCCAGCTGTCTGCTCTTCACTCTCAAGTCTGATGCACCGATGGAACTTCATAACTGCAGGAAATAAACAAATATGTACCGCACCAGATGGCAGGAACACACATGTAGCTGATAGGGAACACACATGCATTCGCTCAAAAACTGCACGTGTACACTTTGCATACATAGAAAAGAAAGTACACACTTTGATCTGCACACACATAATTGACGTCGGTAGAGGACAGCAGACGAATGATATGTCATATTCTTCTCAAAACCTATTTCGCCGTTATTTCTGGTGACAGAAGCCTTAAGATACGGACGGGAAAAGTAGGTGAGAGTTGACATAGAGGATATTTTTTCAGCCTATTGAATGATATCCTGTTACAGTGACATGCATTAACTCTGCTTCTATTCTTCACTTACGAGGAATAATTGCATAAACGTCACTCAGTAGAACCAAATTGCTACCGTGCAAGGCCAGGTGTGATCTGATTGGCCAAGCAGTTGCCTGCTGCTTGAAACTACTGACAGCTGAAAAGAGTCAAAAGTAGATTTACCATCTCAATCATATGATCCACAGCAATTACTACATTCTATTCATTATTGGATATGTAACAATTTGCTGCTTTATTTTTGATCCATTCAATTTCCCTACATTCTTTGTGTAAAGCTTTTTTCTCAAAAGTCACTTGACAGAAGTCAGGGAGGAAAATGGAGTAGCGGGGCTAGCATCCCAGGAGACTCACAGACCGACTGCATGCATTGTAAGTCATCTCGATTGACGCTATTAAGCCAAACAAATGGCTGGATGGCACTAGACATTGTGATTCAAGTCAGACACACACACACACACACACACACAAAACAAGCTATTGTAGCTAGTAACACCAATATTGGAAAGAGCACAGAGCATGTTTAGAGCAAACATACCCACTCAAACCTGGATTGAGGGAACAGGAAGTGAAAAATTGTTTTATGGAACTGAATCTTAGCGTGAGTTAGACATTATGATGTCAAACCTAAAAGAGATCCATTGAGAACATTTCCTCAAACACATTTTCCCTGACTGCACCACTTTGATTCATCTTGGATCTATAATATTCTTTGGTGGGGTGGTAAAGAAATGAACAGACAGCCTACTGTGTACAGATATGGTGACGGCAAATAACAAAATGACAGGACAGAGCAACAGGTGACAATGTACACACTACCATCATGAAAAACTATTTCAGCTGCCCTGAAGTGACTGTAAAGCCTCCCAAAATCAAAATGTGGTTTCTTTACTGACTTAGCTAGTAGTTGGTTAAAAGTATTATGATTCACAGTATTTGACCTCTAAACTGAAAAGTCGAGGTGAAAGGTGAAAGTCAACTGCAAACTTGATCTTCCTCTAAACGGAAACTCTCAGTCCTGCTGTGTGTTTAGCTCTGTTAGCTGTTAGCTCCCTCAGCAAAACATGTAGGACTAGCAGTTACATGAAAATCAGCCAGTGACAATAACTACAGTAACAGCATGAGAAGACGTGCTTCACTGCAGTCAGTGCTAGCTTAGGTTTGCCATTTTATCATCTGCTCATCAAGTTAGTTACAGTTATACATACATACAACATACAAAACCCCTTTCATCCCGGAGAACATCTGTCTGGGATGCCATTATTCTTGGGGGCGGATTTTGACAATAATCAATGAAAGCAATATCAAGCTAAGCTAATGAGTAGTTTTCCAACCATATACTATAGTGACTGTACACACTGTAAAGGATAAGTACTCTAACTGAATATATACAGGTACTGTTATTGTAGTACAAAATAACAGATGTACAGGATATGTGTGCGGCCTGAGCCTGCACTTCAGCAGCCTACACACACAGTTGCCGTCTCCTGAGCTAATTTCTCATCCTGGTTATTCCTAGAGAACATCAGGAGGACATATAAGCTGTTCTGATATTGCGGGCTGGTTGTAAAAGTTACAAATTATGTCACACAGCTTTTATGCATAAAGTAAAATGGCTCATTATCACGGGCCAGCGCTGAGCTAAGCAGTCCCTTGGGAGACATAGGCTCGCTGTAGGAGATGCAGCTGTCTTCTGTGTGTGTGTGTGTGTGTGTGTGTGTATGTGTGTGTGCGTGCATGTGCCATACAGTCCATTTGCTGCCTTGCCATAACTCCCAGATTCCCATTCTATTAAACACCACATCCTGTCATATACATTGATCGATAATGATGTGTAAAGCAGGAGTGAGTACAGGTGTGCATATTTCGGTGTGTGTTTTGGATGATTGGGTGGTGAATTATTTGTGTCTGTGTTTATGTTTAAGCCTGCGGGGCTGCACAACTGTGTCTTAATGAGGTTATGGTGGATTTCTGTGGTTAAAGGTGTGTCTGCGTGTGTGTGTGTGTGTTGTGTATCTACTCTGAACACGTATTTATCTTTGGAAGATGCATACCACTACTACTTTGTATCTTATACTTTTCATAAAAACAAACAAGCAATTAATTTGGTTACTCATTTCTGCAAAAAAAATGTTCTTGCTCCTGCCTAAATTTAGCTGCAGAGAAGTCCATCATCCAGTAAAGCATTAGCGAATCCAATGTGGAGGCACACATTTTGGTAGAACAGACCGAATCACGTCGCTCTCACTTCGGGGCAGATGACTGGAGGCTGATTAGTATTATCATTTTCAACCGTAACTGTAGGTTTGAAGACGAATAGGTATAGGTAAACGCGGTGGTGCAACCACCTGTGCCTATTTGAAGTACAGTGTTGCTTTGCTAGTGTGTTTTCAGATCAGATCTTCAATTCAGATCTGGCTTTAACACTCATCCAGAGTGATCCGATCAAAGTTAACGATGTGTTGCAGACAACGTTTCAAAAAGGTTTTTCCAAAGCAACAGCTCTTTTTTAAGGAGCATTTTCCATAGCCGACAAAAATGCAACCTGTGTTAGATACTGGTTACTGTGTTTGTAAAATGTACTCTGACCCAGTCAGTGAAAACTAAACATCAGAAGTTTCACAGTGACAGACCTTATGGCAGATTTCTTATATTAGATTGCGTCTGCAGGTATTTAAACCTAAACCTTAAAGGGCAGTATCCAGTGTTGACAGTCCTTCAAGTTTCAAGCAAAGCGGATGTTAGCAACGTGAAACAACAAAAATATTTACCAGGCCATTTATTGTGACTTCTGCATGGAGCAGTGAACTGTTCATGTCCCTTGTTTAAATTAAAGTTAAATCAATTCTAAGAGCGTTGGCCTTGTTCAGCTCTGAACAAAATGCCCAGCAGGATTGCAGTCAGGTACACTCATAGATAATTAAAGTATATTATGTAGGAGTAAAAGAAAAGTGTAGCAGCCGTTCAGTTTACACTGAAGCTGTTTGTGAGTGCTGCAGTCTTTAGGTGTGAGGTAAAACACAAGTAAATGACATCAGCTTGGTGTCGTTACTGCTCCGCCGACAGCTCGGTTTGCCTAATGTGCAGCTTCTGACATGAACTCCATCTCACAGTGTAGATGAGTCGACAGCAGAGAAAAGACTTAACTTAAACTCACTGTCCCAGTTCTTGTGTTATTGACCCACTCTGTAAGGCCTTTGTGAAAATGAATAGCTGGTTTTTACCCAAAGCCGTTGGATTCTGGTCTGTAATGATGACATAGCTCTTCCCTAATGGAGCCTCAGCCTTGACTTACTGTATGGTGCCTGATTTACTAATCAATTCATTGATCAGCAGCTTGATTGATGCCTATACTGCCCTCCGGCTTTCTATTCTAAGCTCTCTGAAAGCAATGCTCACTCATGCTCTGTTCATCTTCTTCTTCTTTTCTCCCCTGTTTCTCTCTTTCTTCATTCTTCCCTGTCTAAAACTCTGGTGTCAGGCTTTTTTTCCCCCCCTTTTTTTTTTTCCTTGGAGGGAATGGAGCAGCCTATCTCGTTGTATCCCTGACACAATAAAATATTACGCTACAGGGATCGAAAGCTCTCGCTCCTCCAAGCACCAACACGTAAATCTCTCCTCCTCGCTGCTGGCAGCCACCTAAACATACACGGCCATCGCTCTGTGTGTAAAATGCCATTGCTTTTTTTTCTTTCTTTTTTTTCTTACTTAAGCGGGAGGATGCGTCCTTACTAAACAGGCTGCAAATGGAGTTGAACCTTGAACTCTTCAAAGGTTGAATGGAGGGGAGATTGTCCAAGGGGAGACTTGTAAATCTGGCTGGTGATGGCTCATCTCAACCCCCCCCCGACCCCCATCACAGCATTCCGGCACCCACTTCTACCGCCTTGGAGTGAATTGGGGTGTAAATCGCTGTGGCTTTGTGAAACGGGGAATAGAGTCAGAAGGTACTTTCATAGATATGGCTGTAAAAATAAATAAAAAATGATTTTAAAAAAACATACTTGGATGGATGAGAGGGGGCACAGGCCTGACAGCCAGAGGGAGAGAGAGAGAGAGAGAGAGAGAGAGAAGAAGAAGAAGTTTAGAGGAAAGAAAAGAGACATGCAGGTAGATATTACAGGGAAGAGGCATAAAAAAGAGCAAACACAGGAGCAGTGAGGAGGAATTAGAAGTCAGAAAGCTAGAAAGTAGGAACGAGAGGGAATGACAAATTAGTTAGGAGGAAACCTGTACATTCGCGTCCGTGAACCATAAATCCTAAAAATGACTTGTGAGGCTCTGTCAACATGCAAACTCCAGCTGACTGACAGCTTAATGATTGGCACTTAGAGGAGGGGGGGGAGCAGAGTGCGGGTGGGGCGGGGGAGAGATGGATTGATGGAGAGAAAGAGGAGTTAATGACAGAAGGAGCGGGATGGAGATGCTTAAGGACGAAAACGCTTCAGGATGGGTGATGAATGAATCCATGGATACATGTGTGCAAGTATTGATCCGTGGATGGAAGAATGCAGTGAGCGAGTCAATGAGAGGAAAGCATCAAAGTTGCAGCAAGTAGTTGTTTTAAAACCAAATAGTATCTCTGAAATCTTACATAAATTCCAACATTATGTGCTTGCATTCATTAAATTTAGTGATCTGTTCTTTGTAAGTGATACGTTTTGCAGCAGTATTTATGCATTGTCATAGTTTGAGTTTGTGGTTTTGTTATTATCGGTTTTATTTTGAAGTTATATCCTCTTGTGTCATGCCTCACTTCCTACTTCCTCCCTTTGTTTGTTTTCCCACCTTTGTGATTGTCTGCTCCTCCCTGAAGTACCCTCTAGGGTGCCCTTCCAGTGGACAAATGTGGCATACAAATAGTTGGCATATATTTTTTTTGCCCCTGCCCCTCAAAAATCATGAGGCCGCCGCTGAGTGCCAGCATGCATACATGTCGCACATCGCACCTTGTGTCGAGGGCAAAACTAAATGAAACTCTTTGTCAAACTTACTTTAATTGCATGTGTCATTACTTTAGGGAATTTAATGTTTTTAAAGCACTCCATTAAAATAAATTTGATTAAAAGCATCCAAGTGAAAAATCACGGAGGCTTCACCGTCAAATAATAGAAATATTCAGCTATACAGACGGAAAGAAAAAAAGTTAACTTCTCAGATCAGGAAAACTGTTGATTGTTGATCTTGATTTGACTTCAGTTATTTAATGTACGAGGACATCCAAACTCGGAGTCCCAGCCTCCGTGTATTTGATGACTGTGCATTTTCTGAATGATGAGAACATAATTTCCTGTATCAACCAACCGTTAGAAAGTGAAAGAAACTGCTCACCAGACATGGAGGCAGAGAAAAAGCAAAGACACACACATTTTAGATGAGGACAAAAGGACGACATAAAGAGGAGTGACAATAGAAAAGGAAATAACAGAATATTAAAAAAAAAGACTTGGTAAACACGTCACTGCATATCAGAAGACATTACTAAGAATCAGTGTGTTCCTCTCAGAATTAAAAAAACACGAGTTACGTAAAAGATTGACAGATAATATTACTAACAGTCAATACTGATTTCAACTGAATACTGGATTGTTGCGTCATGTTTAAACGTACATGCAGGGAAATGTGGTGACAGAGACTAACCCACGCTTTTATACACCAAGATGTCAAAAACATACTTTCTAATGTCAGTGATGTACAACACACCGGACCACTTTCCAGAAAGTAATGTGACGTTACAGCTGATGTTAGTGGTTGGTACAACTGAGTACGCACCATCACCTGTAATTCGATAAAAAATGTAGTTTCACTTTGTTAATACACAACACATTCCCACTCCCAGCTCATCAAATACAGCTTGATCAGTGGACTTAAGCTTCAAACTGTGACGCCCTACTAAACCCCTCCAGCATCCATTTTACTTGACGAAATACGCAACATCCGTTATATTTATATTCACACTATATTTTTAATAGTTGTATTATGTCGTTTAAGTATTTTTAGTATTGTTTGTTGTTTTGCACCTACAGACCACAGCAATTTCCTCGTATGTGTAAACTTACTTGGCATTAAAAGCAGTTCTGATTCTTATTCTAAGTTATGCCTGTTTCCTTACTCACTTAATGTAACACTCTTAACTTTTGGTCACAAACAGGATGCAAACCCCAGCGTCCAGATGGAAAGTCCACTGTGTGACCCGTTCAACCATTCCGACCACTCCCCAACTCAGACTTTTCTGAAGTGACACTAAACGTTTACCTACAGCGTCCAACCTGAGAAGCATAGGATCCCAGACCGGGCTGGAATATTCGATGTGTTGGGAGCGAGAACGGGGCTGTGATAGAACAGAAACTCTAAATCTGGAGGAAGAAGCCACTGCTGGCTTGGCGGATCAGTGTGTTTTTCAGATTAGTTACCCTGATGTGCTTTGATACAACACATTTGGGTGAATAATATTAGAGCTCTTTTTTTTTGGTTATGTTGTAAACTTCAAAGTTTTTTATCTTTTTTTTCATTATTTCTTAAATGTGTTTACCCGGCATGTAAATCATGTTGAGGATGCTGAAATGTGGAGAAATCTGTCTTCTTCTGTTTCTAACTCTCCGATGTGCACAAACACACACTATGCGTCACACGTCACATCACCCCTGAATGCAAAACCCCACGCGCAAACACAACAACTCTTCCTCCCCTATCTCCGTCCCTCTCTGACACACGCAAACTCATCACCTGAGTACACATGCGGGCTAACACGCATATAATCCCTCTCTATCAAAGCCACACACACACACACACACACACACACACACACACACACACACATATACATACACACGCCATGCATTTAAACACACACAACTCCCCACGTCTTTCCTTCTCCTTTCAACACAGCTGCATTAGAGCACTAACACACACATAGGCGCACACACCTCCTTCTCTTTCTTAGCAACACACACACAAATTGTTTGGACTGAAGACACACACACACACACACAGGTTGGATGGAACGAGGAAGCTTGATATCGCGGATGGACCACTAGGGAAAACTCAACTAAATCAATTCATATAATGAATGGCCCAACAGACTGTTGCCTCCTCTCTCTCACTCTCTCGCTCTCTCTATCTCTTTGTGTGTGGGTGTGTGTGAGTGTGTGTATGTGTGCGTGTGTGTGTGTGTGTGTGTGCAGGCGCATGGCCTGAGACCAGCACACTTTCATAAATATTGAACAGTTATCTTAATGCTTTCATTATAGCAGTGGCCGAGCTTTGTCCTTTTGACTCTTTGTTAGAGGAAACTGGCCCTCTCTCAATCTCATCTGCTTATATTATAGCTTGGTAGCCAGCTATACCTACTGCCCTGAATTAATGATAGGGACAGACAGCGTGTGTGTTTCTGTGTGTGATTGTGTGTGTGTGTGAGGGGAGGGGAGGGGAGGGGAGGGCAAGAGAGCAGGGGATGGGGAAAAGGGAGGAAGAGGGGCAGAGTGGAAAAGGGAGAGAGACAGGGGGGGCTGTTGTGGTTGACTGGATGAGACATGCACACCAAAAACCAAATCTATGAATATATGTAAATATGATGGATGTGTTTGGGTCTAATTTCTCCAGCTGCCTCGGCTAACCCCATGTGAGGCGTGTCGTGATGAAAACTGCAAAAAACCCTCTCCGTGGTATCCGTCTTCCCATCACAGGGCCGGTTCCTGCTGCTCTGTTATTGCAGCAACTTTAAAGATGATGCCATGGAAGTTTTTTCTTTCTTTTTTTTTTTCAAGTGCACGCTGGCTGAACTGCTGTTCCAGTCCTAGAAGGAATAACAGGATGTAAAAAAAATAGATGACAAAATTCAAATGTTTCACTCTGTGCAGCTGCAGGAAGCTACATGGTACGGTTTGCTGAAAGCACAAGTTAATATGATCCAAAACATTTATGATTACAAGTCAGATTTTCTACTTTCTGTCACTGAAAGGTCATTCACCTGAAAACAGTAGTATACTTTCTATATAATTATATTCAATCAAACAAGCCAATTATTTCTGCTTGGATGTCTAACAAGTGCAAACCGGCTGACATAAATTCGGACAGATACTTTGTGATTATTCTTTAGCCGGTTTGGTCTTGGAATGTTTTGAATTAACTGCAGAATCCACTACAAAAGCAGCAAAATTCCGAAATGTGTGTGTTGTGAATAATTGTTGCTTAACATTGCAGGCCAGAAAATTGCAACTTGTGCTTTACTTAGCGGTGAGGTAGAGGTGCACATGTCCGAAAACTAACAAAACTTGATGCCAAAAGGTTTGACATGCCCAGTTTAGCTGCCTTTTACTCACCACGCTGATCGTGACAATGTACGGCTCTGGATATTGTATTGATACCTTGGATCATAGCTTCATCTTCAGACTGCCAGTTATAATCTTCTTTCCAATTGTCAGTTTTGCTTAACTCTCATATTTCGGCTCCAATAAGTTTAACTGTTCCTCTCAGTATACCAACAGCAGTGCTAAACAATTTACGAACACGTAATATGTTGTGTGAAGGTTAGGAGGTAATAACGATGTCGGACAAGTCTACACAGAGTGTTTTCTTTTTGCTGACCTTCGGTGGTTTTAATTCTCTCCTCGCTGCAGTGTTGTAGAGTGGCAGTCAGGGTGTGCAAATATCTGACTATACCCATCAGTGATGCTGTAAATGGTAAAGCGTGCAACAGAAGTTTAACTAAAAGAGATCAGCGAATCAATGCTGTTCACCTTAGTTTTAAGCTCCTCTTCGAGCATCCTGCTGATACAAAGACTGACTTGATACATCCACACCCTGTTATCATTTCTGGTTTTGTACTGGACATACCTGCCAACCCTTCCCAGCAGACCCAGGGTTGCAATTCTCGTGTTTTTCTCCCAATTTATGACAATTTTTCACAGTTTTTCCCCCTTTGGGTTAGCATAACCTGTTTCTGACACAGTACAGCGTGTAGTGTAGTCTGCTGCACTGTTCCTCCTCGTCCTCATCAGCGGGCGAGAGACGAACAGAGAAAAGAAGAGGAGAAAGAGTATTTAAACAAACTTCAGACACCCCGGAGAGAAGAATTCACGTTTCTTATGTAATATTTTAAAGGAGAGAGGCGGTGGCATGCACTGACTCTCTGAGGGACAGAGGCAAAAATTGTTGAATTTTACATTATGCTAAAGATGTATGCAAGCTTACAAGGAGAGTGACTTATTCAGTGTTGTTTTCGAGAATTTAAATTCAAGTTATTTGATTTAAGAGTGCTGTGGCACATTATTGTCATTATTTAAATGTCATCGGAGTGCAGGGAATGAATTCCCTGATCCTCAAATATTTTCAAGGTTGGGCCCCAGAACCCTGCTTTGCCTCATGGTTGGCAAGTACAGCACTGGATCCTCTAGTCCCTAGAAAAAAATGCTTTCCTCCTTCATTAATTCTCATCAGTCTAACAAGCCTCCTGTTCAATTTGCACTTCATCACAGGCTTACTTACAAACGCTGGCACTCCTTACTGCTACACTACGAGTCCTGTGTTGGTCGTGACACTGTTGGCGCTCCAGGCGGGCTCATGCAAACATGCTCTGATTTTAATATTTTGTGCGTATCTGAATCAATTTCAGAAGATGTGAGTCAAGCATGATAACGTATTTTGCCTCTGTGTGCGTCCTGGGTCACTGCTAGCCAGTCGCCCTCCAGGCGACCGCCTATATTACTTTTTTGCCAATCATCGTGTTTGTGCGTGTTGGGCTGGATTAGAGCGTCAAGCCAAAATGTGCCACGTGTGCCGGAGAGTGTGTTTACGCGTAAATGTTTGGTGGGAAAGAGGGACATTGTTGTTGCCTGGTAGGTTACAGTCAGACTTCAGGGGCTATGCTTTGTTTCTCACACACACACCCCCACGCACACACACTGCAATCAGTCAAACAGTGTCAATACCAACATCGCTCTCCAGTTTGTGAGTTCAGCTGCGTTTGTCTAATATTTTCCCAATAAACCCAGCACGCTAGCAGAGCAGTGTGACAGAGGGAGAGCGAGGCAGAGAAATAGCTGCAGATACAAAAGCAGAAAAACAGGCTTCAGGAAGAGAAAAAAAAAGTTGGTTTCAGTGTTTTCTGCAGTTCTGTAAAAGTAGCAATCAGCCTGCATTGATTTCCCAGCATCCCCTTGTGGTTTAGCGCAAGCCAAATTAATGGCAGATTACAACCCTTTAGCTCTTTCTCACAACCTTCTTTTTGCCTTTTCCATTTCCTTCACATTCGAAAGATCTCCTTGTATTAGCTACTTTCACAAGTCTCTTTTCAACTACTGTACTTCACTAGTTTTCCCTTTTTTGTGTAGTTTTAGAACATGAACTCTGGTAGCAGCCTTGTTTCTGCCTTAGGAAGCAATTACTGGGAAAAAATTAAATGTGATTTATTTGGTTTTAATCAGCATTTGTCTTCCATTTTCTCCAAAAGACTCTGCAGTATTAGCGCAATAGGTGTTTGGTTGCACAGCGATTGTCCTTGTTTCCTCATAAACATCTCGTATGAACATTTATCTGAGTATTTTGTGGCAGGGCGGAGAGTGATTTTTCACTGAAGCCTTTCTACTAAGTTTCTCGTGTAGGATTGGGCTATGAATCCACATGACAGGACTGAGACCGAGCAAGGCCACTGCACACACACACACACACACACACACACACACACACACAATGACATACACAGGTTCTTTTTCTTTGCCTCCCTTTCTGCGTCTTATACACACAGTATATAGAAACCGGCACCCTTTTCCGCTGACAGTGCAATTTCCAACTAGAACAACAACAATAACAATAGCTCTGACTTTTTTTCCACAGCAGTAGTCGAGCACTGAGCCTGGTACACCTCTGTGTGTGTGTGTGTGTGTGTGTGTGTGTGTGTGTGTGTGTGTGTGTGTGTGTGTGTGTGTGTGTGTGTGTGTGTGTGTGAGCTTATGTGTCTTCTTGGGGACGAAAGAAAAATGGGCAAACAGAGACAATGGCAGGGAACATAATTTACATTGTGCTCTCCTGCATGTGTCCCTAGAGTGGGGCAACTGCAGGAACCGAGACATCTCCTCTGTGTGTAGGTGCATGTGTGTGTAGTGGGTAGGATAGTGATGGGATGAGTATATATGTTGTGGGTAGCGTCTAAGCACACAAAAGGAGAGACAGTATGTATCTTTAGATTCATACACAAGGGTGTATAAGCATGACATCACTGCAAACAACCGCTGCCAAATTGCAAGAAACTTCTGTGATCTCTGTGTGTGTGTAGGTGTGTGTGTGTGTGTGTGCGTGTGTGTGTGTGTGTGTGTGTGTGTGTGTGTGTGTGTGTGTGTGTGTGTGTGTGTGTGTGTGTGTGTGTGTGTGTGTGTCATTGGAGAAATGGATATCCAATCTGTTTTTTTGGCAAACTCTTCACTTCCCCTACATGGTGTCTAACCCTGCATGATACAGATGTCACCAGGCCTTTGTTCTTACTGCAGATCTGCTCTCCTGCTGCTGCACTTATGGCTCCGTCCCCAAGAGGAATTATTTCACAAGTGTGAATTTGAAGTTGCAAATCCACATGCCAGGTACGCGCAGGCGCAGGCGAATGCACAATGCGCTTGTGCATTCAAATGTGCACAGCCTCACAAACAAGGCAAAATGGTAAGTGTTTATGTCTTTCTACGATGTTTGATCATGTCACATGAATAGGTTCAGAGGTTATGCACCTTTTTTTGCACTGCCGTGCCTTCGAATTTGGATGAACAGAAGCACATGCCTTCATACACGCAAAAATGTGACCGCCAAAGGGTGGGAGATCTGCTGATCGCGGTGGAAGGAAAAAAACACTCATCACGTATCACCACTCCAAACGAAGAAAAACCAAGTGAACAGTTGTGACAGTTCAAAGCTTTGTGTCGAAATAAAAATGGGGTTGTAGGGGCTCTCTTCCTACCTCTGTGTTTAGAGTTTTTCAATTGTTGTTGCTATATTTTCATCTAAAATTATTTATTGTGGTGTGCCCCGAGTCTCTGTCCTGGATCCAGTTGTGTTTGACTTGTACAGTTTTCTCGTGGGCAGATAATTAGTAGTAGATAACTTATCCAAATAAGATTTAAGCTTTGTCATTGTGGTTACACTAATAACCGTGGGTAAATGTAAATGTAAATGTAAAGTTACTTTAGGGAATGATTGTGGCCTGGCTTACAGAAAGACATTCTTAAGTTAAGGTTAGAAATGAGAAACAAATAAGGGTTGAGTGTGGTGTTGTGCTGACCCACCAGTCAGCCCTGAACCTCCCTCCTATGCTCTAAATACTCTAATCACATCAGTTGACTTTGCCCTTTATTCCAGTCATAAGTTTTCTCTCTCCAGGCTTAAAGCTAAAAGAGACTTCACATTGAAGTTGCAGCTTCTACACTTAAATCTCTCTCCCTTTGGATATAAGATACGTGTGCATGTTTAAAAATAGTCCAAGTTTCTTTCTTTAGTTATTTTTACTTTTTTTCATGGATCTGTATTTTATTTCAGATTGTTTTTGTGAACTACACTGTGAATTTGATTTGATTAAAATCTCCTTAGACTATATATATAGAATAATTTACCACAGTTGCATTCAGTTTGAGTATTATAATGGCCTTGAAGTTTAAACAGGGAATTTTGCATGCAGCGAACGTCATGTTACTGGCAGTTTTTGTTGGCTTCACTTAAGTGATCTGCCATAAACAACACTTCTGCAGTTGCTGATATGCAGACATAAAAGTGCTGATATGCCAGTCGTCGGTGCTGTCATCTTCAGCGTTTCACCTCTCCCCATCTCAAATTGATGGACTGCACCGTCTCTTCCATATTAATCCTGAGTACCTGCTCATTTAATCTTAGTCACTCTGGACTTCTGAAATAGGGAAAAAATGTAAAACGTTCTCAGAAGAGTTTTGAATTGTATCTCAGACTCATTGTGAATGAAAAGTCAGACTCATTCGTCATTTTTGGAGAACTGTCATCACATCTGCTCTGACAGGCTTTCAAGCGCAACTCCGGAGTACTGAGTGAGTCTGTGTGTGTGTGTGCTTGTGTATGTGTGTGTGTGAGAGAGCAAGAGAAAATGAGGGTATCGCTCATCAGTAAGACAGCTGCATAACCTTTCACTCTGCAACAAACACGCATAAATGTAAAGTGCACATTTGCAGTCTCATCTAAGCATTCACACAGTATACACAGTATATGAATATACTGTGTGTGTGTGTGTGTGTGTGTGTGTGTGTGTGTGTGTGTGTGTGTGTGTGTGTACTTGTATCTACAGATACTATGGTTACATTGGACTCCATCTGTGCTCTTCGTGTGTGTGTGTGTGTATTTGTAGATAATGAAAGGGGAAAAAAAGTCTCAGAAGGATTTTGAAATCCACTTGGGAGCCTTAAAAACAGCTTGTTAGCTAAGTAACAATTCTTCAGCACACACATACAATTCTCTCTCTCTCACACACACACACACAAGCACACACACACAAACATTTGAAAATGCACCCTATCTTGGCAAGGTTTAGTCTTTTCTCACTGTGAATGAAGCTCAAATTAACACATCAGCACCCTCTCACCTCTATTATTGCACAATTGCTTAAAGGTGCAATATGTACTCATTTTATTTTAAAGCATTCAAAAATGAACTAAAGTTATCAACAGAATGTGAAGACACAGTATGTTAAAGACATCTGTTCTGCAGAGATATCTCCTGAAGTTAGAATGCTAACCAGCTAGACCCGGTGCTAGTGCTGTCTGAAAACCTCCCCAAACTCCCCCACAAATTTTCATCGTCAAAATGTGACAATGCAGAGAGTAGACTTTATTGTCATGAGGGAACCAAACTATTGAAAGCCAGTTGCTTTAGTTCAAAGACTATTCCTGCGAAATTGTGCTGAAGTCTACGGGGGCCATTCCCCAGGTTGGTGGATGCTGGTTGGTATTGCAGCAAAAATTGAGCAGGTTAGCTGGGCTACCCTCTGGAAGCACCCACAATGCATCAATACAGCGGTCTCATTGAGATGAAGCTTGTGTTTTTTGCCCCTGGGCTATTGACAGTGTGAACATGAACTAAGAAAGAGTGGAATCAGTGGCAACATTTAGAGCAGTGTGAGTGACAAGGAAAACCAGAGAATGAGAAATCTGTCCACGGTGCCATTCATTCATGTGAGAGGCCTTTATTAATAGCTGTCAATCATGGTCAGAATTGGTGAGTTGTAATTCAGAGAGTTGAAGTGATAGCTCTTAGTCTGTGGTTAAGTGTCAAAGAGAAACATATGATGTTAAGGAGAAAGAGTAAAAGGTCCTGGGCTGTAGTTCTTGTCCCCAAAATAGCTCAGAGATAGGAGACAAATACCAAGGAACCATCAGGATGTAGTTGGCATCACCATTTTCACCTCTACAAATCTCCATTCTTGCATTTGAAATCAAAGGTAAGCAGCAGTACATTGCAAGGACAACACAACATGTTGCTGTCCTCTAGCATGTACAAAAGACATGCGTTAAAAGCCGAATCCTCACATTTGTAGAGATGTCAGGCACAACACCGACGCACCGAAGGAACTTTAACTGCTGACTTTTGCATCCTGTCACCATCAGTTCTGGGGGACTGATTGGGAGGAAAATCTGAGTGTCTGTGTGAATTTACCTGCGTGTAAATCAGGGGAAATAAAATGCGGAAGATACATTAAACGCAGAAAAGTAGGAGAGTGGGACTGAAAAGCAATAAATAAAGGAGCAGGTGAGAAAAAAACATGTTCAGAGGAGGATGTGGGGACAAATAAGGAAATTAAGTGGTAGGATGGGAAATGATTGGCATCTCTGATTAACTCAATAATAAACATCATTAAAAAAGTTAAATAAATTAGTTATGGGGTAAGACTCTCTTCCCACCTGCTCATTGTTTTGTGGTTATTGTTGATGAATGAGGCAAATGTTAAATTTATGAAAAAGGTTATGAAAACATGTCCTTAATGAAAATTGAAGATCATATAGTGTCTCAATAGTGACTACACAGCTGTAAGTAATGTCAACTTGTCTTTAGGGATATCTCTAATACATCAGATTAGCCATTATAAGCTGACTCAACTCAAGGTACATTAGCTACAATTCAAATTCTGGATTCAGTTCAAATGTTGGATACCTCCAGGACAAGGACATTTTTGTATGTATTTTGTTTAACTGTCAGTTAGCATATTACAAAATGAACCAAGCACTGACTACAAATTGTTTTATACCAGGTCTATCTCCACAATACTACAGTGCTTAATCAGCACAAGCCCTATGAAAAGTATGACACAGTATTATCTGAAAGAATGCAGTAAAGTCACTATTGATCGGGGAACGAACACGTTTTTCCCCCAAATAATCACATAATGTGAACAAAAATACTTGTATTGAATTTGGCAGGGGGCAAGCTCGATAGCTGTTAGAAGCCGGTGGGCAGCAGAGTCCTGTGGTGGGTTTAGACAAGCGAGCTTACAGCTAACAGGGCTAATGGCTTACAGCAGAGCTAAACACACAGCAGGACGGAGAGCTTCTGTTTAAAGGAGCATGAACTGTGAACGACACAGTTAATATGACAATACAATACGTTTAAAGTAAATAAATGTCCTCAAGTACTTCAACTGAGTACTGTTTGAAGGTGAAAAAACTTAAAATACTGAATAATACTAATAGATTTGAGTAAAGGAAAAAATTCAACATTTTAATTCTGGGATGGTCTACATTTGTTTTAGGAAAGTTAAGATTGTTTTTCGGTACAGTGAAAAAAGTTAGTCAGCAGCCCTGCTGCAGGTCTACGAGCTGTGTGTAGTCTAACCAAAGAGTGATGTTTCATTTCAGATTGTTTTTATTTCTCTAGCTCTAGAGGCCCAAGGAGGCATAACTCTCCAATTTTACAATCAAAATCCAATACTGAAGAGTCAGAAATCACAGGGTAGCATTTCTTCTCCTCCTGTCTTGGTAATTATCCCATGACCTCTCAAATTCATATTGTGACCCCTCATATCCCCCAACAGCCAGGTTGGGAACCATTTTTTAAGTAATACAAAATCTTAATTATGTCAGACCCAGCTGGTGAAGCCAATGAAACAAGTTATTTTACACTCCTATAAGTAACCGCTCACGTAGACTACAAATGGGGATGCACTGATCCAATTTTCACTCTCCTGACACTGATTCCAATGCTTAAACCCAGGTCCCTGACTGAATAAATGTAACTGGTCATTAACAGTAAAATTAACTGACGATGACAAAAAGCTGCATGCATAGCTGCATATATGAATCAGTGAAGGTCAGTATCGGGGCCAAAACCGATGCCGCGCATCCCCAACACCCCCTGAGAATGGGGTTGAAATGTTAGACTCCAGCTATCTACATATGTGTATGCCCTGCTCGTCAGTCCAACATCCACTGGATGTAAACTGCTGATATTACCATATTTCCCATCTCCCTGCGAGCAAGAGACAAGAACAACAGTAATCCTACAGGGTGTTTTGAATGCTCACTTGAATGACAGACGAATAGTAAACACACCAACACACTGACATAAAGAGTAGGTTTTCTACTCCAAAGTCAATTCTCCTTTGTGCAATCATGCAAGACCCCTTATCAAAATAATTACAGCTATTACTTTCTTTTTCCTTGGATATCATTAACGTCACTTTCCCCCTCGGTCTGACTATATCCTCATATTTGCTTCATTCCCTTGTTCCTTTTCTGTCTTTTAAATCACACTCCACCTACTCGCTTCTCTGTTCCTCATACATTTACATCCCCCGTTCCCCTCTTTTTTATTGATTCTGTTCTCCTATTTTCCATCTCTTCCTGTTATTTTTCATTTCGTCAGTCTTCTGAGCACTTTTTACCAGAAAGCTGCAACAATAAAAGAAACAGAAAAATCACACCTAGGCTGTAAGTTTGTCTTTTCTTTTTTCTTCTCTTTCCCTCATAGTCGTCCATCTTCCCAAACAATATTACAAAAGCAATTCCAGACCAGTCAATAGGCTCCAGGATTGGCTCTCATCCGCCTTGTCCCATAGGGGCTGCCATATCATCAATACAGATTTATACTGTAGCCTGGTAGCTAATATACACAAATGCCAATACGCTGGCTCTCGCGAGCTGGTAAAAATACATGGAGCAATCTGGGCCAATTTTATGAACAGTACTAAAAGATTGGCAGTGGAAAGAAAACAAGCCGGAGAGACAGGAGCTGGGGAAAAACAGAGAGAGAGCGCAGGATAAATTAGGCCAGTAAAGTTGAAGGCAGGCGGAAAGAGAAGACATAGAGACAAAATCAGCTTTTTTAGAGGAACTGTACATCTGGTCATCAATATTACGAGGGGCACGCCAGCATGCTGGAGTAAACCTCAACAAACATCAAGGTGCAATGGCACCGTGCTCCCCCAAGTGGCTGCACGACTTAACTTTTCCAAACTCTCCAAAAAAACGTACGGTTGTCTCCTTTGACTGGACTGGGTCAAAGAAAAAGCAAATTAATACTTCTTTTCCCATCCAGTACCATTATTAGTAATATGAATATGAGGAGCTGAGCTTATAGTCAGCTGGGGGTGCTAATTCTTCAGTTGTCTGCCATCAAGCCATTGCAGATGAAGAGGGCATGATGAGAAGATGTCCTTAAAACAGCATCAGTCAGATTCCAAAACAACAGAAAATCACGCAGAAAACATGATGGGAATATGGTGTCTGTGTCTGATTCATGCATCATTTTGTGAACACACACTTTCTTCATTGATCCGCACAGATCTGATGTGAAGTCTGTCGCCAATTTTTCACGTAAACATTTTTCTTGCATATTTTTGACATTGTGGCAATATTGTTTTTACACCTTGGGCCAATGTTAAAATCCTTGTTGCAAAATCGTTTGCAGCGTTTCCTACTCCCATTTTTAGAGCACATGTTGAAAATGCAAAAAAGGCTTATTACAGAATGGAAATGTGCATTAAATGTGTCTGTCATTTATTGCTGGGTGGGTTGCATTCAATTTGCTGACTGAGAACTGGTCCCTGCTGTGTCTGCGAATGGATGAGAGCACTAACACTGAACTACGACAAATTGCTCACCATGTCCTCAGAAGTCAGGTGAAATGGGTGAACAACCGGCACAACATCAACATATCAGGAGGTGTATTTCCTACTCTTTATCTGAGTGCTGTGTCTGTGGATGACTGTGTTTGCAGCTCTCCAATGATTATAGAACAAAACTGATTCCCATATGGGTCAACAATTAGGCTTCCTGTCTCCTGAATGGTTGGTCACCTGGTTTATCAAATCTCATTCTCAATTAGGGGCGAGGTCAGGAAGATGTTCCCCAGGCTTTGATTCCATTTTCATGTTTTCTCTGAATCAGTGCCCTTCTTTAAACAACAACTTCACAGTGTGTTCAGGTTGAGATAAAAAAAAAAGTCAAATTACTTTACTGTTTCACTGTATCATTGATTAAGCCCGAGCCCGTTTTTATACACATCTGAGCATTCTTGAGAGATTAACCTCCCAGTGACCTTTATGTTTTTATGCCTTCCTATCTTCAAAATGCCATTTTCATCTCAGCTAACAGAGGAAGCATTTTGATGATTACACTGGCAAACAGACTGCTTCCCTGCAACTGTCCATTACCTGGCAGGGGAAAAAAAGAGCACTGAGGATGTATCCAGCTGTGATGATAGCCGCAAATCGTGATTACCTTTTGCTAAGACACACAAACACACTCACATGTGACAGGAAATTATTGACTTTGCAGACTGGGACCAGATGCTAGTAGCATGTGCTGCGATGTGAGTGTGTGTGTTGTTGGGGGGGCAGCTTAATGAGGCTTTGTTAACCAGGGGAGCCAGGAAGGGATAAGGTTTATTTGTGCATGTGTGTACGTGTGTGTGTGTGTGTGTGTGTGTGTGTGTGTGTGTGTGTGTGTGTGTGTGTGTATGTGTGTGTGTGTGTGTGTGTGTGTGTGTGTGTAGGAGGCAATACCTTTGCAATATCACAAAACAATATCACCTTGTCCAAATTGACCATTTTCAGAGCATTGTCTCTGACACACACACACACACACACACACACACACACACACACACACAGGGAGCCTTTCTCCTTAGATGCACAGCTAACAACAGCAGGATCACAGTAGGGAAACATAACTGGGATCTGAAGCAGGAAGGAAGAACAGATGGAGGGAGACATTACACAAATGCATCACACACACATACACGCACATAAAATACCAGTCATTTACAGACACACACATGCACACACACAGCACACACACACACACATTCACACTGACCCCCTTCTGACTCCCTCACAGTTTAAAAATGTGCATCCTTGTCGCAGGCTTTAGCTGATAGCCTCTACCTTTCCTTTGAGTGTGTGTACCGGTGTGTGTTTGTGTGTGTGCTTACTGCCTGCATACAGCTGTCATTGTGCAGGTTACAAAGGCACCTTCTCCAAGATGAGATGCTTCCCATATCCTTGCCATATGTGAGCTCGTTCCAGCTCGATGTCTTATTGCATGTGACAATGTGTCATGTTAAAATCATGTACAGATTTAGCTGTTACAGCCTCAATTTCCTGTAACTTGCAGGCGTAGCGGCATTGTTTAGCTGCGTGTTGTTGGCTTATAAGGTAATGCTACTAAAAAGTTTTCTTTAAAACTTTTCAGTAACTTTGTAGGAATGAATCTGATTTATGGTTTTTAATACATAAATCTAGTTGGACTGAATTCAAAAGTGTCTCGAGTGTAGCAGCTCAAGCGCTCTTGAGAAATAAACAGAACAATATGAAATGCATTGTTTCCATTTCTTTTGTGGTTCCTGCACTCAATGATTAACTCTTGGAGTCAGCACTAAAAGAAACACAGAGCACAAATATCTTTGCCTGAACATCAAATGCACCATTCACCATTTATGAGGGGAGGCCTTTTGGATCATGAAGGAACAGGTTTGATGAAAAAGGTTAAATGGAAATACCAGCTGATGTAAACCAGATTTACATTATTAATCATGTTGAAACTTTAGTAGAGGTTTTGTTTCTTATGGCTTATGATGAAGACGTTTGACTGCAGAAGAGCTCCGTCAAAATACAGTTTGCATGAGATGTTAGATTACCAATTGAAATGCAACAACAGAAATGAGCAGTATTGAATTAGGTGTTGACACACTGTTGCCGCAGAACATGATGTAAACATGACATTGTTGTGGAGTATTTTAGGCCACTTGATGAATCTTTAGCTCGATTTGAGTACAGAAGCTAATTGTAAACTTGTCTGTTGTTTGTTGCAGGTTGCACACACTGGGTTTAACAAAGGTGAAAGCAGCAGCAATCACTCCTGGAAATGAGAATGATGAAACTGGTGCGACTGAATCAAAACAGCAAAGGTACGTCCATAAAACAAAACGATGGGCCTTAAAGGACTTGTAGGATGAGTGGGCCACCATCCAAAAGTGTCAGTAGTTGAAAATTGACTTTTTCGTACAATTAGAACCGAGGTGTTATTTGATGCGAGGGCACTCGATGCTTCGCAGCTTTGCATGCTTGACCAAAAAAGGCTACACCCTCCATCAACCATGCAATCACTAGCTGGCTGCACCCGATTGTGCGAGTGCCACTCGTGGGCCGTGTGCTCCAGGATTTTAACATGGTGGCCCTTTTGGAAACTTTTTCTTATACAACACAATTCGCTAGACAAATGTTTTAGGTGAGAAATAAGCTCTGCCGTCGCAGAATATGTTTTAAGTTTAACCTAACAATGTTTATGTTTTTTTAGATGTTCAGGAGTTTCCAGAGGCTACAAGTGACTTTGGACATCCTGGTTGGCATTCAACTTGATACAAGCTGTGAGCGGGCGACGTGACGCCCTGTTTCTCACGACACCACGCTCAGCTATCAGAATGCATTGCGCGGCTGCTTGCATAGACAATAAATGGGCAGTAGTGGAAACATCTGATGTGGACACAGACGATATGACTTCCTTTATACTGAAGACTTCAAACCTTCCTTTGGCTGTCTGGTGACAAAACCCATTTGAATGGCACTCGATGTTAAAAAAAATGTGGTCCATATAAAAACTGCCAAAAACAAATCATTTCATAGTTTCCCTGATTGATAATCTAAAAACTTATAAGACAAAAAAAAAAAGTTGGAAAAATGATTAAAGGCACCAGAAGGGTTTGTTTGAACGAAGTGAAATGAGCCCTGGTATCCAAATATGTTGGCCGCATGAACGACACCAGCAGGAATCATGTAAAACAGGGACACAGACAGTTGACACAGACAGGTTTTATCCTTTTTAGTGCGCCGAGGTCAATTTACTTTAGCGTCTCATTTCTTTCCTTTTATTTGTCTTCCTCTGAGACTCACTTTTCCCTCCTGACTCTCCCTCTCCGTCTCCCATCTCTCTCCATCTCGCTGTCGTATTCATCCTCCCTCGCCAACGGGGAATAGCTGAGCCTTAATGAGAATCCAGCCCGTTTAAGCATGCGCGTGTCTATGATAATGCGCACTCCAGATAATTGCATGTTTCTAGTGTGTGTGTGTGTGTGTGTGTGTGTGTGTGTGTGCATGTGTGTGCGTGTGTGTGTGCGTGTGTGTGTGTCTGTGTGTATGTGTCTGTGTGGGTCTAATAGTGAATGAGAATAAGAGAATATGGAAAAGTGTGTTTGAAAGCATGTATGTTCAATTGACTGCCAGCGCCACAGTACAGTGTGTACAAGTGTGTTTGTGTGTGTGTGTGTGTGTGTGTGTGTGTGTGTGTGTGTGTGTGTGTCAGATCCATGCTGGCTGGACTTTACAATCCCAACGATGCCAGTAACAAACCTACCTTCACACACTTTCTCATAATTCCCTGCTCTCTGTCTCTCCAAATACACTGGCACCTTTATCATCAGCTAAAACTAATAGCTTCTCACTCCCCAGTCAAACACACACACACACACTGCAAATCACTCTAGTGAGGACCGCTAGGTGAGTAACATTGATTCTCTAACCCTTTAACCCCAAAGTACATTAATTGCCTCACCTCAACTTTCATCTAACCCTAATTCCAACACATCACCCTCATATTAGTCATGTGTGTTAAAGTGAAGACCAATAAAAACTCATTTTGGGAAACATTCCTGCTTCTGAAGTCAGTCCTCACAAGGATAAAAAAAACAAAAAGGCGGGCACACACACACACGGAGCAGTGGGAATCATTTCTGTGTGTAATTTTTCCCATTCGCTGCCGGTGGAGCGGCCTGTTTGATTGGTTGCCGCAGTGATAGATGCCTGGCCAGTTTTCTGATTACTACAATCTTCGATCTCCAGGGCCCAACATAATCAGAATAAATGTCCTCTACTGTAGAGGGAATAAAGGTGTGTGTGTGTGTGTGTGTGTGTGTGTGTGTGTGTGTGTGTGTGTGTGTGTGTGTGTGTGTGTGTGTGAAAGGAAGACAGACTGGTAGAGCAGAAAACAGGTACGAGTGTGTATTGTAACAGGGTGGTGAGTGTTTGTACAACAGTGAGTGACAGATGGTGCGTTAGAGCACTGATGTAGCAGGGTGAATTGATTTTGGTCTGTTTTTTCGGTACTTTTCTCCCTCCTCACCTGACTCAGTCAGGTGCTGTTGTTTAATGTCTCATTAGGAATTTCATCCCGTTTTGAAAAATAATCTTTTTAGCCCCGTTGAAATCACAGCAGGTGCGCATGACCTGCAAGACTGAGTCATAAAGTGTCAAGTGACCCAGTTTTAAAGCCATGTTGAGCTCATTTTAATTTGAATACTTAACTCTTTTCCTACGGTAAATGAAGAAACAATAGAGGAGACAGTAAGTCATAAGTCTGATGTGTTTTTAAATCCTTGACAAAACTGAGGACACACTGATTGAATATGTGTAGGCTAATTTCACTCTGTCTTGTCTGGATTATGTTTTCATGTGTTTGTTTGAATTTTATTCATGTTCTCAAGAACCCTCAAGATAAAGAAATCTTTAAACACCTTTATATCCCATTTTTATATGTATAGTTTGAGCCATGATACTTTTGCCATGATAACCAACGTCCAAATCAATGCCTACGATGTTGCATCAGCTGATAAAGATGGTGAAAAAATGTGTTCTGCTATGTCATTTTAGGAGTCTCAAGTTGAGTTTCAAGACGGGCAACATTGCCGGACATCACATCATGGGTTGTTTTTTTTGGTTGGATTACTTCTAGTTTAATTTCGTAGTCTCGATCCTAATGTGTCATCTTCCACTTCCTCTCTTCATCTGTTTTTCCCACTCTATAGGATTATGCACTTGTTCAGTGCCACTAGTGCATGTTAGGGCAGATAGAGATTCTGTTAAGATAACTGTGACTGAATGTTTCATTGTTACACTCAATATTGATGTATTCCCATATTTGTGTGTGGTTTAACATTGTTAACGTTTGTGTGAAAGGGATCAAACATACTACACATACACACACTAAACACACACAAGCACCTCTGACCCATCTCTTTCAGATTTCATTTAAGCTTCTCGCATCATCTTGACCAATATTTATGAAATCAATATTTATTTGCTTTGAATTGACTGTGGTGTCAGCCTCAACGTATTGATTGGTCAAGATATTGGAGAGGCCCACCTTAGAACCTCAATATTTATGGCACATATATGAATAATTGAGTAAGTGGTTAAAATGAGAAAGATTGCAGGGTCTACTAGATACTATTATTATTTATTTGAGTTAACATTTATTCTTACAAAAAGTGTATTTCAAAAGTGCCTTACGCAAAATCAAATAATGCATCAATAAAATAAGGTCAAAGACAACAATGAAATACCACGTTTCTTTAGGCAGGTTTAAATTATGCTCATCAAGCCTGAAGGACACGTCCCACGAGGAGTTCAAAGGCCAGTACATACGTTTAGAAATCAGGCTCCTCAATCAATGAAATCTTAATCGAAAATGCAAACGTTGTCAGCGTCGAGGTTAAAGTTGGCATGACATGTTCCTTCATTCTCCGAGTTTGCGCTAGCAAATATGGAACTACCTAATACACATTTGTGTACTTTGTGTGGATCTTTTTTATGCATTTTCTAACGAAGCCTGTACTTTGTGGGCTTTGTGTGCATCTGCATTTTTGTATGGGTTTAATCAAGGCAAAATTATGAATCGATATTTGATTAAACTTTTTTTTTTTTCTTACAGATCAAGACCAAGCTTATCTTTGAAAAGAAATCAAGAAGCGAAGTCTCTTTTCTTGAATTTGACTCAAATTTTGGGCCACAAACAGCAAATAAACAACTTTTTAAACAACCCACATAGTGTTTAAGGGTTTATAAATTGAAGCTCTGTGAAACATTAAAAGTCCAACAGGCCTCCAGCTTGACTATTTTTGAGAATATTATAAATGAAGTACATAAAACAAGCATGAGGGTCCTCCTAAAAGTCAGATGTTGTCAAGAGAAAATCACTGGTTTCTTCGTCTCAATACAAAAGTGCCAGCATTGTCAGATGGTGCCGACACTTAACTAATACAAAGGCACTGTGATTTCAGCAAAATAAATAAATCTTAGTTTTCTTCTTTCTGGTAAAGATATCTTACAGTTTCAAGTGCACTTTTCACATGGGCTGTGGAAGAAAGGAGACAAAGGGAAAAGTAAGTGGCAGAGGGTAAGATGGACGGACATGAAAAGAGAGGCTGTTTGAAGTGTGCATGCTATCTGCAAGCCTATGAGAAAAAAAGAGTGAATTAGCGCGAGGAAAACTGTTTTCGTGTCAAGGGCTCGAGACAGCAGGGCCACTTGGAGGCCAACTGTGCAACTGCATTCACTGGGTTGTTTGATGGTGTACGGTGTTCGTGGAGGAAACATGACTCACAGGATAATAACTACACTGCACCGCACTTTTATGTT
The DNA here is from genome assembly GCA_963678695.2 of Diplodus puntazzo. NCBI lineage: Eukaryota > Metazoa > Chordata > Actinopteri > Spariformes > Sparidae > Diplodus > Diplodus puntazzo. The sequence goes on along the minus strand of OZ023159.1, from coordinate 22,867,334 downwards.
GAAGAATTAATTTCTACTTTTAATTCACTGTTCTTTTGTGCCTTCAAATAAAAAGATGTTGGAGCTTGAAGCTTGCGAGACATTTGTTTTGTTTTGTTTTGTTATATCTGTTTGATGTTCTGCTTACTTACGACTCAGCTCTTTCCCCTTTTTTGGTTTGGATATTCATGCAGTGGCGAACTCGGTGGTTCACCAGCATGCAGAAAATGGCACTTCATCACATTTTACATACCACAGAAGCATCCGAGAGGGCATTTTCCGCTTTGTCTTTTTATACTGCCATATGTTGCTCAGCCTCTCAGTGGTGGTTGACATTGGTGCGACCCCCGCAATCAACAGAGAAAATCAAAATACATTTTGCAAAATGCATGCTCCTTTCCTTTGGTACTTTATGTCAGAAGTGGGAATTATCTTTCCAGGATGTCTGAAATTTGCTTGAGCGTTTCTGTCTTTTTCTCCATTTCCCTGTCCGTCTTTCACTTGCCGTGTTGACGCAGTAGACGGCAAGCTGTCCACTTGAAGAGACAGGTTGTGATAACAAAAAGCGAAAAAAGAAGTGTGAGGATTGTGACCCGAGACAGGGCAATGATAAATTGGAATGTCTGAAGAAAAGGGGGAGGGTTGGCAAGTATATACCCCAGACTGCCTACTCACGCTCATACACATCAAATATGATAAGAAAAGATGACTTTCAGATGGACTGGATGAATCAAGATGTCCAGCTGCAGCAGGCAAACTTGAGGTAATCACTGCTCCTCCTGGTGGATGGAGAAATAGAAGATGAGGAATTAAAAAAGAGTTACTTACTCTCTAAGTAAAAGAAACTTTTGTGACATTGGTGTGTGTTGGTCGTTGCTGTTTGTGCGATCATGCATGCAGTATTAGAGTGAGAAATAGAGAAGAGTGTGTTTATGAGGATGTGTGTGAGCAAAAGAGAGTGTGCAAGAGAGGGGTGTGTGTGTGTGTGTGTGCGTGTGTGCGTGTGTGTGCGTGTTTGTGTGTGTGTGTGTGTGTGTGTGACAGCGACTCTAATTGCTCTTCACCTCTACTTCAAAAGCTTTTAGCCTGGTCAGCACTCAGCCAATCAGAAGGCCCCACACAAAAAAGCCAGTCGGTGAGCAGAGGAGGAGTTGAGGCAGGACCGTCTCTCAGCTAACTGGATTACCTTCACACTCTCTCCGTCAGACTGTGCTGAATAGTTTGGTGCACAACTAAAATTAACCAAATTAAGTGACAAAAAAGTGTTCACTTTCTATGATTTCTGTTCCCCTGTCTCTCCCACCATCACCTGAAAACTGATTGGTGTCATTTTGGATTTTCTCCCGCCGTCGTCGTTTTTTTTTTTGTTGTTGTTTTTTTTTTTGTATTCCTTTCACCGCTCACTCTCCTCCTCACACTTTCACAGCACTCATTTCATTTGCATTGATAAGTATGTTTCTCAATTTGGGGGAATCAAGAATAAGTGTCTTACACTGCCTCCTGCTATCTAGACGCAGCTGTGAATAAGCCAGCTACAAAGCTGGAATAAATGCGTTTGCAATTATAGAGGAGAAAAGGGAGGAAAAGCAGACAGAGAGCTTCAACTGTCAGCGAGATACGTGCGCGCCTCATCTCTTTTCTCTCTCGCTCGCACAAATTCAAAGATGCTTCGCCCTGTATCGCTGTCAGAAAATAAACAAAATTGCAAAAAGGGGTTTACATTTACAATAGTCAGTGATAAAGAACACACACATCAAAATAATGAGATTTTTTCCAGTGACCTCTCAGTCAATCCTCCATCTGTCACTGGAAAAAAAAAAATCAAAACGCGCATAAACTTTATATTATATTTGACCATGTCCAGCCATTGAAAGTGACATGTATGGTCAGCTTTTAGACTTTATAACATGAAGCAGTAGGAAAAGTGTTTATAGTAAAATAATTGATGGAAGAATTCCATTTAGCTGCTTCAGTTTCAGGGTTACTGTCACATGTCTCCTTACTCCTCACAAACCATCATGACTTATATGAGCAGATGAATACCTATTACATCTACTACTACTATTATCATCAACTGTGCATTTTTGAGTCATTAAGTCTGACTAGGTTAGTCTACCATTTTGGTCCAGACTATAGAAAGGATGGCCATGATAATTTGTACAAACGTTCATGGTACCGATATGATGAATACTGCGATTTTCCTCTGGTGCCACTAACAATGCTGAGTAAATGTAATGGTCACAGGTTTTCATTTCTGGGAAAGGTTCAGCAAGATTGGTCTTACTTAATATGAGTGGGCTGATGCTAGAGGAGCAGAGATATGGATGGATGAGGATGACGTGAGATGAATTGCAGAGACTGTGGAGACTTGGAACCAACACTGCTATCAGTGCACAGTTGTTGGCGCAAGAAGGCGATTGGAGAAGGGCTCCGAAAGTCATAATATGTGAATAACATGATATGTTAAAACCTGATGGAAGACCGTCTTCATTTGCAGCTTAAAGCCTCTGACCAGGCCACCGTATTTGACGAGTTAGAAGTGAGAACACGTCGACCCAAATGCTTCTATTTATGCTGGATGCCGAAGCGCATAAGCACAAAAATAAAAGAGACAAATCCAAGCACTTCTTCTTGTCCTTTGGTTGGGGACACAAACATTTTGTCTGTTCGTTGTTGTGTTCATAACAAATGCGTAGACCTGCGCATGATCCTGTAATTATCACAGGAACTCCTCAGCTGTCTGGCAGTGCTTCACCATGCTGCACTCAAAACGCAGCTGGTGGGTGGTGACTGACGACGGAGCGTTTGGTCAACCTGGTGAACATTACTGCAACTAAAGCTTATTGTGTTACCAAGCAACCCTCACATTAACCCACACACGGCAAAAAACTTCCACACACTTTACAATTAAAGATTCCGTGTAAAAATGATCATCTTAAACCCCTCTGCAGATGACAACCACTTCAGTATCTCATAATCAGTTTTCTAAATTCCTCCCCAGCTGTGGGCTTTCACTCGATAACTATGAAGTATACCTTTTTTCCAGTTTTCCAATTTATCCTCTAATAAAGCTGCCCCCCCCCTCCCTCAGTCTAACTGTTTCCTCCACAGAATTAGATTTCCCATCTAACACCTCCACTCCTCCATCCAACTCACTGTTTTTCTCCCTGGGTCTTCATCTTAGCTATATTCTTTTTATTCTCTCTGCCACTCCTCCCCCCTTCTTCTGCCTTATTTTTCTTTCTCTGCATCTGTTTTGGCTTCTCAGTTACTCCTTTTTCGCCACCTCCGACTCTCTGCTGATTAAAAAAGAGAGGAGGAAAAAAAAAGAGAAGAGCATGCAGAAGAAAAAAAACATTGGTAGATCGGTGGGAAAGTTCAATTAAATCGCGGGCCTCTGGGCTTTTGTGAGTGTGTGTATCTGTATGTGCGCGCACGCCTGCGTGTTTTTTGGAGACATGAGACTGTGTGTGTGTGTGTGTGTGTGTGTGTGTGTGTGTGTGTGTGTGTGTGTGTGTATGTGTATGTGTGTGAACACGCATGTATCGAAATGCGTGTGGGTGTGTGTGCACCCTTTGCAATCTCGGCTGGTGTGTGTTTCAGTCTCAGCTCTCCAGGATTAGTTTTTCCTCCTTAATCAAGTGAGAGAGGAGCCCACAGGTAATTACAGCTTCTCTTCCAAAAACAACAACTGGGCTGCTGTGTTCCTGTTGGACTCCATCACAGACAAATAAAGCCACAGTTAGCTACAATTCCAAAGGACAAACAAAGTCACAAAGTTGCTTTCAATCATGCTGCAGCATGACGTGACAAGAAGAGTTGTTTAATTGGACCAGATTTCGTGTTTCACATGCGGGAAAGGTTACGATACTTCTCATCAGTTTAAGATATTAAACCTGTCAGTGATTTAGGCGCCTCTCTTGTGAGATTGAAAACACGTTGGAAATGCATTTGTCTGTTTTCATATCGATCTGTTATTTCCTAATTTAGGCCACAGATGTTCCAAAGTAAATGAGAGAAAGAACCGGTTGCCTGATTGAACAGTGGAGTCCTCTGTCACAACTGACACTCAGTATTTAAAGGCACCGAAAGTGTGTTTTCTGAATCGACTCTGTACCATTAGTGAAAGGCTCCTTTATGAATGCATAACACAGGAGTTTTTTGGGGGTGAATATAACTGGGAGATTTCAGTTAGTTTGCTCTGAGCTCTTACTTCTGGTTAGTTCAGCTGGAAAACACAATGTCATGTCATCTGAATCAGAATAACAGTGGAGTGGTCATTTTCTAATGCTGGCAGGTCATCAAAGCTCAAACTAATGAAGCCGGTTAGCTCAGTTTTTGAGTGTTAAGCTCTTATTGAATAATATCTTAGAATGTGTTTTTTTATTTTTTTTATTTATATCTTAATTTTGGTTTCACAATTAATTTCACCATTAACATTTAACATTAGCTTCCCCACAGTTTACAATAACTCAAGCCCTCTTTCAGATTTTAAAAGTCACATTCTTAAAGCAACATTATGTAGAAATCGGCATTTTGTGCCATTTGGTGCCCCCCACAGTTTCTGAGAGCGCAACCCCACTGTTCTAAGGTCTGTAACAACTCATCAGATGTAATGTAGGTGCTAACTACAGACCAAACTTTTAAAGACACGGTACCGTCTAAATGATTTTGAAGCCGTTATTTTAAGAAAGAAAAAAAAAGTTGCATAATGTTGCTTTCTGATTTCCTCTCAAATTGATATTTATCGTCACAATTTCTGATAGTCAAAGTTATGGATTCTGGAATGTGACTGACAGGCTTGTAAAACTTCAGACAAAAATCGGATGAACGAATGGGAAAAACTTTGACTGCAGGCATGTCATCAAATAGGTTGAAGTATTGGGGCGGTCCTTGCATTTTTTAGGGCTGTCAAACGATTAATTTTTTTAATCGCGATTAATCGCATTTTGTTCATAGTTAACTCACGATTAATCACAATTTTTTGGCACATTTTTTTTCTGTTCTAAACATATCTTAATGTATTTTTTTTTTCATATTCTTAATACTTTTAAGAAACTTCTCTTCTCCCAGAGATTCACTTATGTACCTGTAATACCAGTGAAAAAGTACTTCAGTTAGGAACCTGGTTCTGTCTGTCTGTCTGTCTCTCTCTCTCTCTCTCTCACACACACGCACACACACACACACACACACACACACACACACACACACACACACTCTCTCTCCCTCTCTCTCTCTCTCTCTCTCTCTCTCTCTCTCTCTCTGTGTCTCACACACAGACACAATCACCCTCTCTCTCTCTTCAGGACTGTCGCTAACCTCTTCAGCTTATCTGTTGTTGGCACGGTGACTTTAGTCTCAGGGATGAGTAGGGATGAGCTTGCGTTGGCTTGCAAATGATATTTGAGACTCGACGTACTTCAATGGTAACTCATTTCATGTCGACAGTACGTGCAGATAACTTTTGTCCTATCGACCATCTGGCAGTGTTTTGAAAGTGAATTTGCCGTTCATAAGTCCTTTCTCCATTTCCTTTCGCTTTTCGCTTCCCCCAACCGCCAACCCTGCTTCTTCTTCTGATTCCCCTTCTTATTCTTCTGCCACCGTCTGGATCAAGACTACAGGTGCCACCAGCGGCCGTCAATCATACAATGTGCATTTCTTTTTTTTAAAAAAATAACGGCGTTAAGAGGATGTTGCGTTAACGAGCGATTAACGCGCTTACTTTGACAGCCCTAGCATTTTTACATTTTACATTTTACTTTTTAATGTACCATGACTTTTTCTTGCACACTGATGCTTCTCACAAGCTGCCTTCTCCATTATCAGATTCTGTGGGAGATTCATAACGACCCTGAATAAACTGCATTAGCAGGACAAGTTCTGTCTGTTCAGTCGTCTCCGTCAGTGCTTAAAGCACTCCATTTGTGCCACAACCAAAAAGCAGAGAAAGTATCTTGGGACGTCACACACCAAAATAGAGTCACACTGTCCGATGATCCTGACGTGGGACACTTAAGCCACCCCCTGGCATTTAATGCGGGCAGATTTATTTATATTGTTTTTTAAACAGATACCTGTCTATTGTGACTTTTTTTTTTGTACAATGACACTAAACATTTTGGTTATAAGCCAGGCAGGATCCTGTCATCATATGAATCCCCGCTACCTCAACAACCATCTTTGTTATGCTCCAAAGGAAACAAACATAGAGCACATTGAAAAAATGTTCCACAAACAATTACAGAGACCAAAAACAATAGTATTTCATTTAAATTGCAGGAACTGGAATCAACATTTGTTTTAAATCGGTCTGCTGCCAAATCTTTAACTATGTAAAACACCTTGCCAAAGCGCGATTAAACAGGCTTAAGATGACTGTGTGTTTTTTTTTTAATTTTGTTACAAACAATGGTTTAATTTGTGACCATCGAAAAACCAAGTACACTTTCACTGCATAGTTTAGACTCAGTGAACTGTAGGGCATGACTGTAGCTGCATATTTTGATAGAGATGAGCAAGTGCGTGCATCCAGTTTGTGTGCGCGCGTGTATTTGTGTGTGTGTGTGTGTGCACCCTTTGCCATGTACTTGCAGAACAACAAAAGCGTTCTGATGTAAAACGTGTGTGTGTTTTCAACAGCGGCTCTATCCTCGCATGATCAAGCAGCCTATGTTTTACCCGTCTCGTAGTCCTCCAAAGACTCTAATAAACTTGTGTGTTCTAAGTAATTAGCAGCTAATATATGATGAAAGACGAGCTGCGAATGCCTCATTTTCCCAATGCACTGGCTTTAACACGCAACATCAACAAAGTGATCAATGGTGCGTGAGGTGGGGAGGGGAGGGGGGTCGGGGATGCATGCGCTGGTGTTTTCCTTAAAGATAGCCCTTTTCAGACAGGGTAATTAATGCAGATATGCCATTAGTCCTGTATTTAGGCCGTCTGATTATGATCCCAAATATGCCAAAACCAGTAAATTTATACCCTCTTTCAAATGAAGGAGAATCACACTACCAATTATGTTGCATCCCACAATTGATTGAAATGGCCCCAACTATTCAATAGAGCATTTCTGATTTAGTAATTTCCTTTAAATCTCTCTTTAATCCGGGGAGTATCGGCTGAGAATCTAGTTTCTTGTTTCTCAGCAGTACTAGACAAAACTTTCCCACAGTTACAGGCTGGACACACTGCAGGCCTGTGTACTGCTTGGCGCCTGCTCTGCTGCTTACTCACGTGTATGTCTGTTTACATGGGAGTTTGACTTTGATATGTATCGATAACACACGTCCTGTGTGTCCAGCCTGTTATGCATTCACACCTGAGGCTTCCTTTACTGCTAAATATAGCTGTTTCAATTAAATATTTGACCATTTGAAAGCTTCACAAAAAACAGAAACCCATAACGGTACTTGGCTTGCTCGCAGGCACCTCGAGTGGAGTTTTTCATGAAAACAAGAATGCAACTCATTCACCCTCGCCAACCACATTTCTCCAGCCATCCACAACTTTCTGTTGTTCATCAGATGATTTATTCAGTGTCTTCGCAGCAGATGTAGCTAAATATTCTGTTGGCAAATAGGCTTTTAGCACTCCACTGATCCCCAGACCCCAGGTGAATATCTTTATCTTTCTTGCTTTTCCCTCCACAGTGGGGTCAGAGTGCAACGTCAGCTACAAAACAGAGCAGCGGTGGCTGCAGAGAGGATTCACTGTCTTGCTCAAGGATACTTCAGAAAAGGACATACGCCTGCTGTCACGGTGGCTTGAACCTCGGGTCCTCTAGTTGAAGGTCAACCCACTTAATCATTGCCTCCACTGTAAATCCCTATCAGTGCAGGATTAGGATTGAAGATCAACATGAGATATGTAACTAGACCACCGACAGATGAGAAAGGGCCCAGCAGAGAAATATGTGAAAGGGCAAGGTTAACGTTGCACTCATGATGTTTGAGGTATGGCCAAGGGTATACTGTGTAACCCTCAGCTAAATCTTGGTGAGAATATGCATTAGTAAAGGAGTACATTCTTTAGCAACACTGAAAATGCAAATGTTGTGAGTGTTCAAAATGACGGGTGTAGAAGACACTTCACCTTTTAAGGGTTGCACTCCTGTAATTTGTCATCCTCAGCCAAGTGACATCACAGCAGCCCCCTCTGGAGCTATAAAATGTTTTGTTTTTTTTCACACATGCAGTCACTTTGATGTGTAAATTTGATGGCGTTCCCACCCGTTTGTAACCACACTCAACCTGAGATCCTGCAACAACCTCTGCAAGTTCAGAGGATTTGAAATGCCTTAAAAAACAATAAATAAAAATGAAGTGAAATACAATGTACACAGGTTTACGTATTTCCAGTTTTTACAGTCACATAAGCACAATCTGTCAAGTAAAGGATCTCTGTCTGCCTGCTTCATGGCTCTGCAGACTGAAGGTGGACTTACAGGTGATCCCTCTCACCTGAAGCAGATATAAACAAAATGGAGATTAGTGGGGTGCAACAATTTACTGTGACTCATTCCAGTGAGAAAAATCGCAGAAGCTCGAATGAGTCTGGATGAGCGGGGGAGATGCAGTCAACACAGATTCTCTAGCAAGAAGTGGAGGTCAGATTAAAGCTACCGTCAAAAGCAGTATGCTAGCTAATGTTAGCCTCAAGCGCTTGAATGTGTGTGGGGTTTTTTTTGTTTTCTGTCCTTCCTGCATTTGACAACTCCCCTAGTTTGTCCTAGCGTGACCATGTGTGACTGAAATTTGTCACTACTCAAGGGAAAAACTCTTTGTACTGGCACATGTGCTAATAGACTCAATGCACCTGCAACTGATTTTGACAGATATGAAAGAAGGCTGTGGCCCCTGTGACCATGAGCATCGCATGAAGTCTCTATTGACTGATTTCTAAATGGTGTGCAAAATGTGTGTTCTTTTTAAAGGTGTGAGAAGACAGAAATCATTAGAAGGTGAAGCTGACATGCTTAATTAAATTCTAGCATTGGTCTGGATGTATTTATATAATATGTTGGTTGGAGGTGTCTCATCTGCACATATTGGATTTCTATATGAGATTTCTTAGTTTGGTACTTGAACAAGCAGATAAATAAAAATGTGGATAATCCACCATTTAGCTAAATATTCTCCTAACTTGTGTTTGGCCAATTTCACCCCTTTCGATTACCCGTCTTTCTCTCACACAGGAGAAAGCGATAACATCAACATTTTCAAAATAAACTAAACTTAAGAAAGTTTGTCAATCCCATATGGCAGAGCTTGGACACATTAATCAGCCTCTGAGGGGAAACGATAATTAGTAGGCAGGAGGATAGATGAGGCAGATACTCCTGGGTGTGTTTGTTTCCGTAGGTCTGATCTTCTGGCTTTCCCACCATTGACTGAAGACACACAAGGTCTTTCAAGTTGGTCACAGTTTTTATTGATATCAACTAATGAGGTGAAATGTAGAAAGTACACACAGCAAGGGTTTGGACAAATTGGAATGGCAGTTATGAAAACAAGTGCCACTGATTTCCTCCTACCAAGAGAACAGTGCCATACAACAATATGAGAAATAGCAATTTAGTCTGTTCAATACAGATGACATGGTGCTCGATGGCCCTGGTGACGTGCTGGGTGCTGGCTCCGTGTCACCCTTACTAACAAACTTCAGCATTGACCCTCTTATGACAAGAAATCCATCATTGAGATTTGTTTTTGTCTTAATGGTAAATTACACAAAGAAATTAATGTACAAAATAAAAATGAAATTAATGTTTCAATATTTTTATATACTTATTTTTGAATTTTGCTCTTAGGTTATATTCCTACACTGCTTTAAATTACTCCATTGTGGGTCAAATAAAGGATTATCTTAATGTATCTTATCTTATCTAATCTTATAATATATATATATATATATACATATATATATATAATATATATATATATATATATATATATATATATATATATATATATATATATACATTTTACCTCCAAAACTTCTATTGATACCATAGATTGAGGCTATAAACTTGAGCCAACATGTGACCATCAACTGATCAATTAACCACTCCTTTTTCAACAGAGGTGAATGTATATACAGTGAACAAGATATTCAATAAATGATAATCAGGGCCGCTGGAAAATTTAATCTCCAGTCCACATCTAGACAGAATGATCCTTTCTTCTGTCTCATAATTAGCAGGCTGGGGTGTTTATGCCACAAAGTTTTTCTTTTTGATTTCAACCACATACCCACCTTCAAGTGAAGCACAAGCCTCCTCTTGTTTTGACTTTGTCTTTCTTTTGCTTGCTCCCGATTCATATTGCCATTTGGAGGCCATCTCTTCACCTGCATCAAACAACAAAATGGGGCCCCCCTTGGATTGTGGGGCCCTACACACAGCGCGTGTTCTGCGTGTAGGGAGGGGCGGCACTGCCTGGCACTATCTTAAATAAACAAATCAATCAATCATGTGGAGACAGACTTTTAGAAGTATTAGACATATTTCTTTCAGTTTTGGTTGTAAGAGGACTGACAGCTGTGAGTTATTGCTTTCATTCCGCTCTTCAGCTGTTAGAGTGATACTATTCTTTACATGCACACTGGCGCAAGAATTTTGTCATTGATAAAAGTCAGCTAAAACTAAATATGACATCCATCTCCACCTACCTTTGAATTCTCGTCACAACACCGCTATTGCTAGAATCATCTGCCTCCTCAAGCGGTTGTGTGTTTGTTGCACTACCAAACAATGCCGATGCTAGCTAGCTGACGCAAATGTAGCTAATGTTAGCAAACATTATTGTCTAACTAATGCTATCTAACGTTAGGACAGAAAATAATCTTGGTTGCATATTATATACTGTAGAAATCAACCATTTTAATATTGTTTTGACAAACCTTGTTTGAAGCTGGAACCAACAGTCAGACTTTTTACTCAGATGTAGATAAAAACAATCATTTTGAACCTGACAAAAGTTTTAAAATTATTGAGTCATATTCACAATAATGTTTTGAAGGAAAGAAATTATTTGTCAAGATAAAATGTTATCAGTATGACCCTTAATACCCCTATCGGCAATGGCCAAGAAATACTGTATGACTTATCCTGCAGAAATCCAGATATAAAACCAGGTTTCTTATTTTTATATGTTTATGAAATCAGGTTACTCACAAAACCACTTTTGTGCATGTAAACAAAGTGTCCACCAAGGACATGAGCCAATTCATAATACCTCTTCACAAAGTGCATTTAAGTTACAGAACTGTGGAGAGATGTCCCGAGCACATGACATATTGTTCACTTCCACAGCAGCCGAGCATATGCTCTCATTTGAACCTCTACACTAATCAGCGCTTCACATTCATAAGAAGAGCTAGAATGTGTGTTTGTGTGTGTCTGCGTTATGCCTGCTCATAACCTTGCTCCTACAGTCAAACCACTGGACCACTTTGATTTATGAGTAGTGTGGTGGAAAATAATGGTAGGGTTCTAAAATTAGGGTTAGGACGTGTTGCACGCGGTTTCTCTTTTTTCCTTTATTTAATGAAAAGGGAGCAGGCCAATGCACTGAAGCATTTTCCTTAAAGACTTTTCTCAGTAAAGACACAATTAAACTGAGGATCTTTCCCCTAGCATCTGACTTTCCCTTATAGCTAATGGTTGAATGCAGTTTATGTTTCAATCGTTATTTTCCAAACTATCCCAAACTATAAAACGTCCAGTTGTCTCTGAACTAACAGCCTATTATGGCCAATTCAGTCAGCCAGCTTGCAGTCCAGGCGGGAGAAGGCAGGGGGTCACCAAAGTCTGTGACCTAGATTGAGAGCAGGCCGGGAAAACTGCAAAATTGGAAGCCGGAATGAAATCAAGGTCGTTTCTTTTGGCTCGGCAGTCTGCGGATGGCACTCGTACCACATCTCCGAGCTAAGCCCATGCATGAACCGCTACAGCAGGGCAGTCTAGCTATAGAGATTCTAAATAGCTCACTGTTAAAAAAGTTCAGATGAAGAAGAAAAAAAAGATCACATGCACAGTCAGTTGAAGGTTAACCACCAGGCTGCTCTGAGGGGGATCAGGCCAACTAGGTGTTCAGGGAGTCTTGAGCCACTGAGGATGCTGCATGAAGCTTTCTTTTTTTTTTTAAAAAAAAAAGCCTGATGTTGTTGTATCTTTGAGGGGGAGACATGAGGTTGTTACATTGATGACACACCTTGATCCCACCACAGGGAAGGGTTGTCTGCTCTGCAGGGAGGCAAAAAGGGTGCAACATTTGCCCTCAGACTGCTGGGGGTGGAAGGGCTTCTAGGAGACATTTATGAGCATTATTTTCTCCTGTATGTTGCGCAGTGAACTTACAGAGTTTAGGTGGAAAGTCATGAATTGTTCACATTGAAAACATGGGAAAACAAGTAGCGTACAAGTACGTGGAACATTTATCTTTGCTTTTATTTTTTACTTTTGATTTTAAACCAAAGTGAAAGTCTTGACTCGACTTACACACAAGTCCTTGTTTCCATTGTTGCCACTGTGTATCTACAGGTTGAGATGTTGCTGACTTACCATTGATAGCAGAGCACAATTATGCACTTTGTAACAATCAGGTTGTCACTATTTCTATGATACTTAACAAACATATCCAAGGTTACTGTGTATGTGTGTTTTATTTAAGTATGACAAGTGATTATAAATGTGGAATTATCCTCCTACATAGTGTGCCAGCAACCTTTCTACATGTGTGAAAAATGTGACTGAAATTGTCAAATTCGTGGTTATCAGGTCAGTGAGTCCATGTTCTTTTGTGTATATCTTTGTGAAGACCAGTTTGAGGTTTCACCCACACTGTGAGGACATTTTGCGAAGTGAGGACACTTTATCCAGTCCTAAAATTTTCACGGTTTGTTTAAAGGTTAAGACTTGCTTTTAGGGAAAAATTGCAAAAGTTGCAATGTTTAACCTGCATCACCTGAATTTTTTGGTCAGTTGAGGGCAGCAAAAGAAAGATGTAAACTTTGCAAACGGTTGCTTATTTAGATATAAAGCAGTTAGAGAGGAACACTATCATTCATTTGGATCATGTTTGTGGCCATATGAAAAATCTTTTCCACTGTCTTTTTTTACTGTATTGTTCTCACTTCGGAAGGAAATTTACAGTATTTCTCTTTGCCACAAATGCTCATCTATGTCAATCAGCTGGAATGCTAACTTTCTGCTGCTTGTTGCTGGAAAGGTAGCACACAGTGCCTTATTGAAAATCTGCCCGCTGCATCTGAAAAGATGATGATAAAGGTGCTGCTGAACCAAAACAATGCACTGAAAGATGCTAAAATGCACTAAAGCGCTGAGAGGAATTGCACTGCTGGCTGATATTTATGTGTAGGTTAGTCACCACAAGCAACACTTTGCACGTAGTCAAAAAAACTGCAACTCTTTAACATAACACTTAGGGGAAGGGAAAGGTTTCTTATCAGCAGGCCTCTAAGTACCAAATATAAATCATGTGTGCTACATTTTTTTAAATCCTATTTATGCCTGTAATTATATGACTGCATTGCAAGTTAGTGAAAAAATGTGTTATGTTTTAGTGATGCAGTCATTAAAAATGCCAAATCAAAGATTCTCCAGGCCTGGTTTACTGTTGTTGACTGTAACAATGGGGAGCAGCCAAAAGGAGATAAAATATCTAACAGCACTGGTGGATTAGGTTGTTTTAAGAAATAATGCCCCAAAAACAAACCGCGATCATGTAAAAGTCTTTTCATTTACAGGCGCATACGTATGGTGCACAAATTGCAATATTTTCAAATTACATATAGTGGCAACCAGAGCTTAAGTTTTTCTTCATACTACAGATTTCCTTCTCTTGAATGTTTTATGAGAGAAATGAAATATTTAATAAGAAACCCCTCTCACTCCAGAACTATATCTTCTATATTGAAAGAAGTAAGAAGAAAAGTAAAGAAAAACATGATACCTTAATAGAATTTCCTCTCTGGGGTGACACCAAAGTTCAGCAGCAGTTCACAAGAAAAAGATGTGGGACTCCTTTCTGCTTGCAAGCTTGACAAAGTCTGAGCCGCAGCGAAAAAATCACTTTCTAATGGTGTCATTATTTTCGAAACTTCATCTTCGATTAAGCTGTCTCACTTGGATTGACACGCTCAAATTTAAATCATCACAAGTTGATAGGAATGTATAATAAGCTCCACCTCGGCGGTGTGACCTCGCCGATGACTCCCGCAGATATAAGAACAGTTAAAACCAGTTCTCACTTGCTCTCGCACAAAGACAATATTTCACATTATTTCACTTGCTTTCAATATAACCCCGTGTTACTCCAACCAAAGCACTGTCTGGCATCTGTGTCTGCTAATGGGGTCATTAATATTCATATCTTCACAGAGATGAGATGAGAAACACACTGGCGAGCGCACATTCACACACATAAGAGAAATACACGCACTCCACAAAGAGAAATCAGTTGGCTGCTCAAATATAATTACATGACTGCTGGCTGCCATTTAGGACGATGCCTCGATTTTTGTCTATCATCCTCTCTGTCTTTCTGTCTCTTCTCTGTATTTCTCTTGACTTCAGTTTTCCCAGTCGCTGACTGTTTTTCTGTCAACCTCTTTTCTCACCCATCTGTCCTCTCTGAAACATTTGCTTGGCGCATCCAACTATGCTGATTTGATTCAAGTAACAAGTGTTTTGTTGATATAATTTTCCATATCGGCTCACCCTTGAAGCTGAACTGAATGATGTGGTAAAGTGCAACTGTGTCTCTGCCACAGAACATTAGCTTTCAAGCTATGAAAGCTTCTCTAAAAAGAGAAGAAAAAAAACATGCTGGTTTCATTTTCACTCAAGCTGCTTCAATGTACATAAATTCCATCTAGTGGAACAGCATCAACAGTTTTACACTGGAAACCTCTTGAGTCTCTCAGTGCTGGTGTTTCAAATGAAATATCAAAAAGTCAACTGGCATTTATAGCTGAGACTAAAAGGTCAATCTTGACCTTACAAATGGTAGTTGACAAAACACCCCAAGGTCTATTAAATTGATGTTCTTAAGCTTCAAAATATATCCTGTTGAAAAAAAAAAGCTTTGCACTGAGCTTAACTTTTTCCACAACAAAATGTGTATGACCCTTTCCTCATCAGAAAAAGGAAAATTAATGGAAAATTAAATGTTCCGGCGATTAATAAATGTTGAAAATCATGGACTGTTCTGCAAACCAACCTTTTTTTTATGTTTTATTTATTTTTATTTTTATTTTCTTTTTTTTTTTTTTTGGGGGGGGGGGGGGGGGGTTTGTTTGTTTGTTTGTTTGTTTGTTTTTGCAAAACAATCAAAATCTGCAAAATCTCTCACTCGCTGTGTGCCTGTGTCTAAGTACCGTTATGTTTGTCTAAACCCATAAAAATGTAGCAGTATATTTGTATGTGTGTTCATGCATACACATATAGGTGTGCGTGTGTGCGTGTGTACGTGTGTGCGTTTGTGTGTGTGTGTGTGTGTGTGGGTGTGGGTGTGGGTGTGCAAAGGGGTCACACACTGATTTCCCCTTGTCTAAACATGGTGACTGTTTACCTTCGTAGATTGGAAACTCCTGTCAGTCCAGGTAATCATGACAGTGTCTGCGTGTGTCGGGGGGGTTGTTGAATGTAAGTAAACAAAGATAAAGCAAGAGTGAAAAGCATGCCTGTTTTTCAAAATTGCTGTCAAAATGACTGGGGAAACAAATGTATGTAAGAGCCTTCTTTAGCCTTGTCCTTGATTATGTGTTAACCAAAAGCTGGCCAGTGTTTTTGACACTATAACTGGTTGACTTACTTTGATGTTAAGGCCTAAATGGATTCACTGGGTCTGTAATAAAATTCTTCCATTACAGGCTGACATAATCAACAATATGGGATTCCTTTCCTTAGACTATTCCATGTAGTGGCTTAAAGTTTTTTCCATGACTGTTATAGGATTGAATCAAGAACTCACAAAGTGGTTCAAATATCTGACATTTCCTGACGGATAGCTTCACACAGCAGACTTTCACACAGTCCAATGATTTTTTTTTTTGCAGCTCAATATTAACGCCATTAGTCATTTAGTCATTTGAGATTTGTGTATGATGAATAAACAATAACGCAATCTTTAGATTATTCAGCTGGAAAACAAACTCCCTCGGCCTCAGTGCCAAGTCTTCTGCGAATTGTTCCATTTTACGAATGAATATAACATACCCCATATAACTTTGTGAGATACTACCTTGTTGATATTTATCTGCAAATGTGTTTCTAGCATTTTAAATGCTTTTGTGGACAACACATCATCATACATAAAAGACGGAAAAGATCAATTGCCAGTCCGTTCCAAAAAGATATGCCTGTTGGAAGACCAGTGGATCGCTGTCATTTGGTCCAACTTGGGTTAGGTTTAGGCAAGAAAGCTACATTACCTATTTAAATTCAATCACGAATGTACTTAAATTACTTACATCACTGCATTTACATTATGTACATGCCATAACATGACTACATTAACAAGTTGAACTTGTGATTTTCAGCTTCACAATGGACACAGACAGCGGCCTCCATGGGTGAAAGCTCTGTGCTTGTTTTGACCTGAACATCCATTCCAGACCTCCTCCCTATGTGGCTTTGTCACTGTTTATAGTACTTCAACTGACTCCTTCCTTTGCTTCTTTAATAATTACTAGGCCATTAGAGAGCAAGTAATGTCGTTATGAGCTGATTTCATAGTTGACCTAGATGGTTGTTTTTCTGCTGAGGATGGACTGGTAGTGAGCATCTGTGAACACATTTTACACCTCCACAGGCTTTTTACTTAATTGGCCAGATAAATACCTCTTTCCAGGAATGTGCCAGGAACAGACAGAGTTCAACTAACATTTTTTTTATTTATTTTAATTTTAATTTATTTTTTAAGCAAGGGCATTAGTTTGTTTTCAGAAATGAGGACAGGGCAGAGTGAAGTTAAAAAAAGGGGGGGAATATCATAAATTCCAGTTTTGTGTCCTTACTAGAGAGAGCAGTGTGCTTAACTGGCCATTCTTTGATGTCCAGTTCTGCTGTTCAGTGACGTCCATATACCTTTATCAGCCCTGACTAATGTCTGCAGGTATTCTTTTAAGGATGCATACAGCCCCAACAACCTTCAACAATAAGAATGCAGCGAGTACATACTGTAGCCTGAGAGGTGAAACCCAGGGCAAGAAAATGCTGCAAAGGATCCACTGCTGCTTGTTAAGCTTATGCTTAACATAAGCCTAGCTGCTTAGAGCACACAGTAATAAAAGGGGACTCATACAAGCATGTCGACATTTTTACCAACTTTGCTTATCTGTAATATGGTGGCTGGACAGTAAGCAGACAGTGTCTGGGGATACATTAGTGAGAAAATGGTCCTGAAACAATAAAAGTGAGGGGGCCAAAAAAATTGATTTTGAAAAGCTCCCGCACCCCCAGTGGAAATTATGCCTGCGCCTTTTTATAGTTAAGTCCTATGTCCTATGTTCACCACCCTTGAAGAGCCAATTTGGTCGTCTCAATCAACTCCTGAGGGAAATATCTTAACTTTTTACGTGCTAGATGTTCCACTATGTTCACCAGCTTGTTGCTAACTATGTCTGTCTGCCATTTGGTGAAGGGCAGGTAGCGTACATAGGAGCATAACAGCTTCTCTTTACAACAAGGAACAGGAATGATGTTGGCTGTAAAACCAAAACAAATGGGCTGAAAGATGATAAAGTCTATCTTGTGCTTAGGAGACCATATTTGCCTGATAATTATCTGTTGGCCTAGAGTCAGATCCATTGTCAAAATATTGATATTGAGCAGAGCTTTAAGCATCAGTAACTAATCAAGGCTTTCTGGATGCTCATTTTATAGGGGACCCGTACCTGTACGTGGAACTTACTCCTGAGCCCACTCCTCCAAGTCACTCCTCTCCAGAAAACACATGGGGTTATTTTCTCTTACAGTGGAAAGGTTGACCGTTTATTTCACTGGCTTAACTCTGGGGATCCATGATAGCCTGGATGTCAAGACCTCCAAATTGGCTTTTAGGACCAGGGAGAGCGATGAGGAGAAAGCACTGTGTTCGCTCAAGTGTTTCCTGTGGGTGGTGAATGTAAGAAATGTGTGTAGACAGAGATGGGGGGGAAAGAGTTTTAAAAGGTTCCTTAAAGAGAGGGAATAAGATACAAGGAAAGAAAAAGTGAGAGAGAAATAGAGTTGAAGTATTTCCTCAGGGGTGAGAGCTGTCTTTTAGATGACTGTTTGAAGATTGTGAATCCATTCTCTATGGATATTTATCATTTCCCCGTGGATGTGCATTCCCAACCAGCGGCCATTTATCAAGGTAGACAGACAGGGAGAGCGAAGGCGTGGCTGCAGGGCAGATAGAGAGGGAAATGAGGGGAAGAGAAAATCACTATTTGGATGGAGACACTCTGAGGAGAGTTTTTAAGTAATTGTTAACACAGAACATCTGCAATATTAATGGATACATTTGCATGAGATAAGAGCTTTCTGTAATTGCTGTCACAAATTACGGAGATGGAAGCTTGGACTGCACCAATTCCATCACACCAAAGATGTGAGAAACGGCAAACATCGCATGAATTCAATGAATAAGCATGACATGATTGAACAATAATAATACAGCATTACTCCAAATAGTAGCCTGGACAACTCAAGGTGGTTGCATAATTTCAGAGTTGGTTGAAAAAAGGGTTATACAAGAATTAGCAACCTACTACCCAGAAATTGACCACACAAGTTAAAATGACACGCTTCTCTATGTTGCAACTTGACGCCACATTCATCGATAGAGATGGTCTGACATCTCGCTTAAACTATTAGGCTTTGGTCACCACAAAAACTGCTGGTTCAACACATGCTTTTGACTCAAAATCCAGTCTGAGACTTGAGACAGACTTCCCTAGGCTGGGTAGTCTCTGCAATACCAGATTTGACCAGACACACCTAGAAATGGGCCTCAGAGAAATGGTTAGGGTCTCCCAACAGTATAGAACCAGGGGTTTTGAGAGCAGTGGCTTAGTCTGATCCTGGGATTGTCTTGAGTTTGTTGGTGTTGCTGTCTGAAATTGTTACAATTAATCCTTAAGGGGGCAAGAATGTATGTACCAAATTCCGTGCCAACCCATCCAATAGTTGTTGAGATATTCAAGTCTCGACCAAACCGATGGACCGGCCAACAGGGCTATACTGTGCATGGTCAATATGAGACTACATCGATTACATTTGCATTTGATTACAGGGATTTAAGATGGCAGAAGACATCCACCTTTGTTTTTACAGGCACAAGTGAATCTATTTAACCCCAGTCATGATCGTAACTTGATTGCTGACATGACCTGTATTTACACATCAAATACAGCTAATAATGGTGTATTGAACATAAAGACAGCATAAATAGTATTAGTAAGTATTGAAAAATATTACAGCAATTTTCATTATTATACTTGTCTGAACAACACAGTATTAGAAATGAAGAAAGAAAATGAACAGAAAACACAGATGGAGTGACCTGCAGTCTATATGGAATGGGGGGGGATTGAAAAGAAAAACGGTTACATGAGGACACGGGAGATGATAATCAGACCTTTTTATATCAGGTTTTCCATAAGATAAGACTCTCGGTTGGGATTGATGGTCAGCAAATATTATCTGGCAGTGGGAAGGGTTTTTAAAGATTAAATCTTACTCAACTTAATTGAATAGCCTGCACAATCATATCAAACATGCTTTAAATGTATTATCTCCCACCTGCAGCTTCCTGCACAGGTCCTGTAATGTGTGGAGTTGGCACACCAAGGTATCTCAGGAGTCAGCATCCTGTGGGAATGAGAATGAGATAGAGACAAAAAAAACCTGGTTCTAATATCGGAAACATTTAAGGAGTGAGGAGTATTTTTGTGCAATACATGTTCAAAATCTGAATCTCTAGGAACTCCTGTAGTTTCTCAGTAGCCTTTGGTGGAGGAAGGACACAACAAAATGCTACCTGATAGAAAAAGGCACAAGAGATGTTAAGTGCATTCTTCCTTTGGAGAAGAGGTTAATGCTCCCTGGAAATTCTCTAGATTTGTCGTTTTTGGTTTTTAAAGCGAATTTGAACCTTTGCATGGCCAACCTTTCAGTAGGAGACCTTTACTGTGTGAGTTATTGACACTGACATTGCCCAGTTACTTCTAGCATGAATAGATTTACATCTCAAGACACTCTTAAAGTTATGAGTCATCCATAGACATTCACTTCCATCAAAGATATTGATTTGAATGGTTATCATTTAACCAGGCTTAAAGTTGTCATCAGGGGTGTAATTAAGTCTTATAGCTGAGTTTATTGTGGCTTGCCAGGGCTTAACAGAGATTAAAATCTAAGGGCCAACTGATCAACAACACACTGATGTTACATTGTCAAGCAATGCTTTTGCAAACGCGTCTCTGACAATGATTTCAAGACAGCAAAAGAAGAAAGCAGGGTCGTCCAGCAAAAAGTTAAACTTTTACTGAAATGCCATGCAGCCTTATCCAGCAGATTTTGGTGTACTGAACCAACCACACCCAGTTGTGTAGCATGGTGCCACAGCACTCATTCTCTGCTTACAGTACAGTGGCATGCTTGTATATGTTGACTTTGGCATTTATTGCCCCTATTTGTGGGGAAACATTATCCAATCGATGGCTGATTATAATCGCCTCAGTCAGTGTATCTCATCCTCCCCATGTTTTCTTTCTGTCTTTATCCATTTCCATCGTTTTGTCTCTGTCTCTCGGTCTCTCTCTCTCCATCTGTTGCGCTCTCCCTGTCTCTTCTTCCCTCCTCCCCCTCCATCTGTCTCAGAGGAGGTTTCACTAACAGGGTACTTGACAGGAGAGAAGAGTGCAGGGAGAGTGGCCTTTTTCTAGCAAGTCAGCTAGTCATCCAAGGCTAATTAAATATTGCTTCAGAGTGCTCAAGTCTTGCTCTCTCTCTCTCTCACTCTCTCTCTCTCTCTCGTCTCTTGCTGTCTGTTCCTTAAAGTGGCTGCTTTTCCTGAACGGAATTAGCACTCATTCGTCCTTCTCTCTCTATCCCCTTGTTTCTAGTCATCGCCTTGGGCTCCTTACTCTCAAATTAACCTTTCACTATAAAAAACACACCAGGGAGTAGTAGCCAGGCAGGTGTGTGTGCATGTGTATACGTGTGTGTGTGAAATTGATAGAAATAGGCAGAGAGGGAGGGAGGAAGAGTGTGTGTGTGTGTGTGTCGGTGCACGTGTGTGCGTGTGTGTGTGTGTGTGTGTGTGTGTGTGTGTGTGTGTGTGTGTGTGTCGGTGCACGTGTGTGTGTGTGTCTATGGGGTCAATCTAAGCCCCTGTCCATGTAATTGTGAATTAGAGTATTAAATGAGCGATACTTCCCCAAGCTGATGAAGACACGGGGGAAGTGGAGATGGAAAAGGTAGAAACGAAGGAGGGTAAATGGCAAAAAGGAGAGATGCAATAAGGAGGAAAAAGGACTGGTAAATGGTCCATTCTGCTGCAGCTCTGTTGGGCGTCCAGTATTTGCATCTAACTTCCAGGAAATATTGATAGTCTCTGTGATCTGATCTGCCATTGCTGTACAAAAATGGTCCACTGGACGAAATGGCACGAATCTCTCAACTCAAGGGGTTCTGCAAACTGGAAACAGCTCAGTTTGTCAAATACTGATGCTTTGGTCTTCCCAGATTGACCCACAGTCCTGGAGTGTCATTATTTGACAAGTTTTGAATGAGAAGCAAAAATCAAATTTTCTTACAAATAGGACATTTTGTCATGTTTACTTACAATAAATCAGCAGCAGGGGTTAAGTTCTGACCCACTAAACTATTGTTCTATGCAGGGTTTACTTTCCACCTCTTACAAATGAGAGACAGTGAGGAATGATGTCTTTTTCACTGCACTAGTGACTCCTGATGGCCAGCACTGGGGGAAATTTTGGAAAAGTTAACTTGATATAAATCATACTGAATAAATGCAGACCTTAGTCTGGGGCCACAGAAAGTAATTAATTGCTGATGCTGGCAGGGAATTCCTGTTCATCTATCAGACTGTACAACTTCCACGTTCCTTTGTTAGCCTTCCTCGCAGCCAGAGTCATTGCAATAGGGTTGAGAGGTGCAAAACGCAGAACTGGTGTTTGTGTCTTCAGACAAAAATCACAAGAACATTCAGTCAAAGGAATCAGAAGATTTATTTAAACAATTGCAGTGTAGTTGTTCCACTTGTTTGCCTGCGCATATAGACTGCTTCCAGTTCAGTTTTTACTCCTGATACTAGTACATTTGAATTCAACAGGTTCCACCAGTAACCATTATCTATTCTTGTCCTCGCCCACCTGAGAACCCTCGAAAGAACTTAAGGCCACAACCTTCCAGCAGCCACAGACAATTAATACAATCCTGTATATCGGTGAGAAATTCACCAGTCAAAATGAATTTTTAACACGCGGCGACTCAGTGGTAGCATTGGCAGAGAGAGCCAAGCAAGCTCGCCTCCGGGGCTGTAAATTAAGCTTTCCCACTTAAAAACGTTACATACTACTGACAGGCTGTGTCCAACAGGCTGAACACCACACTGTCAGCCTGTTGGACACAGCAGTCAAGAGTGGGCGGTTAGAAATTAGACCATCCAATTTCCAAGTGTTAGAGATGAGTGGAGGCAAGGGGAGCAGAAGGAAGGTACAAGAGGACAGACGGGGCAGGAGCAATGAGTGGAGTGAATTTAAAAAATGTGGACTTCTTGTCTCTCTGGCCCGTTGGCTCCCTGTTGCTTCTTTTCAAATAAAATATGTCTTGCATGAAGAAAAAAATTCCAAAAGTTTTTGGGCAAAAAGGCACATTCCAGCAATACTTCGACTACTCTGCATTTGAAGAACTAGTTGCTGTAGCTAGAAACACCTTTCCCAAGCTAGATATCTTTGTGTCGCTAAAGTGAAATATCCGCACATTTGTTTACCCTGCCCTTGTTTAAGATGAATGAATAATAACAGGGGGAAAAAATGGAGAATTGATGAAAGCAACACATCCTCATACCTAAACGACTATAAAGGTTGATTACCAGTGAATTCCAAAACAATGTATGACAAACAAAGGCATGACCCTTGAAGTTTCAGGCGTACCGGACATTTACTGTAGCCCCAGTTTGCTTAAAATAACCATGTTACTATGTAACTTCAAATACGAGCAAACCTATGGTACGTACATAACTTAAGTCGCATAATTTACGTAATGTCACATACTCTGCATTTATAAATCAAGATAACTTTTCGCTCACTTTCCTTTTATGTCTGGACATGAACAGTCATCTCCTGGGTGAAAATCTGACCCAACCATCCTTCTCCAGTAACTTCCTCCTTTGTCGCTCTTTAAGCTTTGCTTGACTTTCTCCTTTGCTGGCGTGAAAAATTACTACGGCCACTAGAGGGCACAGCCAAACAAGAAACACAAACATGGGTCGTAATAAGATGCTTTCACAGTTGACCTACGTAGATGTTGTTCTTGTGACTACGATCTGGATGAAAGCGTCGGAACACTGTGCGTCAACTGAAATGATTTTTTTGTTAAAGAAAAAGAACACCAACTTGGATATTGTGTCAACACGCTTTCTGGAAAGAGACTTCCAAAGACAATCTTACCGACTGAGTAATTAATCAACTGGCGAGTCTAAAATGTGTGTCCAGCTCAACAGTGCAATAAAGACTTGGTCTAGTCAGCTGCTCTCTCCACCTGTTCATTGTGAATAACCTGTAACCAAACAATAAAGCAATTATCACCGTAAGCCAGTGTGCAAGTGATATCTAATTTGATGAACTTTCAGAATTTCATCCTGATAAAACATAACGAAATGTTCCCCAAATCGCTGAGAAAGGTGGAGTGATTATTGACAGACATGAAAGAGAAGAATTCAGGGAGAAAAACATGGAGGGAGACACGGAGAACTGGTGTTGAAGGTCTAAATTATTCATAATTTGCGGGCGAAACAAAAAAAACAATGCTTGTATATCTTCTACGAAATCTCAGTCCTCATGTTAGCGCCATACAAAATATATACATTTGTGTATGTCTTACTCTCCGTCTAATTGGCCGTCAATATATACAGGATATCTCTCTGTTTCTCGCTAATTGAGAAGCATGCCTTTTCTCTTTGTCCCTCAGTGTCTCTCTTTCTCAAGTGAGGAATTCTAATGTACAAAAGATATGAGTGCTGTTGAGTGTGTGTGTATATGAAAGAGAGACAGAGAGAGAGAGAGAGAGAGAGAGAGAGAGAGAGAGAGAGAGAGAGAGAGAGAGGGAGGGAGGGAGAGAGTCCTGTTGGGCACACAGATGGGAGAGCAGAGGATGATTAGAGTGGTATTACATTGTCACTGGGTTGGCACACTGCTTTAATTACCAGGCACAGCAAACACACAAAGACCTCCCTAGATACACACATATTGACACAAACAGACACAGAAACACAACTTCATACAAATACTAGATGGTGCAACGAAATACATCCATGCATAAAGACGTATGTTCACAATATACAGATGATGACACATATGACACAATAAGAGGTTTATTTGTCTTCAGCTTCAATTTTCTATGTTTTGTTGTGACGGTTTGCTTATGGCACGTTTGGTTTTGGGCATAGAAACCTCTTGGAGTGGGTTAAGAAAAGAGCATCAATTGGCTTGAAATACCTGTTTTGGTTGACACAGAAGCTGAAAACTGTCCCGAGGGCCCCTTAAAATTTTCAAGCAGTGTTGAGCTGTTGTTGAAACGCAGTCTTGAACTGTGGTCACTGGCTTGGCAGCCTTCTCACCTCCAGTCAGGTCCAGGTCATTGTGCATGTGATATGAAACATATTAAAGACAATATAGTACGGTGAAATGTACAAATGTGAACATATTAGAGGTTTGCAGAAATGTTGTGTGTCAATAGTTTTATCCAGGCAACTAGGCTGCTAAATGAGGCCCCTTTAAAAAACACTGGAACATGTCGCTCAGGTTCAAAATGCCAAGCAATCAGCTCCGAAGGTGAGCTTTTTTATTTCTACTATTGACACTATGACACTGTGAGGTCTGTCGTTTATCCCTCCTGTCTCAGAACAAGACACTAAGCCCTTTGTTCCGTACGTGAACATAGTAATATGGAATTTCTCAGATTGTGAGTGACTGAGTCAGGATCCTCCTTGTGCTTTGGCACACGTACAACAAGCCTTTTTATGCGCAGAACGACTGAGTAAATCAAAATCACATGAAGTGTTTTGTAAAGTTTTTCATCATAAAGTTCCAACTCATTGAATCCTAATGCAATCTCAAAAATGTTCTCCACATTTGTTATGCAGCCAGATCCATCATACATCTTCAAAATGCTGCACTCGTGATGTAAACAGCTTGACTGGAACTAATGTGTGCTGTATACATTTTGTGTCATTCTTCTGTTCTCTCGCTCAGGACACTTTATATTAGATTATTTAGGTCATAAAACTGTACGAAAATTGTATTTGCTCTGCAGACACATACATTGAGATTCAACAAACAACATGATGGAGGGAGTAATTTCGCATTGTAACAGGAAACAAATGAGTGGATTATTATTCCATTTAATGAAATACAACATTTTAAAAACTGCCAGTGAGGCTGGATATCAAACATCACTATTTTTTTTTCGTACCAACTCAAATCTGTGTGTGTGGCACCAAGTATCAGAAGCTCCCAAGCACCCGAAAGTTGGCAGCAAATGCCTGCTGTCAGATTTGTTCTCATGTCTGCTTTTTCTTTGGGCACATTTAATCACACTGTATTTGAATGAATCCTATACTTTTTCTTGTTTTCCAAGGTGCAACATCAAAAACGGCATCATTTTGGTGTTGGTACAGAAAATCTGCTATCTTATTGCAAGTGGTTCCAAACAGTGCTCCTTAGATTGTTGATTTGAATACAACCTTTATTATTTGGTCAACTTAAAAACAACTGCTCTCCATGTTGGGGTCAAAACCTGCAGCCAACCTGCCACTGAACACATGCACTGACTAAGAAACGGGGGAATGGCAGAGGAAGAAGATTTCATTATTTTCTTTCGCTGTCTAAAATCCATCTCCAGACGTTGGGGAAGAATAGAAGATGAAGGAAGATGTTGAAAAAGGAAAAAAAAGCAAGAGGAGGAGGAGAAGGAGAAGTGGGGATGGGGGTCAAGAGCTCAATCTATCCCTTAGATGGAAAGCAAACGGCAATCGGTGCGGCACAAACATGCGTATCATCCCAGGGAATTGCTCGGCGGTTGGTGGCTCATCAGGGTCCTCCTTTCTCTTTTTCTGTGCAAATGGGAGAGAGATGGAGGAAGAGAATGAGCCAGAGAGAGAGACAGACATTTATATTTCATTGGACCAGACACGGCGATGCCAGTTAAACTGATGTCGCAGCTCTCCAGAGGAGGGAGAGAGGGTAGAGGAAGAGCAAAGAGAGAGAAAAAAAAAAGGAAGAAGGAGAGAGATGAGAGGGGGCGATGCCAAAAAAAGAAAAGAAAAGATGAGTGAAAAAGCAACCGAAAGAGAAGCGTGAGAGGTTAATCTAGAACAAATATCCATAGTGACAGAACAAGAGGGCCGGATGCAGGAGTTGTTACTGGGAGTGGATAAGAGGGGATTTACACAGTGCGTGGAGGGTGCGGGGGGGGTACAATTGGAAAACTGAGAGGGAGAGACAGAGAGAGCGAGAGATGGCAAAGTCGAGGGCAAGGTGAGAGACGAGCAGAGGCAGATAGAAAAAAGAAAAAGTCAGGAGGGAGGGCTACAGAACAACGGAGGAATGTTGAGGTGATGAAAGAAGTACATGAGGACGATTAAGGCAACGGGGACGGACGTATAGAAGCACAACTTTAGGGAGGCAGGGAGACAAGGGAAGGGCGCAGCTTTTCATATGAAGCCTGTCACACTCACACTCTAAGAAGTAAAGCCGAGCGCAGAGTAGATGAAGACAGACTGAGATGGTGGAAGTTTTTCTTGATCCTCTGGTGCCTCTCGAAGGTATTAAAGGCTGAGCTGAAAGTCGATAAGAAAGCTGTGGTCAAGGGAGTCGGATTTTTACTGGAGGGGGTGAAGACCACAAACCGCTGCTTCCTCCAGCCTCCTGTCGTCGGGAGTGTGGGTTTGCTATTTTATTACCAAGCCTTTGATCCATGAGAAAAATAACAGATATAGATCAAACAGATTACAGATTACACATCACAGGGATTCATCGCCATCACTGAGTTATTGCGAGCTTTCTGCAGTGACCTGACTTTTTAAAGCTACATTAATTAATTGATTTTTTTTTGTTGTTGTTTTTTTAACACAACACCGAAGTCCTATAACATTGTACAGTTGTTACGGAAGCTTGTTAGCAAACAATCATTTGGTTAAAGTCCTTCAGTATATTTACATTCCTCTTATCTCTGATTTGGTCTCAACCAGCTCCTGGGGGAAATATCTGGCACTTTGGCTGCTAAATGCTCCACTTCACAGAGAACAGCTGTCTGCTACAGCTGGAAACGAGGTTGATGAGAGCAGCGAGATTGGAGAAAAACAGTGAAGCTGCGGCTGTTAAGCCAAAATGATGAGCTGAAAGATGGTAAAACGCTCTGTAAAGCTTGAGTGGAACTGCAGAGTCAGGGGATAGTTGAGGGATGATATCAATGCCTTAAAAGTTTTTGGTATTATGTAAATGAGACACACAGTTTCCATTAGAGCAACCCGGATAGACTTCTGTCAGAGAAAGTAAATATGTGCATGACAAGACTTCAGACAGGTGAATTTATATGGCAATGCAGCATAATGAAATAAAGATTGTTACAAAAACTGAAACTAATGAAACAATGTACCAACTAACCCTAACCTGAGCTGAACAGTTGCAGATTTGAAAATTCAATGAAACAAATTCTCACTCAAGCATGTCCTCTTACTGTCTTCAGTCAAAATGCTCAATGTTATCTAGGAGGCCTGTTTTATTAGTAATAACCCTAAAATATAAAGCAATGCTTTCAAGATACAGCACTGAGTTAAGAGAATTATCACTTGCCTGTATGTAAAAATAGATTTTAGACTAAACGGGTTACTACAATGAATGTAGATGTGTTATCCATTTCCTGTGTCACCGGCTTTGTCCTAGTGTCCCAGTTTCTCATTTGTATGTAAATGTCCTCAAAATGAATTTAAAGCCATACACGAGTGTTTCGATGTCATGCTGGAGGCTCGTGCCTTGACTCCCCTTCTGCTGTCTTCAGCCTCTTTGTCTATAGGATCTTGTTGTACCTCAGGATTCAAGGTAACTTTATTGTCTGCTGCGAAGTAACTGACTTTTGCTTGACGAGGCTTAACAATAATAAATGCAATTCAAAACACATTAAAAACCCTACAAGTGGAGAATAAGGCTGAAGCTGATAAATCTGACAAGTTTCTCCTGGCCAGTGGGACATTGTAGAGTTAACCAGATGGCAGTAACTGCAAGGATTACTGGAGTAAGAAGGGTCCTGCTGGATCAGAGTGGCTTTCCTGAACCAACTGGACTTTGATACGGAGGGGTTGGAAATAGATGGCTGTGAGCCAGGTTTCTCTCTGCCCCCACAGCTTGTGAGGGAGCTTTTCAGAAAAGTCCAAACTGGGTTGTTTACTGCCTGATGGTATCAATCCATTCAAGTGGACCACTAGGGCCATCTGTATAATAGTGTCATTCGTTGACAGCTGCAGAAGATGTTGATGGAAAAAGAGAAGAGAATTAGGGGTTAAAAGACAACCTTGGGGGAGCCATGTGTTTAAAACATCAACCTTAAAACCTTGTGCCATCGGTGGCATGTCCTTGTCATGCAGCTCTTAAGGCAGCTGAAGGAGCTTTGAGCTGTCTGCAAATGAAGCAAATTCATCCTCAGAACACCATATCTCTTTAACACATACAAGACTGGTTTGCCAGTGGTCCAATCAAACCTCGTGAGCGTAGAAAGTTGCTTAGTATTGTTTCATAGTGATCAGATGTTTGTCAGGGTGCTGGTGGGTAGTTAGTTTGCCACCTCTTCTCTTCAGTGTGATCTGTATCACTCCATCAGACCTTCTTTCCCTTTGTATTTACTTTTAGTTGTGACCTTGAAGTAGGTCCAGAAGTACCTGATTATTAGAGAGAAACCTGCAATAGCTCCTGATGAAAGAGGCTCAGCTACAACAGTTAGTCATGTGGATACGCAAACCTATCCGTGTTGGTGGGGATTAGTCTGCTAGTTCTGAGCAGAGTCCATCTTATGGATATAAACACACAATCATGAGCAAGAAACAGAGTAGATGTAAGTGTTGACAAAACATTGACATCTCGACAGAAATATAAAACATACAGTAAAACACCATAAAACAGAAAACAAGACAGACACCTAGCCATGTCAAGAGTCACACTGACACACTAGCTTCCCACTGTTGTAATTCTTGGTCTTGCTATTAACCCAATCTCTGTAATTAGATGTGATTCCTGTTCTCCTTTTTGTCAATAATCCTTCCTGTCTCAGTGTCAAACAGGCAACAAGGTAACATTTAAAAACTGTCCTTCCTTTGGCTCTTTGCCTGTTTCGCCTTCAGGTCGTTCTTTGCCTCAATCAGCCCTTACTAGTCATCTGGTCGGACTACCGCTTGGAGAACTCCACCTGCTTCATTGATGGCTAGCTGGTGTCCTCAGCGCCTTCTCAGGCTCCCAAGCTCCATATGTTCTATTCTTGAGCACGCCAAGTCTTCAGCTAACCAGTCACAGAGAAACTATGAGTACAAGTAAGCACCATCATTGGATTCTTGACTTTTTAATTCACTCAGAGTTCCAAGGTACAAGCCTCACAAGGTACTATGACTGAGGTCACAACCTCCTTCCGGTCTATCCTGACATACCAGATGGTTTTGTTGCACAGAACCAACTGGGAAGACGCTGCTAGAAAACTTGGTTTGGATCACTTACCAAAGCCATTCTTGAGGAGATCGAAATCATTCTTTCCAAAGTAGAAAGACTTCTATGCCATTTCTTTGCTCATCTTTCAATGAAAATTACTCTACATGTTTTAATTTAACTTCCTGGTCTTCACTGGCTGCCGGTATGTTACCAAAGGATACCACTTGGTTCAATGGCTGTGTGTTCGGCCACAGGGGCATAGCTTGAGACCAGCAAGATGGATTTACTCTAGTTTAGTTTGGTCTAATTTATACAAGCAAAAATTGTACATACATTGAAGCAAATCACACTTATGTGTAAGTTAGAATGAGCCAAAAGTGTTGTGTTGTTTCCAGCTTTCAAAATGAACTTCTTCTTCAATAACTGGAAAGTGCTTCCATCCCAAGTCTTTGTACGTTGATCACTTCTCCCATACCCATGGTCCAATTTTCTACCTCATTTTCTTGATTGGAGGTTTACCTGTCTTGTAACCGTCAATAACTGTCCAAATAAAGATAAAGTGGTATCATGTAGTGACACTGGCAGAGCAGATATTGATGGTCAGTCACTCCCACTGATGATCAACAATTATGCAGGGGAAAATGTGTCATAGAAAAATCTGAGATTTCTCAGGACAGACTAGGATGCAGTGCAGAAACAGAACTGGTTGTGTTGTTAAATCTGTTACTGCTCTTTCTTTTCTCTTTCTTGCTGCTACTGTGGTGTCACAACCACTTTTTGAACTAGACTTGCGGCAGTTGCGTGCAAAAAGCGATCTCTAAGGGTTGTTGAAAATAATTAACTCTGAAGTATTTGCAGGTGGATTTTCTTTATGTTTTCTGTAAAAAAGAAAAGAAAAAAGAAAACATCCTCTGAGAAGGATTTTCTTATTAATTTTGATTTAGTGGTAACAGAACAGAGAGACACCCAGACAGGCAGACAGATGACCAGATGCACACATAGCTAGACAGAGAGACAGATGCGGACAGATAGGGATGGTGAGAGAAGAGAGGGACAGATGGAAAGATGTAGATAGATGGAGACAGCAAGTCAGGGAGGATATTGGAGCATTTGGCCTTGAGCCTAAATCAACACAGCAAGCTGACAGCTATATCTGTAGGCTTTATTAACATGGAGAGGCACAAATCCATGCTTGCACACACGGCCATGCATAAACACACACACACACACACACATTAGGCACTGAGTAAACTTCCAGGAATATGTAAGCAGAGGATTGCAGGCCACATGAAATTAACTTAACTTAATTCTGAGATGTAGCCAAGATTCCCAGGCTTGTGTATATGGTGTGTGTGTGGGTATTGGCAGTCATCTGTAAGTATGAGGGATTGGATATCCAGGTGCTTCCTTTATATCCCTCAGCAGATGTTTTGAAAGACACCCTCCAATACACACATACGCACACAACCCAATTCAAGATATTCAGAAGAGAATAATACAAGAAAATAAAATTCATAAATGAACAGGTAAATAAGGAAGGACATAAAAGACAGCAATGTGCATTCGTCAGTTTGAATGATCATGTTTATAGGCACATTAGGTTTAAATGTGATAACAATAAAAAAAAGAAAGTATGAAAACTGTTTGTCTGGACTGCACATTGTGGTGCTGTCCTTGGTCCTGATCCTGCTGCTGTTGAAAAAAGGGAGCTGTCCCTGCTTCTTGTTTCTGTCTGCATTAGGACATCTGCTAAGACGAGTTCAGCCCGCCCTGTTAGCGGTTGTGTTTACTGTTAACTCTGAAGGTATTCATACGTACAATTTCAGCCTCTACCCGCCTCATTTGACTGCTACCTACTTACACAAATGCTGTATGTTTTTCTTAGTGTGAGTTTATTGTTGTAAGTGAGAGCACTTTGATTGGTAAAAACCTTACACACATGTATTCTTTAGCTACGCTACTGGCATCGCTCCAAAACTTAGTCAGTCAGTCCGTCCACCAATTTGGTCCAGATTGAAAGAAACAAGATGCACTGCAATTAGAACTGGGTAGAAACATTAATCTTGATTTGACGGTTTGAGAAAACTTTACATTACATTTACAGTGTTGACCACAACATTCAGTGTTTTTTTATTGTTCTGGTCTGTACATGCGACGTCTATTGCATGGCCATCCCTCCTGGGAGAGGGATCCCTCCTCTGTGGCTCCTCCTGAGGTTTCTTCCATCATTTTTTTCCCCCTGTTAAAAGGTTTTTTTTCTCACCATGGCAAGTTTTTCCTTACTTGCATCGAGAGTCTGAGGACAGAGTATGTCATTCACTGTACACTTTGTAAAGCCCATTGAGCGAATGTGATTGTGATTTTGGGCTATATAAATGAAATGTATCTGATTTGAGTCTTTTTCCTGATTTTGTCGGCCTTCTGTCTTCTCCTATACACCTGTCGATCTTAAAGTGTGCAAAAGCTGTACTCAATGAAATTCATCAAATTGTTATAAAAAATATATACTTTTGGTTATTTTGGGGGTAATTTGTGTGTCCGTATGCGTGCGTGACAGCGACAGACGAGGCAGCTGGCGGACACAGTGGGCATTAGGATGGGTATTCTGTCAGAGTTGGCATGGGGAAGTGACATCACCTGTCACAATGTTTAATTAACACCTTGGAGTGTGTGAGCGTGCGCGCCATCTCCAAGCCCGTGTGTGCTTATTCACATGCGTGTATGGACGAATTTGTACAGCGGATATAATGTGCCTGTAATTTGCTTCTTGGTCGCATACATTTTAGCACCTGCGTCATATGTGTGGGTGTCATGTTTGCATGGACTTTAATTAGCATCAAAGTCTGTGTATGTGTACGAGCATGCCAAGGTGTGTCTCTGTGGAGGGTGTGTGTCTGTGTGTGTGTGAGTGCGCGCGTCTCAATGACAGCTGAGGTCACTCCTGGGGGTTTTAATCTGGATTCGCATCAGGAAGTGGGGTGGCTTCAGCTGGTCTGATTGGAGCTTCTGTCGGCAACCCAGAGGTTCACCAGCTGTACCGATGATACGATTCCTGTAACTGTTGACTCCTCTCGCTCTTTATCCCTCTCTGACTATCTCTCTCTCCCCAACTCACACACACACATGCTGACAAACACACACACGCACACTCTCCAAGGCACGTTCACAGACTGACACTCACACTTTCTCTCTCATTAGCCAGCAGTGACTTGGACCTCATGACAGCCTCTACTGCTCCGGCATTTCTTTGCTCACTTTCTCTTAGAACTAAGTCATTTCCACATCACACACCTTCAGCAGAGGACTGAATCTTAACTCAGTTGGGGTTAATGTCAACAATTATGGCGATGGTTATACATTTAGGAGTGACACAGAGCAAAGCCATGCAATATGGAGTGCATGTATACTAAATATATGTAATGTTTTATCCCTACTGCTATTAGCACTGCTGTATCAGGGGAGATCAGAGACCCAAACGGAGCTTATGGGAACTTCAAAGCAGGGTGTTTATTTAGAGGTTTGTGATACTATTATTAATCTAGGACAGTCATAGAATGTCCATTTTATGACTATATATGTAACTTGGCATTAGTTTTAATCAAACCAGTAGATATATTCGGGCAAATTACCCATCTCCAGCACTCTGAATGGAAAAATCATCCATATCTTATTTCAAATTGGCATTTTTCCAATGAGTTCCTTGGTTCCATTATTCCATCTCTCCTTATATTAGTGTTTGTGTATCTGATCTCTAAATAAAAATTAGCGTTATTCTTTTTCTTCTTTGTTTGGTTATTCAGAATTACAGCTCATTGTATCCCAAACACGGTTGTTTTTGTCATCATACTGGTTAAAAAAAAAAGAAAGAAATTGTGCTATTCACCTGGTGGAAAGATTGTTCATGGTCAACTGAGGTTTTTCTGTGAAAGAAAGAAACATCTCCTCCCTGATCTTTCGCTCTCTTTTTTTTCTACATTTCTACATTTTCTCTCCCTCTTCCTCTCTCTGACTTTTTTCTTCTTCTTTCCATCTTCCTGTGGTTTGACTACTTCATCATCTTGGGCCCGGTGACAGCAAGGCATTAATCCTGGCCCCCTCTCACACACGCACACGCTCGCTACACCCAAACACACGATGTGCACCTACTGCCCACACACAATATAGCCACACATATACACATGTGCAAAAATACAGACATGTATTTACATGAACACACAGGCGTGCAGCGTGCCGCTGCTCCTGAATATAAATGAACAGGCGATTGCATGGTTATAAGCACAGAACCTGGATGTGGATGACAGATGTGGAAAGCGATTCAATCCCTCTTCATGTTCATTTTATTGCCACGCGGTCCGGCCGGCGGAGTGAAAGATGTAAAATGAAAAACAGCCCCGACATTTACAACATTACGCAAACTTCAGTGCAGCAATGAAAGGTAACACGATCAATAGATAGTGCAAAGTGCTACAAACGGCCTCGTACATCATTATATGGAACACGTTCAGTGTAAAAGATTCATGCAGCCATTGCTAGGCAAGTGGCAGCTACCGTGATCAGAGGCTGAAGCCAGTGCAGACACACCAGCAGACAGTAGATATATAAATATCTGACTCCGATGGAAACACACTGTAAGAAGTTTCTGTCGTAAGTAACAGTGTAGGAGTCTGTGACATGCTGCTAAAGCCTGATGGGTGCTGCACCTTTTCAGTAATAACAAATAGATTGTATTTAATAAAAAATAAAAAATCTTTTTCTGCCTACATGTGAGAAGAACCTTAATCCTGAACAGGGCGGAACTACAGCTAACTCTGCAAGCTCCAAAATAGAAGACAGACTTGAAGCTAGCGGTTTAAACCTGGTCCTCCATAATGTCCGTTTTCAACATCCAGTGAGTAGACCGTCAGGACTTTTGTCCATGTTACCGTAACAACTAGAGGGACCTTTATTGTTGAAAAATGAAGTTACTCCAATGAAACAAACAAATAGAGGCATATTTGGTGATTCAAGCTTCTGGCTTTACTTTTAAAACCATAATCAGACACAGGAAGAGACGTCAGGAAACAACTGCTGTATGTCACAGGCCTGTACTGTTCATAATGTAAAACATCAACACACATTAACAACCAGTGCTCACAAAATCGAGCAAACAACTTCACTTTTTTGACCCACCCACATCCTAATTTGTATAAAATCATGGATTTAATTCACTTGCTCACCTCTACCAGCTGAAAGGAACGTGCATAAATATCATAAACTCAAGCTACTTAAATCAGACAATTGGAGTGCTCTGGATCAGCTGATGTGTCAGCTTAGTTTCCATATCACTATCACCAGATGAGCGGTCTATTTAAAATGCTGCTGTTTCCTCTCGGTTCCCCCTCGGGGCCTGCATTGATCTCTCCCCGCTCCCGCTTTTTGCTGTCTTTAAATTAGCTTTCACAGGGAGTGATATGAAACAGAGCCTTCATGCCAAAATAAAATCTATATTCACATGTATTCTCATTATAATGTTGCTATTCAATTACTGACTGGCTGTTTCTTTAATCTATTATGCCCTTGTAGGGCCGGGGCTGAGAGGCAGCAGTATTCTTTGACTCTGAAGTAAAAAATTATATTTAGGAGGCGGCGGAGTTACCGGCGCGATCGTGACCAGAGGGGCAGTCGACACAAATCCAAACTGAGGAGCGTCTGCAGGGCGAGGGAGTGTGAAAGCTCTCTTTACACCTTGATAATGACTCTGGGAGCTCAGCTGCTAATTAAGTCAATGCTCAAAGGTACAACGATAGCTGCCCTGGTGAGGCTGCTCAGTGCTCTGAAGTCTGAAAAACTTGGCCACAGAGCAACTCCATTAACTACACTCCAGTCCTCTCATTCCTGGTTTCAGACCAAACTGCCACAATCCTGTTTCAACCAAAAATTTGGACTAGCTTAAATCTACAGTGGATTTGGAGGAATTGATGGCTAAATTACGGATATGATGTACAAAATATTTCCCTTAGTCTCAGTGTAAAATCAACTGTTAATCGATAGGTAGCCTTGAGTAAAAGCATATAGCTACAGTATAGTTTAGTTACAGTAGTAGTAGTTATGCAGGTGTACAGTCCACAGATATGGGCTGTAACAACACATGTAAGGCAAGTAGACAAAATATGAAAGATATAATCAGTAAGTGTGTACATGTGAATGTCAGTGGCATGACAATACATGTGTGTCTTCAAATGTGGACATATGGATAGGAATAATATAAGAGGCAAGGCAAGGTCAAAGTGAATCAACCAATATTCATTTATACGCATTTATATAACATCTGTTGGGAAAGTAATGAGATAAGAAGACGTTGAAAGTACTGCAAGCTGGAGACATAATGAATAAGTGACCGAAAGCTTCAACACAGAAAAGTCTAAACGAGTGGGTGTACAGCCGCTCTTTCAAGGTGTCCACACACATCAGCTCCTGTGGGAGTGATTTGCAAAGTGTGAGAGCCCAAAACTTCAAAAGCATAAAATCAAGTGCCTTTGATTTTAAGTCTGGAGCGAGGTACAACTAACAGGCCCTAGGCTGTAGTAACTCTGTAATGTAAGAGGGAGCTTGACCATGCAAAGCTTTCAAAGTGATAACAAGGATTTTGAATTGAATTCTGAAGTGAGCGATAAAAGAGGGAAAGGGAATTAGAGAGATAAAAGGAGGGCCGAGGAGACAAAAAGGCAGAGAGAGACACAATGAAAGGGAAGGAAAGAGAAAGACGTGTCGGTGTGCAGACAAATTGCTCTCAGAGCTGCTAGCTGGCTCAATAACAGACAGGTCTTAAACTATGACCAAGGTCAACTCCCCTGCTTCACAGCTCGGCCACACTGACATATTTACACCGCTATCGCCACCCGCTCTGTGGCTTTGCTCTTTTTTTCTCGCATTGCTCTTGCATTCCTACCAGTCTCTCCCTCTCTCAATCAGTCAGCCACTACAACACAACACACAGCCGCTGCACGGGGCAGAACTGCAGGGTAGAACACTGAGGTGAGTCCTGGTACACAATCAGACACTGGACACCAGCACATCATGTATACCTCCTGTTAAAATCCACAGAAAAAGCAAAATGCGGTCACATGTCCTGTCTGCACAACAACACACCTCTCACAGTCGAGACCCAGGGACATTACGTTTTTGCTAACATCTTTCATAGCATACATGTCACTCTATTAAGTCCTGTTGTTCCTTAAAGAGGACAACTGGAGCTTTAAAATGACACCACACTCGGGGGGTTTGGCCTTGTCAACTTGTCTGTGCATGTCTTTTCAAAATGGCTGCTGTCCCAAAAAGCACATTTTATGGAAAAAGGAAAGGTAAGCATGATATTCATAATTGAAAAAATAATAATGTCATTTTTCAATTGTTTTAAGTAAGTAAACATCTCAGGAATATTTGAGTGAGTTTTCAGAGCTGAGCTTATTTATTTTCATTTGAAAAACAGCTGATTTATAAATGTCCTCTATACTGGACGTCAGGACTTTGTACTTAAGTTTGTTTCACATTTGTTCAGTAGACAGCTCTATGACGGAGGCAGAGAGGATTCTTAATAGAGTCATTCAGTGAGATTTAGACATACACCAATCAGGTACAACATTATGACCACCTGCCTAATACTGTGTTGGTCCCCTTTTGCTGCCAAAACAGTCCTGACCTATCGAGGCATGGACTCCACGAGACCCCTGAAGGTGTGCTGTGGTATGATGAGTCGTCAAGCCATCACAGTTTGGCCCTTATCAAACTTGCTCAAATCCTTATGCTTGCCCATTTTTCCTGCTTCTAACACATCAACTTTGAGGACAACATGTTCACTTGCTGCCTAATATATTCTACCCACTAACAGGTGCCATGATGAAGAGATAATCAGTGTTATTCACTTCACCTGTCAGTCATCATACTGTTATGCCTGATCGGTGTAGATCTATCAGAGGATGATACCGTGAACTGTCAAACGTCTAATAAAGAAATTAAAAAAGTTTCAGGTGTAATGGTAACAAAAACATAAATCTACCTTTGCTATTTGTTTTGTATTCGGTGCACTGGATGATTCCAGTGGAACTTTCCATGTACATACTCAGCCTTTACAAGTTTCACATTTGAGAACAAGTAAGTCCTGTTGTCCACTACAGAGGACATGTTGTAAAATTTGAATGAATTTAAGTTTTTTTTTCTTTGCAATATGTTTTTTACCACCCCAACACTAAATTTATGTAAAAAAAAATAGTAATTAAAAAACTTTTTTTTTCCTGGGTCTCAGGAGGTTAAGAATAGCTCAAAACATATCGATAAAAAAAAGTACAACAAATATAAACCAATTTCAAATATTGATCTTGTCTCTAACTGGCATTCAATCGCACTGGATATATATCTTAAGGCTTAGCCAACATTACCACCCTGAAGTTTAAAATAAATCACTACGGTGTTTGTTGGGTTATGTCAATGATTGACATAAGAAAAATATATTTTTAACGTGTAAAAAGTTGACTACACAAATCAGCAAAAGACAGAAAACAACATGTGCTTTCCCTCAATTACTAATTGCACTCATTGAACTAAAGTGCACAAGTACAGCAAGCGCATACTAAAAGACCTGAAAACAATTGCATCTATCAGTTAATCTTAAAGGACTTAAAGTAGTTTGTTATTTGAATACCTTTTACATACGTTCTACTTTTCATCTGAGGCTGGTATAACTTTAAACATACACACACACTCCAAAGACCAAGGAGCTCAATGACAGATGGAACTACTTTGCAGTAATATCTCTTCATTATGTCTTTAACTACACATGTTAAATGCTGCGCTAATTAAAAACATCAGCCCTCGTCATGATATATGACGCCCTATTGTTTGTCAGCTTTCTATTAATAGCTTGTTTAGCCGTGGGCTTAATTGATTTCCTAGTGCACTAATTGACTACACGGCTAGAGGGAGGTTTGTTTTGGAGGGCGAATTGAGCTGAGAGTTTAGAAACTGACACAAACAGAGACAGAGAGAGAGAGAGAGAGAGAGACGATGAGAGATGACATCTTAGTCGCTCGGCTAATTTAGACTGAGAGCCTGACCTCTGCTAACAGTGACTAATTGCAAGTTCAGTCAGGAACAGAGATGTGTGGTGCTGTGTGTTTACCACATTTACTTTATAAAAAAACATATTTAAAAAAAATGTAATCTTCTCATTTGTTTGTCTGTTTATCTGTCTGGCATCATCAGAAACGTGTGAGAAGCATGTATAAGTCAGATATCCTGTGACCTGACCTCCAGTTAACAATGATTGATTAGAACTTTAATTATCTTGTTGACGCATCGCAGTGGAGGAGTTTTATGATTAAAAAAGGGGAACACAGCCTGGTTTTGTCTAGTCTGTATTCAGGAATCGGTCTCATGAACACACAACGCAAGATGCCTCATCTCACAAACGAGGCGCCATTTGATCACATGGACAGCTGACTATCTTCCCATCCCAATCGTCGCGTTAAGCATTGCTTTTTAAGTACTGCTCAATTAAATCCACACTGGGAATATAATGCTTAATTCCTAATGCTGCCTGCGGGAATACTGCCTGTTTGTTTGTTTAGTCTCCATCATGCAGATTTCTATTACCATTATGACGAGAGAAATCTATTGCAAATGATATGCAAATATATTAAATGAAACACAGTGGATTCAGCTACGCAAGCTGTCGGAGTGAATGCTACAGATCGCACTTACTCATTCATTATTATCGTTCACCAGCATCCACAGTGACATAATTATCACGCCTCGTAATTGTGATTATTAAATAAATGGTTGTAAACCAGCTTGTCATCATGCAAATGGTGCAAGCACTGTCATTAGAATACAGCCTTGATTTGATTAAAGCAGGTTATCAGGATATTGCGAGCGTGAAAATGTGAGACGGACCCATAACATGGTCATATGCACATGCACATAACACTGCATCTCGCAGCAAGTGCTCTCTGCATCCTTGTTAAATCTTCTGAAATACCCGACGGTCTTCTGATCTGAGTCATTCTGCTTCACTTTACCTGAACAAAGGTCTATATGTAAAATATGTTACCAACAAGGCCCGAGACATTGAGACCAGACTTCCAGTCTATTGGTTTGAGCTTGCCGTGATGGTCAGTGTTACCGGTGTTCAGGCATGGTTAGGCAACATCTATAAACTGAAGTGTAGGCTCCATGTAGCAGCAGCGCCAGCAGCAGAGTCACACTTCACTCATCTACCTGATAATAGTAGGAAGAGTTTATAGCCAAGATGATGGCAGAGAAGGTGTTGCCAAAGCAAAGATAAAAGTGCTTATTTGGCAAGCAGAATGAAAACAATGCTAACAGGGAACCTGAAAACGTTAATGAGGGAAAAGTAGTTGCTCACCTCACTGAGCAGTGGGAGCTGTGCAGCCTGGTGCCTGCAGCTCTTCATCTAACAGCTGCTCCTTGTTCCATCACTCCCACAGACTAAATGAAGCTCCCTGACATATTGAAAGTAAAATAAATCTGTTGTCGACAAATGCTGAATACGACTGTTGATTTGCTCTTTAATCACATTTTTGCTAAACAATGCTAAGATAGCGATTGTCCTTTCTTGTCAATGGCCTATTCTACCGGTGGCTACTATTGTCACAAGCTTATTAGTTGGTAGGACAACGTTGCTCACCACTACATACCTTTGTGAATCCATTTTTCAATGCTCTAATTTTTACTTTGCAATACACAGTATTTGGTCTACCTTCACTGATGTGTTGTTATTCTCATGAACTTGTTGACCAAGAATGTTTTCAGTTTTACAGATGTTTTTCAGTAAAAGCCAATTAATGTCTTCAACCTTTATCGTTTTCTTCACTCCATACCTGTGCACCTGCAGGAGCTGTGACAGCAGTATAGACTGTCCAACTTGCGGCCCAGTTTTTCATTCTACAGACCACTGTAGTCCTCTGTTTTTCTTCCTTGTTTCCCCTTTCTGTCTGTCTCTCCTCGCTAAGTGGATCTCTCCAAGGTCTTCTCGATATACCCTTTGTGCTGTTTTGGACACTTCGCTATAAACCAATTTACTTGAAGTAACTGTCAAACATCTCACCTTGGGAAGAGGCAAGTGTAGCAGAGAAAACGGTAAGGGAGATGTGAAGAAATAGAGAGGGGGCAAAAAAGTGCAAGAAAGAAAAAAGAGTGAACATATCAGGAGATGAAAAGAGATATAAATGAGCAGGTTGCAGGTTCTATGTGAGTACATATCAGAGAATGTGCAGCCTGTGTGTGTGAGTGTGAGTGTGTCTGTGTGTGTGTGTGTGTGTGTGTGTGTGTGTGTGTGTGTGTGTGTGTGTGTGTGTGTGCGTGCACGCATCATTTAGCGTCAGCGCGTTGTTCGCCAGGTCCGCATTTCCCACAAGGCCACGCATGAGCGAGCAAGCGGCTGGTCCCCGGGGACGATGACAACGGCAGTTCCATTGTTGCCACTGTGATATATTGCCAGGAAACCCCTGAGGGCAGGAACCACTTATTTAGACATCAAATTAAGGCTGAAGACACACACACACACACACACACACACACACACAAGCAGACCACATAATAGCTTCACACGTACAAGATGTTTCCTCAAGCAAACATTCAACTGAGGCTGATTTATAACACACACACACACACACACACACACACATAGGGTCTCTGCAGGAATCTGAATTAGGAGGCAGACACATTGCAGAGAAAATGCTGAGAATCTGCGGTTTATGCTTGTTTTCCCCTGTGATGAAAAAATACACAGTTGCACACACTTACACAAGTATACACGCATGCACAACCTATCATAATATTAGATCAGTGTGTTTAAGTCCTCGTCCTCGGGCCCCCTGCCCAGGTTTTAGATGTTTCCTTGCCCCGACACACTTGATCCAATTGAATGGGTCGATAAAGCTTCAGTATGGATGAGCTTGATGAGCTCATCATATGAATCCAGTGTATTGGAACCATTGACTCTATAAAATAGTGGGGTGATAGTTGGTTTTGAAAGTTCATGAAATGTAGCACGTTGGTCTTAATGGCTGTTGCCATCTTGATGGTAACTGACTCCATGTTAGTTTGACCGCCGGTTTAGTTGCTGCAAACAGCCAGAGTATATAACGAGCAATGACTGGATCAGCCATTAATGAGAAACTGAGTCCTGAAATCTCAGCTCACATCCAAATACAGCTTCTGCGCATGTGACTCATTTGAAATGACAAAACATAGTTCCCTGGCCACTCAGATTGCTAAGTATGTCGCTTAACAATAACATGCTACTTCACCTCACAGATGGTGATTCAATTATATCTCAAATATGTCCATTCAGACTTGATGTCTAATTACTGTTTACATGAAGCCATACATGTTGTGACTCAATCACACACAGTCAAAAGTTAGTATTAATTAAAAGTTTTACATACTTACGAACCGAAAGTTGCCTAACAGCACTATGACCTGTCATTACTAACAACTATTCTATCTCTTAGAAACAGAATAAAAGCTAAATGACACATAACCACAACAAAGTCCACATATAAAACACCATTTAAAAACTCTAACAACGGGCCAGGAAAATAAGATTCATAACACAAACTTTTTTATGATATATATGGTACATAACAAGAGCAAATATTAAGGTGAATTCTCTGCAAATGTTTCCTTTCAATCTGCTCTTGTTCTTGTCTCTGTTTGATCGTGTTCATCAGTAAAACACAATTATCTATAGTTACTCCAATCCCCAGTAGATGTCTTTCCTGAAGTTGAAAATTAAAATGACGCCCCCAGGCCACTGCAGTGAGTTTTAAATCACAATTCAATAACAGGTCTCGACTGTTTAATAATTAGGAGTGAATTATCTGCAGAAAAGTTTGGCAATAATGGCGACTGTGTGTGTAATGAGTTGGAGATACTACACTCTCTGTCTATGTGTAAACCTCTTGCATTTCAGTATAAAGTTGGAACAGCTTTAAAGGCAGAGGTGAATTGTGGGGGAATTTTGGGCACTACAGGCCCAGTATTGTACTCGATACTACAGAGGAGAATGAAGAGGTTATTGTGATGTGACTTGGGAAGGGAGTGGGAAGGAGAGAGGATATTAAAGGCATGTGCGATAAATTGACTGTGAAGGTGAGTGAGTGATATGTCAAGGCGTGCATAGTGGGTGATACACCCAACAGCGAGTGCATTGATTGGATAATTGGCTGACGGGACCTCACTGGCGTTGCTCCCGCCGAGAGAAAAAAGGGGAGGGGGAGCTGAGTGGAACAATGTGCAGCCCTGTGAGGCCAAAAGAACAGCATAGTCTTTCGCAAATAATTCTAAGTAGTCTAAGTAAGTCTGTAGCCGCGCTCAGTTCATTTTTGATTTCACAATAGGCTAGAACTAACCAATCAGAGCAATGTAGCATGTGACGTAGTGCTGTGCTAGGTACATGACCAACAATATAAATAAGTTTGACAGAATCACTGTCATTATTCTCATGCACATTTTCTTTTTAAACTGAAGGTGACAAATAATTGTCATACTGTCAACTGTAGCCAACTATAGAGTTACATGTGAGTCTCAATACTCACTGAAAGTCTGCTCCACTGAAATGAACAATATATATATTTTTTTCCTTTTTAAAAAAGACTCATTATGAAAAGACAAGTATTCTATTAACTTTCCCTTGGACCCCACTAAACTGACGTTGTTCAAGATTTTCCATTTTTGATTTAGCTAATCAAATCAAACCCTTGAATGCAGGTAATGATGTCCTGTCTGCGTCTCCAGAAGGACAACACTCG
This sequence comes from Diplodus puntazzo, assembly GCA_963678695.2. Classification (NCBI taxonomy): domain Eukaryota; kingdom Metazoa; phylum Chordata; class Actinopteri; order Spariformes; family Sparidae; genus Diplodus; species Diplodus puntazzo. The sequence continues at coordinate 22,823,592 of OZ023159.1, read as the reverse complement.
ACAGGGCGGGCGCTGAACTTTGAAACCACTTCTGTCATTCCCGATGCTCGCACTGTTAGAGCTCTTCAGTCTGCAGAGCTGCGGTATGATGAGCATTCTGAATAACCGCAGGCCCACAAAAGCACTTCCTCTCCTCAATGATATAAGCAGTTTCATTCCTGAGTACCCTAGACCTGTCATTGCTTTAGCCACACTATAAAGAATTACTTCAAGAATGCCGCAGGGAATTTAAATTGCAAGTTTAAGATGCAAAAATTCTAATCTTGACTCTTATTAGCAGGGTACATACAGTACGGGGACTTGGGACCAAAACCATACATTAAAGAGTGCTGCGGGCCGGGGTGCGTGTGTGTGTGTGTGTGTGTGTGTGTGTGTGTGTGTGTGTGTGTGTGTGTGTGTGTGTGTGTGTGTGTGTGTGTGTGTACCCGCGGTGGTGTTCATTACATCTGCAGGTACATTTGATTGAATATGCATATTTAAATATGTTTCTGAGAGACTGAGTTTCAGCTTCTGCTTGATTTTCAGAATAGGTGTGCATACATGTGTGCCCTTATATATGACTCAGCATGCAAGAATGTGTGTGTGTGTGTGTGTGCGTGTGCGTGTGTGTGTGTGTGTGTGTGTGTGTGTGTGTGTGTGTGTGTGGGTGTTTGTGTGTGTTTGTGTTTGTGTGTGTGTACTGTGATTGCCCGAGTGCTGGCCAAGGCTGAGCGGGTCTATCAGGGCTTGGCTGATTCAGCACTCCACAGCACAGAAAGAGAATTAAGGACTTGACACACACACACATACACACACACACACACACACACACACACACACACACACACACACACACACACACACACACACACACACGCTCACACACCTTCAACTGCCAACTCACCCTTAAGCGTGCATGCTCATATGGACACTATCTCAGTCTTCACACACACCTAGACACACAAGATTAAAGAAACTGCACACGCGCGCACACACACACACACACACACACACACACACCCTTCTGGAGTCGACACCTAATGGAAATGGGATTAGATGTTGCACTAGTTATTACAGGAAAGTGGTGTGTAGTTCTTAGCTCTCGCAGGTCGCACTGTCCTCATTGACATGTTGTGTGTGAGTGTGTGTGTGTCGGGTGTTCACAGGGGTGTGCGTCCCTGAAGTCTGCACGCTGTGTGTATTGCACATTGTGTCCTGGCGCGAGTTTGAATGCTTCTGACCGCAATAAGTAAAGTTGGTGCGTGTGTAGATTTGCGTTCTGCATGCCTGATTTCTGTGGTCAGTCACAGCAGCTGTTTTCTCACCCACAAAGCAAATGAATGTCTTACGGGCTGTGTTACTGTGGTCTGTTGTACTTGTGATGCAAGGTAGAAAAGGCAGGTTGTGAGCCTGTATTCTGGAACAGCTAACAGAAACTAAAAAATGGATGATTGGAGATTTGTCGGTAGTTGATTAAGGGTTCAAGGCTTTTTTTTTTTGTGCAGTCTTGAATGATCTCAGATAGATGCTCTGTTGTGTCAAGTGGACAACCTCAGACACCAAATGAGAAATGTTTCTTCAGAAAGAGGCTAGGATTAGGTCAAGGGTGCATGTGGAGGATTTCAGTGCTGGTACAATTTGCCTGAGTATTTCAGCATTTCAATGAGGCTTAAACTGTCTAGCAGCTTCACATAGTGTGCAGGCTTCTTCAGCTGTTATGGTATTATGTAATTCGCAGATACTCAAGCTGATGATGGCTGTCTTCCCTTTGACGTAGTCTGCAATCTCACCACATTTAGAGGTGACAAGATGGTTGCTATGGTCTCTAATATGGTTAAATGAGGTGATCAATGGCCTTAAAAAACACTCTATGTTAGAATTCATCAAATTACTGAATCGAGCAGATTTTTGGCGGTCGGTAGATTGTTACTGTCGACAGTTACGGCTGGCAATTCAAGTCAAGTCACAGAACTGTCCTCAAAAGAAGCAGAAGCTCAGTGATCAAAGTGTATTCAGAGCTTCAGTAAGTATTGCAGCGGTTGCCTTTCCTACCTTCTCTTCATTACTGGGAGAATACGTCATTTGCAGAACAGGCGTGAGAAACCACCATTTTGGAACAACAGGTCTAAAGAACCGTATGGCATGGTGACCTTTGAGCAAGTTTATAAGAAGGGTGAGATCATGTTGGAGCAGGTCAGACTTCTGAAACTTTATGTTCACTGACCCGTAACATTTCTCGCCCAAACAGGTGCAAAAAAACCAGCAGGAGTTTAACACCTGGTCCGGATATCTTTACATAACCCCAGTTTCCACCGGCCAGTCAACAATCAAGGCCGTTCAAGACAATGCTCGTGTTTCCACCAGCTGTGCCGCAACACGTTTCAGCATCCCTGAAGTGGCTCTCTGCTCGGCTCCGCAGAGAATATGCATCCAGTTTTGACGGATGCATACGGCGGGTGCATCAATCTGCACAGAGTGGATCGAGCCAGACCGGAAGTCAGTCAGCGAAAAAATGCAGCCAGTCAAACACCTGTTGCCGACTGGGGCTCTACAGCACATGAAAGTTGAAAATATTAAAATAACTGGAACGATTTAACTAGTACTCAACCATAGTAGAAGCACAAAAACCGAGGAGAAATTATGAAATAAACAAAATCTGCACAAGTCAGCAACATCAGGCAGGCATGACGCTTCTGAAATGTTCCCAGTGGGATAAAGTTGCATGTAGGGCGGAACAAAAAACAGCCGCACACAGCAGGTAACAAAGATGTGCCCAGTGGATTCAAGGGGTAAGCTACACATAGGCGTAGTAAAACGTCTTGCTTTAACGCGGCCCGTGTTAGCATTACAACTCACACACGTGACTTCACACAACTGTCTTTAGGTATCACAGTCTGACCAAGAGACTGACAGTAAATATCAAATATGGTGCTCCTGTCTATGCTTTACAGAAGTTCAGCTTATATAACCATAGGGCTAATCAGCAAAATGGTAATTTAGCAAAGTAATAGTTATATATGCACATAAATTTTAGTCAGTGTTTGCAAACATAACTTGCCTAACATAAGGGATATTGTAAAAATCAGATGTTATCAGACCTTGGCTGGTGTGCTTACTTTCTACTTTTAAGTTGCTCCTTACAGGCTAAGACAAGCTGCTAAAATAAAAAAAACGTAAAATGATCAGATCCTGCTCAAAACAACGATTCTTAATTATTCCACGATATTGCAAAGTATAAAGAACAGTCGGTATGGCCACCAAGATCACAGGTTGCACTGCTACAGTTGCTCAGACATACATTAAGATGAAAGATGTAATAACTGTGAAACATATGTCTTTGTGACATATATGTTACTCATGTACACACACACACACACACACACACACACTCTATGGAAGATGCTGCATATCTGCAGGAAGCATAGATGTGTGTGTGTGTGTGTGTGTGTGTGCACGGGTGTGTGTGTGTGTTTGGGCCTCTAGTTACCTACTCATATGTTTGCATTAGTGTTTAAGTATTGCCGTCCTGCAGTGTGCCTGTGTAGTGAAGATGTGTGTGTATGTGGTAATGGTTACTTAAGAAAGATGTTTGTGTGTCAAAATCAGTTTGTGTGTGAGACTGTAGGTGCCCCGCGGGGATAATGTGACAAAGCCCGTGGTGTGATGTGTGATGTAAACAGGGATCATTAGCATAGCGACAGCCGCTAGCATTCACACTATGTCTGCACCACCTGGGAGTTGATAAACACACACACACACTCATGAGAAAAATGTGCATTAATGTGCGCACCTGGAAAAAATCATGAACATTGTAGGTAAACAAAATCAGATTCACACACATACACACACATATTACATTACACATAACATACATCCAATCCCATCCCATCCCATCCCATCCCACAGCACCCCCCTTGTATCTTTATGGAAATTGACTGCAGACAGGGATCGGCTTTTTATGTCTGATTTATGTTGGCGCTGCTTGTGTGTGTGTGTAAATTCAGCCCAGACAGGGCTTGTGTTTTTATGCCTATTTTATTGGACAACCTCTATTGCTGTCAAGAGCGGGTAAAGAGAAAAGTGGAGACATGAAAGGAAAGGAAAGGAAAGGAAAGGAAAGGAAAGGAAAGGAAAGGAAAGGAAAGGAAAGGAAAGGAAAGGAAAACAGTTGTAAGAACAGGGATGGAGGAGACAAGAACAGATGAAGGAAAGGAAAGGAATGGGTGGTAACAAGAGGAGACGTGAAAAGAAAGGAAAGGAAAGGAAAGGTAAAAGGTGGTAAGAAGAGGGAAAGAGGAGACATGAGTGGATGAAGGGAAGGAAAGGAAAGAAAAGGAATGGGTTGTGACAACAGGAAAAGAAGAGACATGAGAGGATGAAGGAAAGGAAAGGAATAGAGAGGAAGGAAGGAAGGAAGGAAGATATCAGGAAAAAAAGTGCCGGGAGAAGTAAGATGTATAAGGAGAGACGTGAGTGGAGGAGGCAAAATACTGCTGGTCAAAGGAAAGAAGGGGGAGCAAAGGGATTAAGAGAGGAGTAAAGGAACCAGTGGGGGGAAAAACATGTGGAAAAGGAGACAGAAAGGAAGAAGGAAGTAAAAGAGAGAAAGATTAAGGATATTAAAAAAAGAGAAATCACGCAATGAGGAGAGCAAAAGCAAATTGGAGAGGAGAGAAGAGAAGAATGAAAACACAAGGTCTGCTCGGGTGATCAATCCTCGCCTGCTAACAGGAGCGGCCCATTTTTCAACCCCTCGTTTAGCAACCTGTGGAGCTTCACAGTGGAACACAACACACTGCGAACCCCTCCACCCACCACCAAGTACAGCGAGCATCGTGTGTGTGTGTGTATGTGTGTGTGTGCGTGCGTGCGTGCGTGGGTGCGTGCACGTGTGCGTGCGCGAAAGAGGGAGAGAGACGACAGGCACGAGAGAGCGTTTGCCTTTGCTCTATTGATATTCTGCTTCCCTAAATACAGACCAATCCATCTCCGTTGTCACACTCTTACAGACACAGTTACAACCGTACTGTATGCACGCACACAACTTGAGGAAGAGAGGAAGACGAGAGGGTATACATTTTTTTAGAAGAGGAAAAAACTTGGAGGTAAAGTGGAGAGGAGAGAGGGGATACAAAGGTGAAGAGGAAGATTAGAGAGAAAAAGAGAAACAAAGGACGAAGACAAGAGGATGAGGGGGAGAAAGAAAGGGGAAGTAGGATAAGAGGGGAGCGACGCAAGGAACGGATCCGAGCAGAAGGTGAAGAGGATGTGAAGAGGAGAGACGCACTTGCACAGTGATTGATAGGCAATCTGCACATCTGTGTCAGCCAAGACCTCCTCACCAGACAGAAAACAGGGGATCTCTCTTCCTCTCCTCTCCCTTATTTCTCTCATTTTTCTTATTTCCACCCTCTCGACTGCTTTGTCTCTCTGTTTTATCATTATATCCCCTCTCTCTCTCTCTCTCTCTCTCTCTCTCTCTCTCCCTCTCTCTCCAGAGTAAGAAGCATTAATTTGCTTCAGTTGATTGCTTTGGAGCATTTCATAGAGCAAACACACTCATCATAACTCTCCTCTTCCACTTCTCTCCCCTGACTCCTCTTTCCTCCACATCCTCCCTTTTTTCTCCTTCCAGTCTCTTTTTCTCGTTTTTTGCATAATTTCCAATTTCCTCCCTCACCCAACGAAATTAGCAACAGCCACTGTCTATCTACTCACACTTGTGTCTCTGTGCACTTACTCTATTTTTTTCTTTGACTATGGTTTGAATTATTCAGTGGTACAAAGTAAACACTATCTTCAGAACCAGTGAGGGTCGGGTATGACAAATGGTCCGGTACGCCTGTTATACAGTCAGGTAAGGTGACTTTCAAGAACTATCACCTCTTCAGGGGTTTAGGTATGAGGACGTGTTGATTGTAACATGCCACATCTTCTTACAGAACACAGTGAAAAGTTTTTGTTTCAATGATGGCGAAGAGGGAAAAAGGATGTATGATGTCAGATAAAACATTTTAGATAAGGGGGTCTCAATCCTATCCCAGACATGAACTTTAATAATGGATGGCAGTGTTTCTGTCTGAGTGTGGCGACTACAAAATGCCGAAAATGCAATGTTATGACCGCTGACAGAGCCACCATGACCTAACTAATTGTATCTAAAGATCCAGAATGAGGTTCAAAGTGCCGTCTTAGCAGTTCCTTAGTCCAATTAACTACTGGCTAATGAAAAATGGGGCAAAGAGGTGGAGCTGAAGCGAGCCTAGTTCCTTAAATAAGTCCACCAAGCTGGAAGCCATCAAGCTAACTAAGACCAACGAGCTACCTTAGGAATAGCGAATTTCCCTTCACGTAACTCATGTCGGTTTGACAGTGGATTCATTTGCCCCAGTCAGCCAGAGTACCTCACTATACATAAGCCGCAAGATAGTGAGCAACGGCCGGTACCAAGGGTGTGTGTTTGTGTTCGATCAGAGAAGAGTTCCACTCACCAGATACTCGTTTGTCTCTGTTTTCCTGCAGTGTCTTTTTTCCATCTTGCCTTTGTACGATCATGAAGTAAAGTTACATTTCCTCTCAGTGCAGCAGTCAAATAGTTGCGTCTTTTGGAGCTAGCCTCCAGTGGCCATTCAAGGTACTGCAGTAGCTGATGACCTGAAGGGCGTCACCACACGTCACTCTTGATTGAGCTGTAAAAGAAGTTGGTTTCATAATGAGGTGCAGATGTGTAGCAGAAGTTTAACCTGTGGGGCAATAATCGGATTAAACCTGACCGGTTAAGACTTGACCAGTGATTCTACACATGTAGTTTTTGAGAGTTCTATATTGTATTATATTTCTTACAGCTTACTTTTTTATTGTATTGTTTATTCTTTTACTGTTATTATTGTTTATTACACTTCCACTGTCCTTTGGCTGCTTTGATAAAGAAATTTCCCTGTTTGCAGGACAAATCAAGGAAATTTTGATTCTGATTCTGATTTATATCTCACTGACCACTAAAAGTGCTGTACTGGCTGTCTTCCCTTTAAACTGCCCGTGTCAGTCCAAAATATCTGCCAGGGTTGCTGCCAAGATGGATGCAGAGAGGCAAGACTTGCCTAACTGAACTTTTGTACACAGGATCAGCCAATTCCTCGGGACATTGGGCTGACCTATTGCTATACAAGAACCAAAGTTCACAAAAATCAAACAAGAGACCCCTTGTTTGCTATGAGTAAACAGACCTCTCTATGCAGCATAGATAGGAGTAGCTCGATATTGTTACACCATCAGAAAGCATCCGGAGGAAGTCGGGGTGGATGTTTGGGTTTACTGAAGCATGGTTTCTCTTTTGCTTAACCATGACCACGTTCTTCCTCTTACATTAACCCAGTCGGGTTAGACAGCTAAACTTTTTATGTGTTTATGTATTTTCTATGGTATGTTGTCCATAATTAGACGCTACACAGCAGAGAGCTGACCAGAATCAGAGGGTGACAGAGAGGCGATAGGACAGAGCAATGAGGATTGGACTCTATCCACAGACACTGTGATTATATAGTCAGAATCTTGGATCTCTGGGGCGCCGTGACACCCCTTAGTTTCAAAAAACTTAGCCAGACCCAGAAAAAACACTGACAAGCCACCTCTCACGCCCAGCGTGTTGTGGATGTGTGTTTGTGTAGCTCTTTCCTCCCTGTAGGTTCTGCCCTTTTCCCCACTCCTTGCTTATTGTGAGTGGCGGCTCACACCTGATTCCCCTTCACAATCAAGGCCTGGGCTTTTAAAACCAGAGGAGAGAATCACACGGGTGCTGGTGGGCCAGATGGCAGCAGTGTGCTGGGAGAGTGGTGCAACCTTGACTACTTGTTGTATACCCTTGATCGGGAGGTGCTGATGTTTTGGAGGAAGTGTGGTGAACTTCAGTTTTGAGTTTTGACTTGAGATAATTTAACTTTGACTATCCTTTTTCTGTTATAGGTAGACCGGACTCTTCCTGTCTGATGAGATTAGTTTGTCATGAACAAAGTTTACTTTTTGTTTTAAATTGTAAATAAATTTTTATTTTCTTCTTTTACCATGGTTATTTTTGTATTTGTCACTCCCCTCATTTCTGTCCATTTGTGGATGTAACACCACCTACTTTGTCATTTGGGTATAAGGACTTTAAAATGCCCGGCCTCATATTGAATACAAATGTCATCTTATCACAAAATACTTCCACAAGCAATTGGAAACACCCTGTTAGAGCCGCAGTGCTGACTATAGAATGTGCGACAACGATTTATAACAGGCGGAAATCTGCAGTTGACAGCTGAAGTTGTCACAGGTTACACTGGACACGTTTGTTTGTGCTTGATGGGCAGGGGCAGGAAAAACCACATGTACTGCATGCAGCGGGGGCACCAGCGTTCAGAGTTATATATTTATTGTGAAGACAGGGCACTTCACCACATTTTCTCCACATGGAACTGCACCCTAGAGGGCAATTCCATCAATTCCCTCGCCCGAGTCCACCAGTGACTGGAGATAAAAGGTTTTTTTTCATTGTAACTGCAGTGAAGCATACCTGGCCTGGATCATCAGCTGGCATTTAAATGTTATAACCACAGAGTGCAGCACAATGAAGATGAAGCAAAATGACGGCACTCATGAGGCAGCAAGTGACAACTTGAAGTCTTGTTCCGGTTTTTACCCTGAAGAGACGGGACAGACGTGTGAATTATTATTATGCACAAAAATACTTGCAAATGTAAAGATCAATGAAATCTTTATGGGGATTTGTAAGGAGTGGATTGTAGCCTTTCATTAAAAAAAAGCAATTTCCCTGGAGTATCAGGGAAATGTCAAAGCTTTCATAGCTTACCATGCTGTGCTGTGTTATACGGCTGAATATATTCACAACATATGCAATGGTAGAAAGTAGCAAATAACATGTGATTCTTATTTTTTTAAATGCCGCACTTACTTAAACATATTTAAACAATCGAATGTATCTACTCGTGTCGTCTTCCCTTTCTGATGAATATCACCCGATGGAGATTCATTCTGACCCTGACAAAGGAAGCATTTTTTTGAAATGTGGAATAAAAGATAGATTTGCGTAATGGCCACTGTTACGTCGCAGCATCCTGTTATTGAAGCGCTCTTTTGATGGACAGGGACAAAAGGAAGCTGGAGGGAGGGAGGGACAGGGGGTGGCTGCACAGACAGGTTAACAGGAGAGGGGAACGTATGCATGGAGAAAGGATGAGGACGAGCACAGGGAAGTCAAGGAGGAAATGGCGAGTAAAAGAGAGAAGACTGAGAGAGTGAAAGATCAGAGACGAGTGAGAAAAACAATGGGGAGAAGAACGACAGGGACAAGAGAAGACCAGCCGTATCTGAGGCCCTCTCCGGAGATGCTATTTTTCATTTTTGTGACTCATCTGTCATTATGACAATCATACAGTCACTGATGTGTCGAATTTTCTTGGTTTCATTTCCAGAGAAATCAAAACTTGGGAGAAGAAAAGACTCTTCTGATTTAAAATGTAAACAATGAAAAATGTAACAAATAGTCTAATAAGTAGTAGTAATTTAAGACAAAAATGAGGGTTTAGGGAACGCTATTTGAGAAAAGGTCTTCATCCTGAATAAACAAACAATACAAATGAAAGAATGAACATCTACCAGCTGCAAAAGTTACAGAAATTAACATGCAGCTCTACTTCTTCACTGCATTAGATTGAACTTCAAATTTAATGAAATATATCTTTTTTTTTACCGTCTAATATTTGAAGGAGCCTTGTAAAAGTTTTGTCTAATAATGTCCCCTCGCTCTGTCATTATCAGAAAACGGCGGGCCTGGCTAGTTAAACACGGGTCAATAAAGAGTCCATCAGACGAAGAAAAGAGGAATGTCATTTTCATAAAGATGTGGTTAAACAGAGGGTAAAATCACTACATGAAATTTACCGAGATGATTCTCTCTGTTTCAAATTATCGCGGAGAGACAGTCGTTCATTTTTCTTTAACAAGCAGTGTCAAAGGAGGTTTAACTGCAGAGTACACTCAATGCACACACCCAGTACTACATTTTTGTATCTGCTCTTCAAATTAACATGCAGCTCATACAGGGTATAAATTGTTGGAAAGTTAAAAACGAAATGAGCCATTCACGACAAAATTCAAAGTCAGATTCTGACACAGGCGCATCCACATACAATCAAAATGTACAGCAAGGTTTAACTTGTGTGTCTGTGTGGTAATTCAAAAGATTTTCAGAGTAAAAGACAGATATTTTTCTGTCAATTTCCCAAATATTAGTGTGGCCAAGGGAGTGAAATGGGCTCAAAAGTAAGGATTGACTGCCCTCTCTGGTGTAAAGAATAGGTGAAACGATTGCATTAAATTCATTGGTAATATTTTACTAAAAATATTGTTGTTCATTGTTATGCCTTTAATAAGTGAGGAGAGGTTACAGGTCACTCCTCACTAGCCAAGAAGAACTTTCGTGTGGCTTTACAGTCATGTACAGTCCTGACATTTCATCACACCCTGCACTGACAGCTAAAAAAGTTTTCAGACCAAACTCACAAGCCCAAAGCCATTATTTTAATGTCAAAACTCCATTTTCTCTTCTCCCCGACTCTATCTGAACAAATCTGTTTGTTTGTTTTTTTCAGTATTTTCTCCCAACTCTGCTGTACTCTGCTGTTCAAAATGTCTGTTTTCTGACAGATCAATGTGACCATTCCAACGCGCTCATATGGATACAAGCGCCAGTCAGTGAGCTCATACGAAGAAAAAAATAATTATTGTATCCTGTCATACGAAATCAGACACACACACACACACTCTCTCTCACACACACAACTTGACATTGATGTCTCTGAAATAGGACACAGTTCACTTAGCTGTAATAGTAATCAGCCATGAGCTTTTCTCCCTGTGGTCCTCCCCCCTCCCCACCCTTAAGATTCAGGGGCTGAACGCCATGTGATTGTGAGTGTGGGCAGCTTATACAGTGTGTATATATATATATATATATATATATATATATATATATATATATATATATATATATATATATATATTTCTGGGGATTATGCTGAGGTGTGTGTGTGTTTCTCCTATTTATCTGCATATGTGCAGCATAACATGCTGACCTTGAAATCGCTCTGACGTGATCATTTTATACAGGTGTATTCAATGCACATCCTTTTCTTTCACCGTCCCCTCCTGCATTCTTCTCTCTTTCCAGTCGCTGCCTCGCATTTCCAATCCAGCCCCCCTCTCCTCCTCTTAAATAAGTCATTCTTTCGTTCGAGGAGTCCTCTTGTCCACCTCTCCTGCTGTTGGCACTCATATCTGCCTGTGTACATATTTTCTTCTCCATGTGTTACCCTTTGTCTGTCAGCCTCTATCACACCTCCGACTCTTTGGCTCTTCTCTTTGCTTCCCCCCCCTCCTCTCAATCTCTTTATGTCACTCTATGACATTGTCATGAATTGGCAGTTTCTTTTTTTCCGTCTCTCGCTGCTAATTCAATTAACAAGATGCCATCTCCCCAATTAAGCTTTCCAATTACCGCGCCGCGCTCGGTCCGAATGAGAGTCGCGGAGTGTTTGGTGAAGGTTTTCCTTTGTGCTGGAATGTAGAATTAAAATGGACTCGCAGCCCGTGTGATAAGACCTGCTCGTCATCAACAGAAGGAGAAAGAAACTTTTTTTAAAATGTTCCCAGCTCACTCACTCTGATTGCTCTTTCTCGTTACTGTTTGGGTGGTAATAGCGGGTTTGGTCCCACTTCACTCTGACCGCATTCAGATGTGCGACCCTGTGCATTAACAGTAAGTAGTTAGAGCGGTGAAAGAAAATCTCTGACACGCAAAAATGTAGAAATATAATTATGATTTTTGAAAAAACAGCCTAGCAACCTCTCAGACTAAAAAGCGTCCACAAAAAGCAGTTTTTCTGCTCTTTGTGGACGCTTTTTTGTCGAAAGGCACCTGGAAAAAAAAGAGGAAGAAAATCACAAAACGGTATTAACGGTGAAATTGTACATTCACACGATTGACATCCACAGGGGCAATGCCAGAGATTTTGGGCACTGTGAAAAAATATTACATTGGGCCCCATCACCACAGATCACATAACTCTACCTTTGCAACTGTCTTGTTTCTTGTAGTCCAGTGCTTACAGTATGAAGTTTAATGTGAGTGAGCTGTGAAAATATAACATCGTGCAGACATTCATGCAACTGTCTGCACACAGTGGAATTCACTATTTGATGCAAGACTAATAGGCTCTAAAAGAAATGTACCTTTCTTTTCTTCATAATAGTAAAAACAGAGAGAGAGGTGAATTCCCATAGACGTCCCCCCACACACACACACACCCACCCACCCACACACACACATACACACACACACACAACGATGCTAACTGACATGTCATCAAACACAATGTTGCCAACCTTCTTGAGATGGTTCATTGGGTTGGGGAGGGGTATGGGGGCTGCTGCCTAATCTGTTGTTGATCTGGTAGGAGGGGCGGGGAAAACTGATTGAGTGTAATTAGCTTGCTAAACGCTTACCTGCACCGATTAAATATAGGTTAGAAAAGGAGTGAAATGTAACCGTCAATTGTAGCTTACTTGACCTTGGATGTCAAGCTAACAGGTTCATTTCAACCACTCACAGACGACACCCACCTTTTCCTCGAGACAAACTTTCTTTTCGCTCTCCTGTCTTTCCTTTTTTCTTTCCATCTTTGGAAACCAGATTTCCTTTTAAGGAGCATTACCGCGCTGCTCCTCTTGGGGCTCACTGTGCAACTCCTATCTTATAGCTCTGGCAAGCACTGTTGCGCTCAGGACCGTACCATTTCATGCAGATACTACATTTTTGATAAGATATTATATTAATTATGATCGGTTAATAATTCAATTTTTTTTTTTTTACTTAAATGTTGGGGTCCACTGTAAATCACGGGCCCTTAGAATTCCCTCCAAACAGTGCCAGTGGCCATCTGTCTTGAACACCACATACATTCATTTTGATCGTGTTTAATTTATTTTATTTTCACTAAAATATGCCTGTGCTTTAGCCGAGGGAGTCACAGAACCACATTATCATCCTCTAAAGATACAAGCCACTTGTCTGTGTTACCAATGTTCAGCTATACATCAGGCGGTTGCTCTTTTATAAATTGTTTTCATTTTCACAGAATTTAATAATAGTTTAGACTGTGTGTTTAACACAGTTGTACTTTTTTTTTACTTTAAACACAACAACACGTACATGCGGGCCATCATTCAAAATTAAATAGCCTGAAATTGACAAACTATAAAACCTCAGGATACATGAAAGAAATGAGAAATGAAGAAAACAATATGCATCCAGCTTCTTACACCTCCAGGTGAATAATTAAAATTCACCAGTAGTAAAAGAGGTGCATGCATTATTCAGGAAAACAACAGCATGTTTCACAAGTCCTGACTCCTATTGAAGCAAAAGAACAGAAGTAGAATCAGCGAAATGAACTTAAAGTATTCAAAGAGAAGGTTCATCCTACAGTTAAAATTGCTCCTCTGACTGATACAATATTAAATGACATTATTAGATTACATATTTAAACCACTTTATATAAAGTTGTGTAGTTTAGTGCAGTGGCTCCAAAAACTAGGGGTTGGGTCCCCACCAGGTCAAAAGGGCTTTTGATCTGCCAACACTGGTAGCAGACGGCTGACCACACAGGCGTGATAACGGGGTGATAAACAGAACATTATAAACAGCAATCACTCCCACAATGAACCCCACAAGAAACAATTGAAATAAGATGCTGAAAATGTTCACATAAGAAATGTAAATTTTTTCTTACGTGAATTATTATGTTGATTTGCGCCTGAAAGGAGAAATTAATGTGGGGTAAACACTAAAGGCTTTATAAAGCAGCATAAAATGAAAATACTATTACTTACATGAGTAAAAGTACTTTTGACCTACTAACAGCTGGATATTCCGTCATCTTCTGCATGTGTTCCCTCTCAAAGCTGCATTATAGCAGTTACAAGCACTACGTTTATTTACAGCAACCTCCACAACTTAAGGAGGCCGATCAATATTGGTCTCGGGAGCTGTTATCACTCATTCAAATAAACTGATAATTAATGAAGACTACATATCATCACTACCAATGCACCATGGCACCAGGCACTGTTGCTGTTATTTTGGGCAAGGGGAGGCAGCGTCTACCTCTCAACCTTGATTATCTTTGGTGTTTGTCAGAGTAACATTGTGGAAACCAGCAGCAGGTGCAGGGAGCTGATTAGAATCTGGCACAGTCACATGATGATGACTCATCGAAACACATGCCGAGACGGAGGAGGAAGAGGAAGCGGAGGGCAGGACCAAATCATCAGCCTCTCGCTCTATCTCCTCCGATCTCTCTCATGACTTTGTCAAAAGGCGGGCAGATTAGGAAAAAAAAACAGCACTAATTAAAACTTTTGTGTAAAAACTGAATCTAATTGAGCGGGCTGATTAAGGAGCTTTTCAGATCTTCGCGAGGCCATCAACGTGCCAGAGTTACGAGCAAGGGTAAAAACTGCATCAGCTCAGATTGGATGTGAGGTTGTCAAAGCAGGGCCCAATTAAAAAAGTTAATTCATTAAAACTTGAGGGACTTGTAGACGGACCTGCAAGATGAGTGATTTATCTGATGTTTATTTCAGCGCGGCTCCCATTCTGTGTTACTTCTGAGCGGCTCCGTGTCCTTGCTCTCTCAGAAAATGGATAAGAAAATGCTGCACTTCTCAGCAAGTCAATGTTCGGTCTAATTAAAATGTTAAGAACATACTGGGCTCGCAGACATGTAAGATTACTTAATTGCTTAGTTGTGCAGCAGCAGCCATTTTTTCCCACCTTGAAGCATTTATCAGATCTATCTGACATGATTGCTGGAGAGAGGTCCATCTTGGATTTTATGCAGCGGTGCAAATTTTGAACACTGCGAGAAAAGATTAAACCAACAAATTATTCCTTGAATGGTCTGACTGAGTGCGGGTGAGAGATAATTGTTTAACAGCTATATGCTTTTTCTTTCAGGTTTGTACTGCCTGAGCTGTTTCCATCTGCAGTTAAAGGTTCACCAAATTTTGCTCAGTTATAACTTTGTTTTGTTTTGTGAGAGAAATTCTGCAATTTCCAGTTGGCTCATTACCGCGAGTAACCCCTTTCGCATTGTTATTTGAAATATTGTTATCATGAAAGTATTGATATTAGCTACATTAAAGGTGCAGTATGTAAGATTCATTAAGGCCTTCAAAAACTAGCAGCAATCATTATCATCATTATCATCATTGTGTTGCAGAGGTATTAATGAGGTAAGCATGCTAACTGGCTAGCGCCCTGCCACTTTGCACATTAAGACGTGATAGTCTGATGGTAGGTAACCACAATACTCCAACACTGCGCTGATCTCCTGGTCCAGGCAGTCGGCTAACCCGATCGCTGCGCGCATTGCTAACTGAGCTTACTAGCTAAGAGCAGCTACAGTCACTGTTAGTAGCTATAGTAGCGGTTTCTCTGATGATATGCTGACTTGAGTTTGACAGGTTGCGCATTCTCACACATTGCTCCTTTAATGGGGCAACCATGGACATATTTGAAACCAGCTTATCCACAAGTTTCCTGGGGAGATTGCCAGCAAATTGATTATGGGCGATACTCCAGTGCACGGCTGCGCTAGGTTAAGCATCATAATAACTGACAGACTGGTGGCACTTTTAAGGCTTTAGAAGCGCTAGCTAATGTCATGAATAATTAATACACCGTACCGATCCATTTAAGAAGGAGGATTAGCGATTAATGAAAGTACTTCACACTTCACAAACAAACTTTGTAATGGGTTACATATAGCTGGTGCACGCAATACAGGTGTAACGGGGGGATTCGTGGGTGGTGACTGAAGTACTCTCTATGAAAAGAGACAATAGCATAGAGACGGTTAACTTCTTGAGCTGTGTTTTTATATTCCCCCTAAAATGAACAGCTTCACAAAACACACCACTTCCTGACTTTCACTCACACATGACATCGTACCAGCGAATCAGGAGCCAGCAGAGCCCGGACCGAGGTAAATGCAAAGAAAACCAGAGGGGCAGATTCAACGGGTCACTGTAACTGCATGTAACTATGCAATAACAACTGTGTAATCATAAATCTACAAATAGCCAGTTGTGTACACATTGTATTTTTAGCAAATTAACTCAGATCTATGAATTAACTTCTGAAATACATAAATTAGCTTTACTTCTGAACCTTACACAGGTATGTCGGTCCACTCCAGACCGGTCCACTCCAGAGAATATTTATCAACTGAATATGATTCTGTGTGTGTGTGTGTTTTTTTGTGTGTGTAGCTTTAGTCACACTTGATTAGTAGTGTACAGACAATGTAAAACCATAATTATGATCAAGTCAAAAGAAACATCCTGAGAGATCTTTTTAATGAGGCTCTTATGATAACTATGTGGAGGTTTTGAAGTCTCAGTACAATAAAGCATCTGCTGTTTAGGAGAAGTCAAAAAACTGAAAACAGGTTTTCTCCACAGGCTAATGAAAAGGCTGATTCCATTCTTCCAAATTCTATAAGCACTTATTCTCTGCGTGTTGACAGGGGGTTGGAGCAGATCCCAGCTAACGTTGTGTGAGCGGTGGATACACAGGTCTCCAGTTCATCGTAGGCCTGACGGTCATATTCGCACCTACAGGCAATTTAAAGTCACGTATCAACCTCATCTGCATGTCTTAGACTGTGGGAGGAAGCAGAACCCTAAAGGAATCCACACGGCATGGGGCAGGGGGGACATGCAAACTCCACACAGACAGAATAAAGCCCAGGACCTTCTCGCTGTGAGACACTGCAGCGCCGTGTCCCCCTAGGCGGGATAATGACAGCAATAATCAGTACACCTTAATGAGCAAAGTAATGAACAAACAATCTCTGGATTCGAGCCTTTAACTCCTGCTGGGCCCACCCATGCTCAGACTCAATGCTCTTGTGAAACAGTACCATGAATCACTCCGGACCGCAGCGTCCACCAGATGGCATCGATATGTTCACAAATGACAGACGACAGCAGATGGAGAAAGAAGCAGTCAAGACGACATACTGTAAGAGACGGAGAATGGCAGAGTGGAGCAGATGGAGAGAATGACTCAGAGGAGAGCGGGGGTATTTCAGAGTAAAGAAAATAAAAATGTATGTACAGAGGAGAGGGAATGTGGAGGGTCAGGCTACAAATCTGTTTAAGTCCAGGGCTATTACTGGACCAGATGAAAGGAGGCCAAAAGGAACTAAACTTTACTCCACAAGATGCTGTTTTTTCTACAGAAGTGTGTGGTTTTCTGCGCCACATGAAAGCATTTTATAAAAACAATCCATTTTGCTAAACAGCTTATTAAAGACCAAAATGCTTTTAGAGCTATCTGTTAGAGAAAAAAAAGGGATGAAATAAGTTTGGTGCTAGAAGATTCACCAAAAAAAGGATGCTGGCATTTATTTTTCCCCTTAAGTTGAAATATTTGACCTTTGCTCACAGCCTGTTAATCCCCGTCTTTCCCAGTGAATCCAGTCATCGTGCATTGTCTCCTTTTTTCCACCCAGTGTCTTTGGTGGCACACACACACCTCAGGAACATAACAGAAGGAGAGAGAGAGAGAAGGGATTTTGAGGCATAGCTCAAAGGAAACGGGTGAGCCCTGTCTCTTTTTCTTGGCACGTGTGCTGCTTCTGGGGATTATGCTCAGGTGTGTGTGTGTGTGTGTGTGTGTGCACAGCTGCTGGAGGTGTCGTTCTGGCAGTGGGGCGAGCCAGCTGTGATGCTGAACAGCCGAGCTCTGCTGATCGTCTCTGTCCATGGTGCTGAAGCTCATCGTCGTTAAAGAATATCGTCATTAAGTTTGGGGCAGGTCTATAAGACAAGGTTGGAAATGAGCAAGTGCTTTTTTGTCTTTGCTCTTCTTCCTTCTGCGAATGATGAGGTCTGTGTCGCTTTGTGCAACACTGCTGTCGCTTTGGCCTGGATTCTACACAAAACCAGGATTTACATCAACAGTCACCTTCAGTTGTGGATGTTTCCTTGTTTTGTTTTTTTCCTTGTTTGTTTTATGTGTATGCGTGTTAAATTATGTTAACTACTTACATTCTGATGATGGCACCTTGTTGATGTTTTGCACTTCAGAAATTCTAAGTGGAATTCTGTGTGGAAGAAAATCTTAAAAATAAAATGTAGCCCTCCATTTTTAGCAAGTCGGTCATTGGGACTATAACATAAGAAAGAAAAGTCAGATAGCAGCTAACCCTGCACTTGACTTGATCTTTTCTTAGAAATTCAACCAAAAAGAAAGAAAGAAAGAAAGAAAGAAAGAAAGAAAGAAAGAAAGAAAGAAAGAAAGAAAGAAAAGGTTCATTGTGTGAATAACCTGGCGTCCGCTGTGACAAAATGATTACTGGCATGAGAGTAAAGCATGGATTGAATATCATTAAAACCATGAAAGATTCAAAGATATGTTCCCAGAAACTACTTACGTGTCATTTTAGACCAATTTATGAAACGCATTTGGAAAAATGAAACAACTCACGTTTGCTGACTCACTCACGTACATTTCAGGCTTGACTCTCAAAGAAGCATGTCATTTCTACAGCAACCAGGAGTAGGAAACAGGGTACTCACTACTCTGAGACTGACATTTGTGCAGGTTGTTATAACATTGCCAAGAATTTTCTACATTTTCACGTGAAACCAACCTGAATGTCATAATTTATGATTTAAGCGTGTGACTTTAATTGTCCCTTGAAACTTTGCACTGAGGAGACAAAAGACAGTAACAGATGAAAAGGTTCGATCAGTCAAAGTGGAATGATGAGGAGACAGCAACCTCCGGAAAATGAATGCATGAAGAAAATATGAATAAAATGATTCACCGACAACACTGTTTTCCATTGTCACTTTAACTATGCAGATTTTGAAGACTACAGTATGTAGGTGGCTTCTGTTCAGGCTGAAGTTTGACGAATTATATAAGCTAAGCGATGTAGCACACAGGATAAAAGTTATTCCTCCATTTTCTCCCAAAGAAGTTGTGTTAAACAACGTGCCAGGCCAGTAGGTGGCAAAAAAATCCACATAAACAATGCCGGACAAGAACATTCTGAGTAGTGTAGGAACACAAAGTGGAGAAGCTCATTCTTTATTTGTCACCTATTGCTTAACTCTCTGTTTATTTAAAGTAGAATCACGATAATTGTTTTTATGTGGGTCCTATGTTTACATTTCTGGGTGTGTAAATATTTATACTTATCAAAAGTTTCTGAGTCGAGCAGAAACTCTTGACTGGTATTTCTATCATCCAACACCTCACCTCTCGTGAGATTTCTCCGCGAGCAAGACTTTCTATTTATTTCCAAAGTCATAGCTGACTATTCAACTGATTCTGTCAATCTAGATGAGGCAGCTTTAACAACTCGCAGAACTAGACTCCTCCTTGAGCGAGCCTCGAGTTTCTGGTTACAAAATCGGATCGCATTCCGTAAAAAAGTCTCTCTGTGTTGGAATCGTCTCCATGATGTCGTCAGAGACTTAAAAGAGTAACCTCAGCTCTGACAGTTGCCCCAAAGGATTATGTTGTCACAGCTGCCAGTGAAAGGCAATCTGCTGGATGAACTAGAGAACGTTTGCAAAGTGAGAATCATTCACGCACCAAAACATGTAATATGGGACCCATGTTTTTCAAACATCCGCAAACGAAACATGGAGGGGAATACTTGTTTACAAAAATATCTGTATGCATGACTACACATGAACCAGTTGACCAGAACTACAAGGGGGGTCGGAGAGATGCTAATGATACACGATCACACAGGCCTGAGAAATTGGTTAATCAGGGAAAACAAGTGAAACACCTGTGTTTTGAAACAATGGGAGCGCAGGCACACAACTCCAATCATGGTCATAGACTCGTTCTTGTCCCCTAGACGTCTTCTTAACAGGGCCCTAAAATATTAACATCTGATTTTCTGTTCCGTACGAGCGCCAGCCTTTCTATGTACCTTCCACGAGCCTCTTTCATCTCTCCCCTCGTCGCTTGAAGTGCCACGAAGAGGCCAGGTCATAAGTGCCTTGGATACGAGGCTCTCGGTAGGTAAGAGGGCTTTCGAGGCTGCCTTCTCTCAGAGGCATGTTGAGTTGTATACGAGCCGGTCTGGACCTCTCATAACATTAGCGACGGGAGTCCTGGACTGCTAATACTGTCACACTGAGAGAGAAAGTCAAGCAGGGAGAGAGGGAGGCAGGGGTGTGAGCGTGTGTGTGTGTGTGTGTGTGCGCGCTTTCTTGTGTGTTTGTGTTGCACTTGATTTACAATGAGATTTACCTCATAGGTTAACATGCAGGGAAACGTCGACACGTGAGCGGGTTCAGAAGAGTGTTTAAGTGTTTGCATGTACATGAGATGGTAGTCTGGGGGTACGTGGACGATATTCTTCATTTGTGGACAGTACAAACAACCACAGCAGGCATTTTTCTTCCCAAAATCTGTGTTAGAGCGAGTGTGTGCGCATTAGATCCTTAATATAATCACACTGCGGTAGTCGTGCACACACCGAGAGCGCATGCAGAGAAATACACTAGGGGTCCGAGGGATGAATTAGAAGCCGGAGTGTGTGATTTACACATTCTACAGGTCAGTATTTTCCTTTTTTTTCACAAGCCACTGAGATTAGTTTATTTATATCATGCAAATACATTTTGTTTGTAAAAGTTTGTCTTTTTTTTATTTGCCTTTTTCGCCCTTCTGCTGTTCTGATGATGTGAAAGTGAATAAGTGGTGTGGGTTTTTTTCCTCTTCACCTCTTGTTTGCCTTTCTAGAAATCTCTGGTGTTTGCCACTACAGGTTGCCGGTTTTCTTTGTGTTTACGCTCAGTTTTGTTTACCCTCTGGCTCCCAGTGCGCCGCAGAAAAGTTCAAAAGGGCATGAATTGTTTGTGAAACAGTGTTGGCAGTGTTCAATTTGAGTGCGTTTTACTGTTCTTACAGATGAAGCCATTATTCCAGCCATTGGGCTGCATGCTTACTGATTTACATTTACAATTTTCTGTGAAAGTACTCAAGAAAGCTCAGTTAAATAGCCCATCAACTAGTTGGTTAAATGTTTCTTGAATTTTTTTCAAGAAATAAATTCCCATATTTCTTCGGCTGGGTAGAGGCTGGATTGATGATTGGAGAAGAGTTTTTCCAGAGGCTGTTTGAAATCAAAATCATATTAGTGAAATGGATTACAACATATTATCAAATCGTCTCTGAGGGATTTGTTCACATGTCAGTGGGCTGAGTGGCATCGAAAGCTGCACTTAAAATACACTTATTTTCAGTGGTCTTCGATCAGTATTTTGGTGAAATACATTGTCAATACAATTTCTTTGTCACATATACATCACATCGGTTCATAAAAACAAAATAAAAAAAGGGCCTAGCCCATCCTTTTCCTGCAGAGTAGCTGAGTGACAAACAATTATCATAATGACAGCCATGAATTTCAGTTACGATATTCACAGTTCCCAGAGATTATGATCTTGTTTTGGCTTTTTTTGTCTTCACCAACAGGGCTGGGCGTCTCCTTAAAAATATCCAGTAGTATCGCACTTACAACTGTTGATGTCACTGGCTTGGCAGCCTTGTCACCCATTGAATTTCACCTCTGGATGTGAAAGTCAGGTCATGTAATGTGACGTTATATCACACGTGTTGTAGAAATGCCAAGCATATGTATGACACTTACAAATGTGAGCGTGTAAGTGGTTTGCAGAAACGTTAACTGCCAACAATTTATTTTGCCCATTGAGCTGTTTGCACTGCCTTGGGCCAAATGTGTTTATTTTTGAATTGTAGTGAGCTTTAAATAATATTTAGGTTTGTATTTCAACTTTCTAAAAAGCATAGTGGTCATCATGATGGTGCAGTCCCCTCACCGGTTTTTATTGCCTCTATCTTGATGTTGTTTTGGTCCGCCCAGCCTCTAGCCCTGAGCCACCAGGCTTTGACAGAGCAACCCCCTCAAGATACCACTTAAAAAGGTCACTGGTTCAATTACTGGCTACACTGGTCCACCCGGCAGGCCTCTTAAGATGTACCATCTCCTCTCCTTGTGCTCATTAAGTTGGGTCCTAATGTAAAACGTTAACATTTACATACATATGATGCCAATTACTGTCAAGAGTCCCCAGCTTTTGAAGAGGTGTGGGAGCTGGATCGCATGCTTGATGGGTTACCATGGAGATACCAGAACAGAAGGTCAGTGTGGACGAATAGGACGAGAGATTGGGAAGGAGTGGTGCTCTGTAATTGGGTTATTTTGCTTACCTGGTGTCTATTTGATAAACGAGATATCTTCTTTTTTTTTTAAGTATTATTTTCTTATGAGTCGCTGCGTCCATCCTGTGTATCATCAGTGAATTATTTTTGCCAAATTTTGTCATAAAAGGGAGATTACAAAAACAATTATATTCAATAACAGCCCACAAAGTACACAAAAAACACTTACTTAGATATTACAAGCCGTATACAATCATCAGCAGGTAAAAGGTTCAACATGGTGCAATATAAAGTCACTTATCAGTGCAACATACACAGTACTTACACAGAGATAAGATGCTACTTCATTTCATGTGTAAATTAGGCAATCTAAATGCAGTGAGGACAGAATGAGACACTGCTTCTGTTGTACGTTCCATAGCAGATTTTATACAAAAGGCCTCATCACTTTTATCCAAGCGCCCTATTGCAACCAGCATCAGCTACTCACAGCTTTCCTCTATGCTTTTGACAATACAATGACTGTAGAAAAACACACACACACACATCTGCCTGTCTATAAACACACACACCAGCTTTCATTTAAAAGACTAATATTTTAAAAGAGGAGTCAGACTTTGAACGGCTGAGGGGCCCTTTTTTTCACAATCATGTCTGAAAATGTTATGAAAATGAAAGAGTCGCATAAAGGGTCTCATTCCAAAATGCCACAGAACCATTAAAGAAAATATGAACCCGGCTGAAATTAAAAGAAACTTTCAGAAAAAATAAATAGGTAGTTGTTGTAACACTGAAAATGTAAGAAAGTAATAAAGTAAACCAGAAGATGCTTAAATTCTGTACCAAATTTTAAAAGAAGTGTGCATTGTGTTGTACACTATATGTATGTGAATGTAAACATGATAAACAAAATAAAGTGAACTTTCATATTCTAGCAAAAGGATTCCTCTAAGGGTATAATATTAGACTGTATGTCAGGAATTTACAACAGCAATACATGTTGAGGGAAGTGCAACACCGGCTCCCGTTTGAATCACCGTAATGACAAAACCTTTATATTGAACATGTCTGCCAATTCACAAAATGTTATTCCTGCATTTATCAGCAAAACGTTAATTGATGCAATGTGTTTTCCTGTCTGCTTTTTGCAATTGAATATCTGCTCATACCAACCAAATAATAATTAACATTTTTTCATATATTCATGCCTGGGTGAAAAACTAAAAAAAAATTGCAGTGGCTTGAAGACTGGGGGACGTGACTTGAAACAGTCTGGACTCAGGATACCAGTTTGTCAAAGTCCTCAGTTTTGTAAAGCCACCGTCCACCCTGACCAACTCGACACTGGTACATCATCAGCTACACACAACTGTGCGACTGAGTTACAGTGGCTATAGAGATACATGTATGGCATGGGATTGGCTGCTTCTATGTCAACTATTTTTTAGAAAAGGCGGCACATTTGCTCCAAGGTAAGGGCAATGTGCCACCCTGTCTTTCTAAAACGGAGGTGTAATATTCCTCTTTTTCCAAAGGCCGCCACTGAGGTAGGCGTAAACATGTGACGTGAGTGAAGCACGAAGTTGGGCAGTGAACTGTGACAAAGAATTTGTCTTCAAAATAAGAGCTTTACATTGCACCCCATTGGAGTTTAGAACTGGTTCAGACCAGATCTCAGCGGCTTTCCAGTTGCTCATCTTGACGTCCGCGGATGAAGTGATGGACTGACTGCTGTGATCAGCTGTTTCCTGGTTTTAAAACTCCCCGGCTGTGGGTCGCACAACAGTGCAGGTCATCGACACCTCTGCCCATCTCACGCAATTGCCGGCACATTGACATTAGATAGCAGGCGAGGCCGAAATAAATGTACCCTCCGAAGCAGCAAATTGGTGGACCAAAACAGACTGCCAATTTGCTGCCTTCTGTCTAAATCACGGACCTAGCCGCAAAAAGAATGGCCAATTCGCAGCTTATTGTCCAGTATAAAAACGGCTACAGTGTTAACTAGAATGCACTAAGGAATGTGCTGACCTCCAATAATTACACATACAGCCATAACTTCTTTAAGATACTTTATATTCACCAGATTTAGGATCTGAATCAAATGTTTCTTACTCATAGATGTCACCAACCTAAACATGCCGGATTTCTGTCATCAGCATCCATTAATTATTCCCTGAGAAATCATGAAAAATGTCAAAAAATGCCAATGTTAAAGAAAGTGAGCAAACAATTCCTGAATCCTTTCCTTTATCTGGACCCACACCAACAGTTAATGGGGTCTATTCTGGGCTGAGACCCATCCTTCATCCAAGCTTCCTCTAAATCCGAACAGTAGTTTTTGTGTAATCCTGCTGACAAACCAACCAACCAACAAACATGACCTCTTTGGTGGAGGTAAAAAGGTTAAAGGAAGGCGCCATTATATTGTGTTTTTTTAGTAGCATGCATGTTGCCCAGTGTGAAGTGAAACAGTTACTGCAGGATGCTCACCCTGATCACGTACATTACATCGAGTCTTGAACCAAGATTGTTTGAAAAATGAAGAATTTAGTACATGGTGCAAAAAGTTGCAGTTAAGATTTATGGACGATGCAACAAAACAAAAAGTTATAAAACAAAGGGTTATTAAAAGTTGTACGTATGAGAGCTCGTTATAAAACAAGAAAAATTACTAGTTGGTGCATCTGAAAGTTTTTTGGTGAAAACTGACAACCTGTGAACAGCTTCATGACTTTTAGATAAAAATTGACGAGAAATGTTACAGTAAACCACAAAAGATGTTATTCAGATGTTATTTTGATCAAGTTTCCCCAAGTCAAACCGTGTTACTAAGTTTCCTACATCACAGGGTCGAGGCTCAATACGTACAATGTGAATAGCTCACGAAAGCATCACGACCGATAAATAACAATTATTTAGTTGACTCCTTACAGCTTTGTTTTTAATAAGAGAGAATGAAAACCGTGTTCAACTGTCACCTGTTCAAATAACAAATGACAGTTCCATATATTCATAACGACAACGCCACTGATGTATTGACTGACAGTGAGACAGACTACTCCTTTTGTGTCACTTAAACATTGGGCGGGATGCTGGTGGTCTCCCGGCACTGATGGGGTTTTAATATTACAGGAAATGTAGAAACTGAAGCTCACAATAAAATCAAGAACTCCATATGTCATAGGTCACAATGTTTTGTTCCTCAGACAGGAAACATCCACAATATCAGTATCATTTTTTTCATATTTGCTCAGCAACTATAGCAACAACCGAGGTTTTCATTTAAGCTCTAGTTTAAATGAGGCAGTCGTCGCTCAGTGGCTGTGCGGCTGCTGCCAAGTCACCAGAGTGTAATTGCCAGGCACAGCAGGGAGCGTCGTTTCACTTTGAAACACACTTTTGACAAATCTGCATTCCAGTAGAATCAAGATACCTCGAGTGTTTGAGGAAATTGTCATTAAGTGTGCATCTAAATAGATCCAAGGGTTTCAGCATGTGCCTGCAGGGGGAAATGGAGTTTGGAAAAGGCTGAGAAGTTCTTGTAGGAGATGTTTGAAAAGTAGAGGATCACAGAGAGAAAAATGAAGAGGGAAAAAAGTGAGCCTGACAGAAAGTGAGGCGAGGACAAATAAAAAGGACAGAGGAAGTAAGGACGAATTAATGAAAGACAGGAAAAAAATTATGATTGTTCCATGCCACCTCCTCTCTCTGTCTCTCTGCTCTCTGAGTGATGAGGTGCTCGTGGCTTTGAGATGCAGCTGAGTCAGTCATTGCACATTTTCTTAATTAGCCCGTTGCGCACACACGCGCGTTAAAATACAAATTAGAAAACACACTCATCGACTGAACACCAGCACAGAAAACACGGAACCATATGAACCTGTTTACTCATTCATAACCACACATGAAACATCGCACATGAAACATCGCACATGCAACGCAACAATCAAACACACATGTGAAGCAACTCATCCTACAGTAATATGCAATCAAACACTGAGCTCAGCTCCGTGGATTCATCACGTGTTGCTGATGTGGTTCTCTGACGGCTAATTCACTACAAATGAAGTGAAACCAAGAATGGAAGGGGGAAGAAAAGGATCATCACTGTGGGGTCACACCATTCATAGAAATTAGTGATGTCATTCGATTGAAAGAATCAGTGAGAAAACTTTTTGGAAGATCTATCTGACTTTGCCTGCACACTGATCTCTCACATCCTGGCTCCCCCTTAGAGCCGAGTTTGTATTGTCACTTTCCATGCTGTGCTGGGTGAGTTGTCTGACTGATCATCCACCTCAATCGAAGTAACAGGAAAATGTGGTCTGAATTTAAGAGACCCTTTGAAAGCCTGTGATACTGGGTGCACAAATACTTTTCCTTTCATATCCAAATTCATGCCATCGTTGAAAATAAGCACGGCGAGTTTCAGGGTTAATTCAGCCGATTCTCTAAACAGACAGTTGGCCCTCGTCTGGAGCCCTGTAGATTAAACGGGCCACTATTTGTCTCCTCTTTGTCTTGTTCTTCACTGATCTGCTGTTTCTGATCTGAAGTTCGGATCCTCCTGAAGCTCTTAAGGCCCAGATGAAGCTTGATGGAGCTTGTTATCCCTCCCTCTACTGTTTCATCATCTAAATATCAAATAGCCCTGCGCCTTTTCACACTTTACTGAAAATGGCGAAAATGGAAAACACACAAATAGGCACACACCAGGGTAGAAATTAATGAGTTCTCTGGGAAGAAACTGCCCTTGAAAGTTCATCAAATGCCTGTGAAATTTAAAATGAGGAGAAAACATGGCCCCTGAGTAGAGTCTGTGAAGAAAATACAAACAATCTGCAAACTTTCTCGTTAGATAGATAGATAGATAGATAGATAGATAGATAGATAGATAGATAGATAGATAGATAGATAGATAGATAGATAGATGTTTGTCTCCCTCCTCTCTATGGGAGTCTGTGTATGTGTTTAGGCACTGTGGACAGGCCCGGGGCATCCATTTTGGTTATGTGAGTTCGATAGCGTTTCAATCTGTTCTGTCTGCCTGGCAGGTGTGAACAACCAGCACAAACACACATGCACACACACACAAAAGCATGCACACACATACCAATCTGCCCATTCCTGTCTAAGACGTGTTTCTGTTGCCGTTTCCATTTAACGTAGTTGACAGGCTGCAGCTTCAGCACAACACATAGACAGATAGATTGCCAGCCAGCAGGGGAAGCAACAGGTCGTAGGGACCGTTTGGCACCATGGAGAAATAATAGTCCTACATACTCAAGACAACACGACAACATACTGTCCAGCATCTTCTTCCAGCTCCTTGAGAATCTTTTAATCAGTTAAGCAACCAGTTGCATGAAATTCCTTCCAATTTGCTGTAGGTCTACTGCAGGGTTGCCTTCAGCTAGTCTTACCCAGAATGTCTCTGAAAGAAGACATACAGTAAGTGATCTGAGCATTAAGGTTCCCATGAAGTCAAAACTGTTTATATTTCACATACTGTTATTTCATGCACTGATGGAAAGATAGCTTTGTTGCAAGGCTGTTCCACATCAGTCGAGCCATTAGACTGGGGAGCTCCAAGTGCAGCCAGAGACAGCTCGCTATTTCCTGGGAACTTTCGAGACAATGAGTGTCATGCCAAAACCATTCACAAAAATGTGGTTCTTCGGTGGGACATAAGTATTTATATTTACATATATATATGAGTATATATCTTTTATTCTTTTTTCACAAATTCCCCTTGCTTTCAGAATTTACTCTGATAACATCATGCTGATATATGTGTCAAGTTTACGCATCTAAGAGCATTCGAATCCAACTTGAAACTCTCATAAATGTAATCCGGGAGAAAGGTTTGGGATAACGTTCTTGCATATAAGTTCAAATTTATATTGATGTAGATTGCTGTTGACACATCATGGTAGCTAACTGGTCTCAAGCACCAACTTCATACACGTATTCTGAATTTGAATCAGGCCTGTCCCCCCTCAACCTGTCCGATCTGTTCTCACTTTCACGATCCAATGAAAAGCAATACAATACAACGCAAGAAAAAAAAATGCTGCATGACACCATAGAGAGAGAGAGAGAGCCAGCGATGGGATGCTACAGCATTTCTGTGCAGGGAAGAGAGACGGGACGAGGAGAGGCAGCCGGAGTTAAATCACTGCTGTGACTTCGGCATTGATTTGGACATGTGTGTACTGTTATGTGTTGACATAATGACAAACCACTGAATGGGAACAAGCCTTCCAGCTGGGATATGGACACAAATACATACCCCCACTCACACAAAGCATGCACAGACACTCTTGCAAACAGCCACGCATAAACACACCTTAGTCTCCCTCGCTCGAGTGTGTGATTGCACAGTTGCTGCGTGGCTGTCAGATTGCAGGGCTGCATCAGTCTGGAAGCCTCATGCATTTTGATAGCATCTCAGCTCCCCTTCCTTTCTCACTCGCTCTCTCTTTCTCCCACTAAGCCATCATTATCATTATGATACATGCATCTTGTAGTGCGGAGCCTGCGTAGCACATATGCTGAATGTCTGAGCCATTTAGTGTCATCAAGGGTTGGTTTGACCCTTCTATTTGATGATATTAAAAAGCATCTGTGACGGTTTGTGGGTGTTTTGCAGGACCCAAGAGAGGACAAAAGACCAGGGTAGGTATAAAGGAATTTATTGACAAAACGGTCAGGTAATAGTGCAGGTGAATGGCTGGCAGGAGTCGAGTGCAGGGAGGCTACGTGAGCAGAGGGGCTACTTGAGGTCGAGCTCAGGTGAGGGATGGACAGGTGGGTTCACTGGCAGAGCTGTGGCCTTCTGTGCTGAAGTGCAGAGTGGAGCTCAGGTAGGCAGGCTCGGAGAGTAAACGAGGAGGACTGAGACGGGCAGCAGAGGTGCGTAGGTTGGACGATGGTGGCTTGTGGACTGGAGAAGTTGAGGAGAGACAGGGTTGGGTTTGCACGAGAGCAAAACACAAGCATATAAAATCTCTAGAGGCTCGAAGGTCTGATCTACCACGTAGGTGATACAGAACAATCTGGCAATGAATGCAGAGTAGCCGAGAGCATTTAGGCTGGAGCTGATGAGATTTGCTGCAGGTGTGTGAGACAGAAAACTCCAGCCCTCCAGGAAAGACACACAGCCTCCACTGCACCTATGAAACACATGGGCAAAAGTAAAACTCCAAATAATGACAGTATCAGCGCTTTCTTTACAGTCATGTTATAAATCCCCTTTTAGATGCTTTTCTTCATCAATAATTCCCTTTTTGAATATTGAAAACTTAATGAAACATTATGTAGAAATCCCAGTTTTGTGCGATTCAGCATCACCACTGTCGCAAATACAAATCCCAGGTCTGTAACAGTGTGTCAGACGTAATGTAGGTGCTAGCCACAAACCAAACTCAGTAGGTGAGAACAATGTTATGTGTTAAATCTTGTATGTTGAAGTAAACCTGACTGTAACGCTGTGATCCGACCCTCACAGTGAAGTTACATAGTGCAGAAACAAGTGATGTGGGGGTGGAGTGGCTGAGACAGAGACACCCTGTTACAAGACACTGTACCATCAACATGATTTTCAAGGTAAAAAAGTTAAATATTGTTGCTTTAAAAGATCAACAAGTAGCCCGGTAAAAAGTGTGTGCACCTATTTTCCAGATAGTTTGTTTTAGGAGCTTGTTAACATAGTGAAGAGGACTAGTGGGTTAACTGTAGCTGTC
Source organism: Diplodus puntazzo (assembly GCA_963678695.2). Classification (NCBI taxonomy): domain Eukaryota; kingdom Metazoa; phylum Chordata; class Actinopteri; order Spariformes; family Sparidae; genus Diplodus; species Diplodus puntazzo. The sequence continues at coordinate 22,793,523 of OZ023159.1, read as the reverse complement.
CAGTTATGAAAAGGCAGATTTAAGACTTAGCTGTGAGTATTATGACTGTCAAATAGCAAGCTCATTAGCTGGGTTACTAACGCGTCAGTAAGATCTCACAGTTTATTTAAAGCCATTTCAAATGCTTCAAAACCTGCAGTGAGAACGTGAGACTTTACATATTATAAAAGCTAGCATATGAAAATGATGCTTCAATGGATAGTTCCTTCTCTATCCCTACTACAGGATGGCGATATGTACTTTGGAGTCAAGCCAACAGTTAGATAGCCAGGAGGCTACTGTGGTGTTTAGAAGTTAGCTTTGTTTACTGTTAACTGTTCATCCATTTGTACAGCATTATGGATTTCCCATCAAAAGATATGAGGCAAACAACAACCTGCCAGCCCCTGGTTATGAGTCACGATAAGCCTCACTGTCACACTAAGAAATTAAAACAATGCTACTGTAGAGTCGCTTCAGCTCAATGTGAGGGAGAGAAGAAATAAATGGGAAAGGGTGAAAGAAGGAAAGAAAGTGAGACGGAGAGAGAAATTGCATCGTAAAACAGTACGGCTGGCAGTATACTCCAAACAAATCAAATTTGTAGTGTTCAAATCAAATGGGGCACTGTGTGCAAATGCCTGTGACTGAGATTTGTTTCCTTAATAGCATTCATGCTGGATGAAAAGAGAAAAAGTCAAACGGACAAATACGACTAGAGGGCCACAAAAAATTCCCAGTTTGAGTTGGTGGCACGGGTGATTGTCAAGTCTAAATGGGAAACACATGAACCTCTTGTGGTCATGTAGATCATCTCTCGTGTGCCCAGGGAGCAAACGCAGAAGTAGCATGACATTATTATAACCCTGCAAAAGCTCTATGGTTCTCATTCAGACAACTGGGGCACCAGATCAAAAAAAGGTTCTCATGGGTTGCTCTGGACGGCCCAAACAAATGACCTATTACATCATTTTGGAGGACTTGTTGAGATCATCTGGAGATTTTCCACTAGCCAGTCTGTGTGCACTGTGGCCATCAAAGACAAAAGCTTTGTTTTTGTTTAGGCCGACTGGTTTTTCTGCACATGTGTATGTAATAACAGAAATTGGGTTTGGTGGAAAAGCAGTGGCAGGTTGTTGGGATTGAGGGTTCTTACGGGGAAGACTCATGAAAGCAAACAAATCAAATCACATGGCTGCTAACGGGCTAGCAAGCAGTTTGCTCATTAGCAACTGTTACCTGCACTTCCACAATTTATGTCAGGTTGTGCCAAACAGCTTTGTTTTTAATATGAATCCCACAATGCCTTGTGAAGCGATTCATGCTCCATAAGAAATGTATGGAGAAGAACTTCATATCACACTGCTTTCATCACATCTTTAGCCAACGTCATATCAGAATATGTGTCCCATTTCAGAATTTACATCTTAAACTATGCTTGCTTTAGAGTCATGCATGCTCTTGCTCTCTCTGTTTTATTTCTTCCCCCGCTAAAAAACCTCAAAAAACATTTTGCCATAATTACTCAGACTAGGAATGGGAGAGCCAGAAAAGGCAAGAGAAAAAAGGAGTTATGCAGGAGAGTGGGCGAGAAAAAAAAGTAAAACCAAACTGAGGCTTAACTTTACATAAGTCATTTCACTTTATTCAATCCAGATTCCAGGGTTCAGGTGAAATATAATGGTGAAATGTAATTGGCCAGAGCAGCGCAATCTGTATCCTGTCAAATAATTCTTCCAAGTTTGATACTGGGACTTGCTTCAGATGTGGTTGTGGCCAACTTTCTCAAAGCCTGATGACATTTATTCCAAATAATGTTCTGCACCACTATGGGAACCGGTCCTGCCTAAAATTGAACACCCACACCTTCTTGAAGGTACTCCAGGTTGGCTTTTCATGCAGCAAGTAAAACTCTAATAATTCTTTGGCTCTTTGATTTAGTTACTTATTTGAACTGGTAATAAACAACTTTCCTTTAATTCATCATTATGAAGAAAATATTGATTTCACAGTGTAATGGCTTTAGAATGATGTCAGTATCGGTGTTTTGCTTTTACTGTGCAGTTCTGTCTGCCACCAGGTACGAAATCTAATGGGAAAATTAAGGCGTGATTAATATGCTTCCATGTCTCCATTATGGACTAAATGGACCCAACAACAACTCCTGCTGTTCTCACTTGTTGCGCAGAACAATACTCAAGCTCTCTTACTACTCCATATAAAATAACAACAATTTCACTGTACCTTGTCGGTGAACATGATTCTTTCTTCTCTCTTACTTTCCAAAGTGGTGCTGATTCTCGTATTGCTGTTGGAGGTTGCGAGGCTCTGAGAAACACAGATGCGTTAATTTGGCTGTTTTATCCGACAGAAGCGCCAACCATAATACCACTTGGAGGGGGAGAGTTGAAAAGTGTCCACTTTCAAAAGAAAGAGCAAATGAGTGATTTCATAAACAGGAGACCCATTGACCCATGATCAATCCCTTCTTTACAATTTATATATTTTTTTGCATTATTTGGAAATTAATTTAGTTCAAACGGTTCAACATGGTTTTAATTTACTTTGGGCGAGATTGGGATAAATGTTTTAGTTTTTTTTTAACTATTGTGATTAATAAGGTCAGGTTATCAATTAGGCTCTGATCTATCAGATTACATTAATCTTATCTGCACTGTTTTTTTAAATAGTAGCCATCAGAGAAATCCCTGCAAAGCAAGTAATTCCTTTTCAAACTTCACAATGTTGGACTTTTGATCAAAACAACACGTAAAAACAACTCATTAATGTTCGAGCTATTTCCGTCTTTGGAAAAAAGAGACTAAAGTGAACCTCCATCCAACTTCACAAGACTTCACTAATTGTCTAATCTTAAACGAGTTTATCTCAAACTTCATTTTAAGTTTTCCTCGGAACTCATTGAAACTGAATGCTTCAAGCAACTCCAAAATAAATCAAGTAAATTCATTCCTTATCTCATTACCGAGATGTCAGCCTCTTCACCAGGATGTGAAATATGGAAACCATTTTAAATTATATCAATAATTCTGTTTTGCACCAAACCATCACTGGACTTGGAGAAATGTCCGACATAGGCTCAACCGAAAATAAACTTGGGCTTCAAAATATGTTAATTTCAATAGATCACACATTTGGGAGGCAATGTGTAATTGAATTTGGGATGAGAAATTAAAGGAGTGATGTACTGTTTATCAACTCTCTCTTACACCAACTGAAGCTCAGATTACACTTGTAGTGTGTGTTAATGTGTGCATCTCTTTCCTACCTGTCACCACAGTGTTGCAGCTCAGTGAGTGACTGATCGTGGGCTCTGGTTGGATCTTGTGTGCCAGGACGCGGAACATTGGCCCCGTGATCGGTGGATAGACATATCACAGTTAACGTCACTGTAAGAAAAGTATTAATTGTGGTGGCGGAAAGATTATTTATTCTTTAAGGACACTTTTTTGGACATTTTAGAGGAAAAAAACTCTCTTAGGAGTTGTGAGAATGGAACTGTTTACTACATCCAGTGGCTTAAACACAAGATTGGATCAGGGGTTCAACATCTATGACCAATAAATGGGACACAAACGAATCATTGCCTCTTTAGCAACTTAATGTCCAAACTCAAGCAGCAATTCACTACATCCCTGCATCTAGTGGTGCCCGGATAACATGACATCACTCACAATACTCCTAATGACCCCATTCGCGAAAGAGATTAGTTGCAAATGAACTAATCACTCGCGAGTTGCACATTGCTACAGGGACTAGGGGGAGGGAAAAAATGGGTGAATTAGTAAGCAGTTATGATGATGGAGAGCAACTGACAGTTAGTTATGCAGCGAGAGAGATTCAAAGTTGTGTTTACCCGACTGTTTTATGTCTTCTCCGCATGTCTTTCTGCTTCGATGAGAGAACTTTCCCAGGGCTTAATGAGTTTGGAGCCTTGGGCGTTTAAGATTGATGTGATGTGGGCTGAGGAGGTAACTTTTGAAATGTATTCTGGTGCAGTGTAATCATCAGTGTCATCCATGTACTTAGTCTCAAGTAACAGCACATGTGATGGTGGGTTAGGGCTATTTTTGTAAGGTAGTATTTATTTATTTATTCATTCATGTATTTATGTATTTATTCGCTTGCTTGTTTGTTTGTGTGTTTGTTTATATACTTAATTTATCCAGGCAAGTCTACCCACTTCTTGAGGGAATAAAGTAAAAGCTTAAAGGTCCCATATTATGGTCATTTCTGCTTCTTGATATGGTTCCTTGAAGTCTAAATGGAATGTTAGTAACATGCTTTGGTCGAAATAAACTGAAGGATTAAGCACAGCAGGGTTCTTGAAACACCAGTTTCACAGCCCTGCTCCAGGCTACCGGTTTCAGTGCCTTTCCCTTTAAATGCTAATGAGCTACTGCGCGCCGCCCACGGTACCGCCCACCTCCACCTGCCTGCGGAAGACGTGAGGACGGCATCATGTGACCATGGCAACGGCGGAGTTTCTGGGAGTAATGGCTGCCAGACAACAGACTGCGGTCCGACCCAGAACAGGAGGCTCCAGAAGAAAGTAAGCAGCCAAGAATGAACATTGGTGTTTCTCAGTGGTCAGTAGTTAAGTTTGTTACCTCGACATTACTTTTATGTTACTGCAGACAAACGAAAGTTTTACGAGCTTACTGGCCGTCTGCCTCGCGTTGTTTCAAATAACAGCCCCCTTCTCCTGCCTCGAGTGTTTACATCATGAAGCTTAGCTAAACTTCGGCTAGTGTTTACTGCTGTTCAGTTACAGTAACGCGGATGCAATTTAGCAACAGCCATTACTAGACACAAGCGTAACCCAGTATTATTATTTACATTTATGTAGCCAGGGAAGTTGATTGCGAACCTCTTATTTGTAGTGACGACCTGTAATTAGCTACTGCCAGCATTGTCAAGTTTTCAATAGTCACAGTTGCCTCCCATCACCTCTCTACCGTCAGAATTGTTTTTTTTTTACTAGTTACAACGGTTTATAAACTTTAGATATATTACCAAAGAAACAATGTGACGTGATTAGCGATTATAGTTGTGGATAATACAAATTTAGCATAAAAGTAGGTGTTCCTGTGGCAATTGTCTACAAATTCCTACATAACCTGAGAATATCTGCTGTATGGAAATACCACAATGAAGTGTGAACACTGGGCAAACAAGGTTGTCATTTTGCTGGCTCTCTTTTCTCTAATCTATTGTCACTCACTTACCTTTCATAATTTCTAGGTTACACGAAGACTACAGCAGCATCCTGATACACCATCATGCATGGTGGACCCTCCTGGCCTGTAACCTGTCTGCCTGAATGTATCTGCACTGCAGCATGCACTGAACATTTATCGGACAGTCTATGGACCCTTACGTCTGAGGGGAATAGTGCAGTCAGCTTTTAGTCACATAAATACCATTAATTTATCGCAAAAGTGTTATGATGAAAAGTACATAACTGATTCCTCTATCTTACATTGCTTATAGTTTATCTTTTACTTATTACCATGAAAATTACATATCAAACAATGAAAACACAGAACAGTTAGGAAAGATGTTTTATTCTAAGAAACATTTGTAAACATGTGTTGACATGAATGAAATAATAATAATAATAAGAAAATATAAGGTGAAACAGTTTGACTTTATATATCAACTTCAATATCAATATGAAAATGATAACAAAGAAAGTATCTAGTTGCCATGGGTGTAAACATTCAGTGCTGACTTTATATTGAATTGTGTTCAGCCAATATAGCCTACATAAGCTTTGTAAGGTGGTGCTGGTGCTCTCTGGGGAGGAGAGTGAGAGTTGTGCTGCCCGTCTGTGTGGTGTCAGAGGTTCTTCAGGGATTATGAGTTTCAGCACCTCCTTCACATATGGGGCAGGGTCCTGGAAAACCTTCTTGAAGATCAGGTCCAACAGAGCATCACCGCAGTCTGCAGTGCAATAAACAAAAATGTATGTTTACAGGAAAATTGCAGTAGAACCAAAAAGCCTTGTGCTGTACTGTTGTGAAGTTTCTCTTATGTCTCCGAATTACTTCTTATTTATACATTCTCCTTATTATTAATTTTGAAAACCATCTTAAAAGAATTCAGTTTTTAAGTGTTTGTGTTCAACCTTTTGTGTGATGCCTGTGTGCATGTTTATTTTAATTTGCAAGGTTCAAATAAAAGATTGTAAAACTTACGGAATGTCGCCTCTGTCTTCACGGGTTTGGCTTTGCACTCTCCCTTCCAGGACTTTGGAAAGCTCAGTTTGTAAAGAGGATCTCCTGATGATGTGGTGGCTTGTCCTCTATCAGCCTTCTCACTGTAATGCAGTGCAGCCAGGTAGAGTCTTGAACAGTAAAAATAAAAATAAAAAACGAGAAAACAATTGCAAGAAATGGGCAAACAATTTGAAATGTTCTCAACAAGTAATCACAGTTTAATTATCCTGCACCGAATTCCCAGATATGGATAGGATAACACATAACAGCACTGTTACAGTATAATTCAAGCACTAAATGCTGCAACGCGTTACGTTACTCTAACCTGACCTTTTTATTTCAGTAACAAGTAATCTAACGCCTTAACATTTCCAAACCAGTGATCAGATTAAAGTTATGTATTCAAGTCACTGTGCATTACAATTATTTTGGTCATTTTCTTTAGTACAAATATATATTCTTGCTTTCTTCTTGCATCTCGGGGAGTGATGTCACATACGTCTGAAGTCATGTTTTGGCCATGAGGATAACTCACGTGTAACACCACGCAGCAACACAAAAATGGAGGGAGGAGAGAGATGCTCGTTTTCTAGCTGTAAATATGGTCATTATTTTGAGTTATTAAAAACAAAAATCACGAATACTTGGTCAGGGGCCCGGCCCGGCCGAGCTCGGGCAGAGAATCTAAACTGTGTAAGTTAGCAAGCAACATCACACTCGTGTTGCCCTGGCTTATGCCAACATATTCCAGCTTAAAAAACGTTTTCAAATGCATTATATTTCACAAAATCCTGAAAACTTAGACCCGGCGGAGGGTGTGTGTATGTTCCGCTTGACCGACAGGGTCTCTGGGTTTGCATGTGGAGACCGTGTTGATGCGAACTAGAAGCTCGCGGTTAGCGTTAGCTTGGAAGATAGCGGTTAGCATTAGCTGGTACTATGTGACACTGCTTAGTTAGTTCGTGTAAAATTGCTAAATAAACACAGCTAAGTACTTGCACATGCAGACATTTCCCTAGGACACGCATTACAAAATGTGCAAGATCAGAAATGTAATACACACAATGATTCTGCTGTAGCACTAACTTGTGTGGTCAGAGAAGCTAACGCTAGCGGTTAGCCGCTAACCTTACCTTGTTCTCAATGGCAAAACACACAGTACATCACGCACGAGTTCAGCCTTATCTACAGAAACACACAGCACATTTGTATACTTACATGTCCTTGGTCTGCAAGTATTCCTTTGAGTAAAAGTCTGCCGACTACTCCTGCCTTGTACTGGCCCAAGTTGGTGAAACAGTCAGCTCAAAGTGGTTCGCACACACCAACAGTTGCCAACTTCATTTTCTAACCGAGCGGAAAAAAATGGTGGCGTTTAGATAATTCCTTGGGGTGTGGCAAACCTTCACCTGGGGCGGTGCCACCAACCTAGGGGGACGTGTCTAGTCTGTCGGTGACGTCACCGACAGACTTTCTTCAACTTGCCTGTTTAAGCACACATTTTCTAAAGGCGGAGAAAGCAAAAAAGGGAGAGGATGAACTTTTTTCATGCCAGGGGGGATTGTAGACAGGCCGGGGATGCATATTATTGATAGAAAACCACTCTAAGGTGTATTTTGCATAATATGGGACCTTTAAAAAAGGGACCAAAAAAAGCATTGTATTGTCATACAGTGTGTGACTTCTAGAATAATTAAAATCTTACCATGGCTAAATTTGTATGTAGGTAATTACGGTACAGTATATACACAGTGTTGGCATTAGTCTGTGGATGTTTACTGTAATTTGGGCATATTTATTGTGTTGAGTGTAGATATTATATGAGATTGGGTTTATTCTAAGATGAGACAGCCTTCAGCTTGACTCAGTCTCATTAGAGATTTATTTGTTTATTTATTTCCTCCACCAAGGAGGTTATGGAAGGTTTCACCCTTGTCCCTTTCTTGGTTAGTTGTTTGGCTTGTTGGTTTGTCAGCAGGATTTCACAAAAACTACTGAACAGATATCCATTAAACTTGGCATGAGGATGGGTCACAGCCGGAGAATGGACCCCATTAACTTTTGGTCCGGGTCCACATAGGGAACGAGAGATCCTGGAATGTTTTCTCACTTTCTTTAATATTGCAAGATTTCAATTTCATTAATTAATGATGCATAGATCTTTATGAACACAGTCTATCTATTAGGTGGCTGGTATCTATGAATGAGTACAAATCGATCGCAGATCCAAATAAAAATCAGGATTTAGCAGATTTAAATATGTGCTATCTCACATATTGGATAAAGCTTGATTGGATTAAAGGGGAATGTTGAACTTTTACGGAGGTATGTAATCTACTGAGTGCCATATTTGTTTGTTGTTGTTTTTTTTTTTATCAATGAGCACCTTCACTATCAAACAAACTAATAACACAAAATATGGAAATGGACAGATGTTCAAACTGTACTGTACAGAAATCTAAGAATAAGAAACCATGGACTATCACAAAAATATGTGATCTAAGTTAAAAAAAATAAATTGATACACACAAAATGAAACATGTAGAATACACTTAAATTGTCTACACTCGCCTAAGACTTTCCGTTATATCACTTGGTATCTGTCAATGGAAGGAATTTCCATTTTTTAATTTTGATTCTTTTTTTCTTAAAATGCATTGAGAAAATGGAAATGTTGACATGCACATTTCCATGACAATAAGCAAAGCAAGTCATGAAGATCATGTGACATAACTGACTGCTCAAGAACAGCTACAGGATTAAATGGATGTTCAAGTGTGTTTGTCAGCTGTTACTTCCAAGGCCAAGAGTGAATTTTGATCCAAATTATGCATTAAAACAGTGCTTTACAGAGGAACAGCACAGTGACAGAACGATGATATTGATTTGTCGACTCGGAGCGGTGACTTCTTGGATCCTTAACTTTACAGGTTTGTGGATGAATGAAGCGTTCTGGGTCAAGGATTTCTCTCAGCAGAGTCAGTTCTCACTGTGAGATGTCTGGAGGCTGGATAACAGCTTGGATAACACACACACACACACACACACACACACACACACACACACTGTCACACTCATGCGTTCTGCTGAATTCACGCACACACACACACACACACACACACACACACACACACACACACACACAACACACAGAGAGCAGAGTGGTTAGCAGTGTGCCTCACACCATCAGACCATGTGGAGTGGTGTTAATCACACCTATGTCCATTAGCACTTCAGCACAAGGCAGCCTTAGCATGCGTGTAGACACACACACACACCAGTACACACACACTCACCCATGTAAAGACAAAAGAAAGAAAGAAAGAAAGAAAGAAAGAAAGAAAGAAAGAAAGAAAGAAAGAAAGAGGGATGATGTTTTTTCCTTTGCCAATGAGTTTAACTTCAGTAGCTACAAAGATGATCATACTACAAATATCTTAATTGTTTTGAATCAAATACATAAGAATGTTTAAAATATATATTTTTTTATTTTTAACCATCATGCCATTGCCCAGTGGAAAGTGAATTCATTAGAGGATTAACAGCCTGTCAGCTGAACAGCTGGGACTTCAAAGAGGTGCTGAGATGCCAACAATGTCTGAAAATGTGACATAATGGACACCCTCAAAGCTTTTTTTTTTTTTTTTCTTTTTTTTTTTTACATAAGCACCAACTTCACTTCACAACTTTTTAGCTGTTATTGCCAATGTGGACATATTAACTTCTTGTAAAGAAATGTCAAACATGTTAGTAAACAGTTTACAACTGCAACCTACTAACCACCCCTCATCTCACTCTCAGTACAGTGGCCACTAATGCATGAAAAGATTTCTCTCTAGAGCCAATAGCCCCATTCACACTGCCATTTGCATGTGGGGAACCCAATTCTCCTCCTCCTTCTCTGTGTGAAAGCTTCAGTTGCAACGAGGGGTGAAATTTCGCTCCAGCACTGATTCGCCTCTGGAGATAGTAGCCCTTTTTACACAGCGACGCAGCATTATCTCCGCAGCGGTGGTTCACCAATTCTCCGCCGATAGTGACTCACACAGAGCCAACCACTCTGCCTTAAAGACGAACCACTGTGTAATTCACACAGAAAGCCAGCGCTGCAGCTCCTGAAGAGGGGTGACGGTACACGTCGTGATGATGATGTCGGTGTGTTTCCCTGGTGTCCCCCCTGTCAATCTAAACCCGCGGACAGTTTATGATCATATGGATGCTGTGATAATGTGTTGTGATTAAGATCCTGACCCACCAAACATCCTGGAAAGTGACAAAGTTACGTTGTTCGCGCTAAATTACATAATTAAATAATCGCCATCAGTAAACTGGAAGCTGTCTGACTCCCTCACTTGCAGGGACGGAGGCTGTTTTCCGGGCAAAAATGTGACGAAGAGTTGGTAGGACAGGCGGGAGGACAGACAGGAGGGCGGATGCTTCTCCGTGCAGCTGTGGTATTTTTTTTCCTTGTATTGCCAAAGACAGTTACAGTTACTATGTTACTTTTGTTTGGTCATGTAACGTTGCTTTGTGGAACATTAATCTGTATTTAGTTGAGTGAAGGACCTGTGCAGTTATCAGACTATATGATTGACGCACCTTTGATACGCGAAGCGGGCTTATCCGTTCACACTGGTTCGGTTCGCCAATAATATGGCCCTGATACTACCTCCAGTGGCGGCTCAGCGCCGGATCGAAATTTCACCCCTCGCTGCATCTGAAACGTTCACACCGGGGAGGAGGCAGAAAATTGCCACAGGATCCCTACATGCAAACGGCAGTGTGAATGGGGCTCATATCATGGCCGTTTTATTGGCGAACCGAACCAGTGTGAACGGATAAGCCGGCGGCGCGGAGCCGGCATGTCAATCGTACAGTCTGATAACAACACAGGTCCCTCACTCAACTTAATAAAGAGAAATTTCCCACAAAGCAACATTTCATGACCAAACAACAGTTACGTAATAACTGTAGCTGAAAACTAAAAAACTGTAACTAAAAAATACCACAGTTGTATGTGGAGAACCGTCTGTCCTCCTCTCTGTCCTCTTGCCCGTCCTACCTGCTCTTCGTCACATTTCTGGCTGAAAAACAGCGTCTGTCACTGGCAAAAAACTTTAAATCACTGATTGTTTGTGATGAAAATAAATCACCGTGACCGTCAGCCCTCCGGAATGAGACTTCAGTGAACTTTCCCCCAGAAAACAGCTCCCTCCCCGCGAGTGAGAGAGTCAGACAGCTTCCAGTTTAGAAAACATAACTTTGTCACTTTCCAGGATGTTTGATGGGTCAGGATCTCAATCACAACACATTATAACAGCGCCCATATGATTATAAACTGTCCGCGGGTTTAGATTGACAGGGGGGACACCGGGGAAACAAAGCACCGGCTTTCTGTGTGAATTACACAGCGGTTCGTCTTTAAGGCGGAGATGCTTCGCTCTGTGTGAATCACTACCGGCGGAGAATTGGCGAACCAACACTGCAGTGATAATGTGGCGTCAATGTGTAAAAAGTTCTATTGTTTGGTTTGTCCATCCTTGGCTACTGTACAAACATGGCAATACAACATCGTGGACCTGCTCTCTCTGCAAATATGAAAGGGCTCATTGTAAGGTAACGAAAACACAATTTCCTTCAGGCACTCAAACATTAGCATCCATTTGGAAGGTAAATCCAAGATTTACTCCACTATTCTGTATAATACTAGTATTGGTAGAATACATTAACTGACACATCCATCTCGTTAACTGCTGTTTGGTGCTCAACAGTGCTCTGAGTTTTTTTGATTCCAACTTCAATGTGACAATTTGCTGTTTTTTTTTTTAAATCATTAATATTATTTATTTATTTATTTTTTTTTACTGCTTGTTGTTTTTATAAGCCAAACTATAATCAAGATATTAATCATTGCAGCCCAGCTGGAGTCAGTCAGTCCCCCACAACTTAATTAGCACTCATCAGACATTTAGTCATTAAAAATTTGGGGGGAAAAAAGTGAAACAATTAAAGTTACTGTAAGACAAAATCTGCCACTGTCTTGTACCTGCATAGAGCTGGAACATACTGTAGTTACGTTTCAGCTTGATAAAGTCACATTTTTGTGCCTGTTTTAGTTGTTTTGAACGACCACCTGCATCTTTTATATCCCATAAGCTCTATTTAATAAAACTTCCCCATGGATGAGCTTTAAAAAAAAAAAAATAAATCTCAGCAGAATCACATGCTGTAGCTGTCTATTACTCCAGCTTCATTACAATTTCTCATTTCTGCTGTGCAGCAGGTCCCTGCTGACCAGCTGGAATTTACATTGATTCGGTATGCAACATCGTCGTGTTTGTTTTATTGTCCAACCAAGGCCATTATTAAAAACAGGAAGGGCTGTGATGTGTTTTCTGATTGGATGCTAAAAGATTCCATCCGTGATGAATAATAAAATCAGATGTGTGGCTTCTCTGGAATTGCAAATTGTGGGCCGTCCTGGGAGTAACATGGAGCAAAGAGTGGCAATTGGTGATTGGAATGAAGGGTCAGATTCATGTCAACGTGTTTTTTGATGAGGAAATGTCCTTGTGTGACTTCAAGCTTCTGAGTTTATTCCACAAAAGAGAAATCTGGGAGCTGGCTGATCTTCAAAAGTGAAACAGAGAAACAGCTTTTGGCTTCCGAGCGAAGAAAGGGAAGGGGAGCGCCCACTTCAGATATAAATCTGTTTCTCTGTTTTAGCAATGTCACTTCAACTTCAAATATTTGAAGTAGTTCAGGGGCGCTTGATTTACCTCAGCCGGCTGGAACAGCAGCCAACGCAGACACATTACCGGTGAGATTAAAGTAAATCAAGCACTCTGGTTTCTGCTGTGTTTGCTGTAGGATCAAGTGGCAGGGAAGGAATGGAGCTTTCTGTCTTGATCAAGATTTAAAAGGTTGTGCAAGTGTGTGCACAAAGTACACTCTGAGTGTCACACAAGTTTGAGGCCGACACTCACCACCTCATGCATGATTCCCACAACTCTCATTCCTGTCACCCTTTTGCTGTCCGCTGCTGAAAGTAAACTCCAGTACCGTGAAATAATCTTTAAGAAATTGACCTGTTTTGGTTATGGAAGGTCTCTGTAAAGCCAGCCTCCCCGCGCCCGCACTTGAAAAAAGAGACTGCTGAACGAAATAAAAAATCCACATCCCTTCGCTTCACATCATGTTTTGACTCAGAGACTAAATTTCACAGCCAAACAAAGCCAGGGCCTTTCATATACATTTACAGTAGCCTGAGCGCAAAAAAGGCTTGTGATTGGTCACACAGTGTGAGTGCCACTGCTGCAGGACTTGACTGTGCAATTTTGTCACCTCCCAGTATCACTTTTGTACATGTGTAGTGTGTGTGTGTGTGTGTGTGTGTGTGTGTGTGTGTGTGTGTGTGTGTGTGTGTGTGTGTGTGTGTGTGTGGGTGTGTGAGCGAGTGAGTGAGTGAGTGAATATATATGCCGATATATCGCTGAGCCAAGGCCCTCCACTACCCTCAAGTGGTCAAAATGCAGAACTGGTGAGACTTACCTGCAAGAATGACATTGTGTGTGTGTGTGTGTGTGTGTGTGTGTGTGTGTGTGTGTGTGTGTGTGTGTGTGTGTGTGTGTGTGTGTGTGTGTGTGTGTGTGCGTGCATGCGTGCGTGCGTGCGTGTGTGTTTACTCTTTGCTGCGCTTACTTGCATGTCTGTATATATTTTATTTGTATTTTGGTCTTGCTCCTGTGCCGCTGTGTGTTTGTATGCCACGCTTGCTTGCATGTGTGTGTGTGTGTGTGTGTGTGTGTGTGTGTGTATGTGTGTGTGTATGTGTGTGTCTATGCGTGAATTTGTGCATGTGCATGCGTTTGTGTCTATGCATGCCCATGGCTCTTATTTAAACTAGAGATTAGTGGATAGAGGGGGGAGCGGCAGAGCAAAACGAACAAAAATACAAACACTGTGGTGGAGAGCAGTGGTTGAGGTGTGGAACGAGGGAATGAACGAATGAAGCGTAAATGAAAAAGCACTAGTTAGTGGCCATTCAGTAATCTTAAAAAACTGCAAGGGGCTGTATCTGTGTGGGCATGGTGCCTCACGCTATAAGACAATATGATTCAGGAAGTTTGAATAACAGATCTGTAACTATGACGCTGCACAGAGGTTCGTGAGGATTTCAGCAACTCTGAAGAGTTGACATGGCGGCAGTCATTCTCAAACGGGAAACAGCAGAAACACAGCGACCACATTATAAGATAAATTCACTGTTTCTTTTTACAGGAGTCCCATCAACGCCCTTGTTCGAAAGAATGGAGGGGCTGCAGTTTTTCACACAGGACTGTCGCGGAGAGAGAGAGATCTGTAACTGTGCATTATGGCTGAACATGATGGGCACCACTGCGTTTCCTTTGTTGTTTGGAGCACTGATTGTGTGCATCCTCAGAAATGAAAGCTACATGCCTACAAAATAAAATACTATGTCCGGGCACTATGTCAGTATGTGAGGTTAGCACAGCAGCAGACTCTGTGGCGCAAAGTTGAGCTTGTTTCGCTCTCTTGTCGTGTCTGCTCAGTCTAGCATGGCACATAGATTTCACAATGTTAAGACATCACACCAGTGGTCACGTTAACCAAAAATCGACACATTTTTTTATCACAATAACTGAAAAATCTAAAGATTGTCCATCATTTGGACAGGAAAAGCACAGCTGGAATTTATAACATTATGATAGCGGCATTCTATTTAGGTGAGCCAGTTCCAAGGCTCTGGTATTGTGCACATTCATTCACTGACAGGGCTTACTGCGACACTTAAGAGAGCAGAGCCAGCGCCATTGGTCACAACTGTGCTTTTCCTGTTTTGACAAGTCAAAAGCAGCAACGTCCAGTAGCCCCCCTTGCTATCCGGCCCTGACAGCGTGTCGATGAGCTATAGAGTGGAGGCCTGGGAGCATGTCTGTCATCACTGGGCCACCGGTGACGTGTAAGGGGTGCACCAGTGCAGAAGGAGCCCACACAGTGGGATTTCCTCCAGGTGGTGAGGCTGCTGATGTGACTGACTTTGAAATTTCTGTAATTTGTGTAAGTAATGTTGGTAATCCTTCAATGAAGCCTTTTCCCTTGATGATGCATAGAAAATCATTCAGTCGAACACACAGCTTAAGTCCAAATGGACTGGGGGAAGGTTTGTGTTCAAATATTAATTGTAATCGTATAATTCTGTAAAACTGCATCGATCAGATTTGACTGTGATTTAAGGCCTCTGCTGTAACATCTGCTTCGTGAGGCGTTGAAATGAAAAGTGACGGCACAGTCGGTGTCTCCATTCATTGTTTCTCCCCTTAAAAATGCATAAAAAGTTTGTTCTGTATTTAAAATGTTAGTGTGATATGTTTTTTTTCTTTTTTTAAATTAAACTGTTAAAAAGCTATGTATTAAAAATAATTGGTTAAGACAAAAATATCCTGAAACCTTCACCGATTGCAGCTCTTTTTTATAATGGCAGTCTGTGCAGGAAGTGTTCTTTGAGATTCTTTTGTCATGGGCTTGGTATTCAAACACATCCATTAGAAAATCTGAAGTCAAAGGCAGGTGTCCCATTGTAAGCCAGGTTTGATTCAGCTCTGCCCCCTAGCAGACATACTCTTTAATTCTGCAGGTAAAGAAGACAGGTATGTAAGTTATATTGCAGCCACTTGTCTGTGTGCCCAAGAAGCCAGTATATCAGGAGCCTTAACAAAGACAAGAACATGCATGGAGAGATAAAGATGGCAGGTCATGCAAAAAAAAGGGCAGAAAAAAAGATTAGAGACAGAGAGGGGGCTGAAAGCAGAAGAAAGGTGAGTACAAAATAAACAAATGGAGGCAAGGACGGATGGGTAGAAAAGATAGAAAGAGCGAGAGAGAGATTGAAAACAGACGAGAGACGAAGACAAAGAGGATGGAAAGGGAGAAAGGTTAAGTGGGTGGAGAGAATAGAAGCACGGGGAAGGATGAGGGCCAAAACAAGAGAACGTAGACAGGGAGGATGAGGTGGAGATGAACAGCGACACTGAGTGAGAGATGGAGAGAGAGTGAGAACAGAAAGAGGGAGAGGAAAAATGGATGGGCGGATGGATATAGTGAGAAAAGAGAGACAGAGGCAGCAGAGGTGGTGAACCGTTCATGTGGAACTCATCTTTCTCCATTGTTGACACTCTGTGACCTGTATCATACACACACACGCGCGCACACACACACACAGACACACACACACACAGAGTGCATGGTGAAAAGACACACACACAAACCCACAGCCAAAAATTGAAGGGACAGAAATGAACTGCAGCAACATTTAGTCCAGCTGATTTCTGTTGATCTGAAAACACACCTGATTAAAGGAACATGGATTTAAATCATTTGATTTATGATATTAACACACATTAAAAGTTGGTGTCTGCCTGATTTATCTCTCCGGACGCCGGAGCAGAGCTCACAACAGGAGACACTGCTTTCAACTATAAGGATACACGGCGACACAAAGTCATTAGGACTATACTAAACATTAAGGGTTGGTCGACATCAAGCATTGATCTGTTTATGCTATTGATCTGTTTACACTGGAAAGATAAATAATGCTCTTCATGATATGTCCGTGATGTCTGGAGCTATTTTGTTCAGAGCTCGGTCACAGTGGTTTCAGCAGGTGTTTATGTTCACATATTCAGTCTCTATGAAATCTTCTTGCAAAAGTGTCTTTCAAAACCTCCTTGGCTCAGAAGGTCCAGAATCAAAGCCAATCAAAATGCTAATTATGTTAGCAATGGCTGCTAAGTGAGCCAGGGCTCTGCTGCACAGACCTATGGTTGCTCCAGCAAAGCTGAAGACGACAAGGGGCCCTTCAGTGGCTCCATTCAGAGGAAGTTTTGCCCACCAGAGAATCGTTGTTCAGCTTCAGTATTATTGAAAACATCCAAGAGACAGATGATCTGAGTTATATGTGGAGGAAGACAAGACACCATGACTGCAATGGCACCTGACACTTACATCAGCTTATAATACTGTAATGTACCTTTGCCACCAAACCTGTCCAGAAGATCCTCTGGAACCTGTTGTATGTTGAAAATATTCCAATCAACTAAAGGTTGTAATCTGAAACCCTAAAATGTTCAACAAAATGTTCTGTTCGGTCCTGTTATCAGCTGCTGCAACAGCAAACTCACACTTTGGACAAAACAGGAAGTGAAAGCCACGGGCATCTGCTCCATGAAATCAATTTTGATTTCCTAAAATCTCTGCCTCTGAAAAAAGGGCTGACCACAAACTTCTCAGTCTGCAGTTTGCCGACAGAGGTGAGTCACTAACTACCCAGTGTATCTGTGCCTGCAGAATGTTCCCTGGTTGAAAATCAAGAAACCTGAAAAAGAAGAACGGTCGCGCTGTTACTGAATCATGCTGCGGCGCCAGACTGTGGTGTCAGCTGTATTGAATTCTATGGAAGATGCATGAGAAACAAACTAAACCCAACACATCTACCTTCGTCATATGACTTCTGATGAAGAAATGTCTCCAGAAAATGAAAGAACACACAAAGGTTGCATAAAGGTAGCGTTCCTCAAATGCCTGGCAGATCCCAAGTCAGTGTTACATGAGGTTTTCCACAAGCCTCTATGATTTTACAATTGGAACAGTTTTTCGTACACAAAGGGAATGATTGGTCTGCAACATACGTTTTGAATGCATCAATTCCTTTCTGGGTGACATAAAATGTCAGAAAAGTTAGATGTTAGAAAACAGAATCTCGCTCCACACAAATGGTGACATTTATTCATCTGAAGTGTAAAAAATGGAGCTACAAGCCTCCCTCTCAAGGCTCCATTGATGCAATCTGTGTACGTGTATTTGTGTCTGATTTAATCGCTGATGTAAAGCCTGTTTAAAATAGCATCTCTGTAGTGTTGAAGGCCTGCTCACTCACACACTCACACACACATACACACACACACACACACACACACACACACACACACACACACATACACTTAGGTAAATCTCACACAGACAAGGCTTTAAAAGGTTTCAGAGTGTAGCAGCACTTACACAGATTACCTCTACCGCTTCACTATAAAGGCTCACACACACACGCGCCCTCTCGAACATTCAATTACCTCTATCTATTCACTATCCAGGGCCATACACACACTACCACACACACACACACACGTGCACATGCACATAATCATTCAATTACACTAAACTTGCTCTATCGATTTTCATTCATAGTGTCATGCACATTCTGTCGGGCCTTGTGTGTGTCTGTGTGTGTGTGTGTAGAAGGCATTTGGAGTATGAATAGGCAGGAAGGTGGTGTGTGTCTACCTTGCCTTTCTCTCTTTGTGAGGACCAATTTGAGTTTTACACCTTGCAAGTGAGGACATTTGAGGAAAGCAGGGACATTTTGTCCTTACTTCTACGAACAAAATCAAAAAAGGCATTTTGTTACAGCCACTCTCTTGGGACCGCACAATGTCAGAAAGAATCCTCACAAGTCGCATGTGTTGGAGGCCTTGAAGGAGCAATGTGTTTGAAAGCTGTGCAGAATAGACAAGAGAATGCTTGTTTGTCTGATCTGTTATATGTTCAGCGCGTATGGCCTGCGCACACAAACACACGCACTCATATGCACACACAGCGGTTTGAGCAAATTAAGCGCAAGGAAGCAATCAAGAGATGATTCACATTCACATGAAATGTAGCCACGCAGACGTATTAAATGATTAGAGCCCAACATACGCACATACACACACCCACACACACACACCAATAATTATAGGAAAGTAATTCAAGACGTTCACATGCATCAGGCCACATATTATGTAGATGATTTTTCGTACTCGCACACTCGAACGGCTTTTGTGACCATCTTTCCATCAGGTACCATCAGGAAAGGTGTTGTGATGAAGTGGCAAGAAGTTACAGAAGCTGGTGAGTGTCCAAAGTGTCTTCAAATGGTTTTACAATCAGGTAAAGTGTGTGTGTGTGTGTGTGTGTGTGTGTGGGTGTGTGTGTGTGTGTGTGTGTGTGTGTGTGTGTGTGTGTCTGAAAGGGGGGTGTTTGCGGGTCACTAGTCTCAGATCAGGTCCTGCTCAGCACCGTTTTGATTTCCCCACTGAAATCACCATCTGTACCTGTTCGGCATGAACACGAACACGCATGTACGCACGCACGCACACACTCAGAGATTGTGTTTAATTGTGGCGGGGCTTTTTGTGAGTCACCTAACACAAGCTGTCTATTTCTCCATCATGGCTGAAACGAAGGAGAAAATATCCTTTGTCAGCATGAGGGAAAGGTAACCATAATGGATGTTTCTCCGCTGCCTCTATTTTCTGGGTGCTATTCATTTTTCTCCTTCTTTATTCTCTCTCTTCCTTTTGTATATTGTGTTTTTCCCAACGCTGGAATAAAATGCATCATGGAAACTGGCAAAAAAAAAAAAAAAAAAAAGGTAATGCCCCTCTGTTGCCGTGGAAACGCTGCATGTCAAACAATCAACAAATCAAAATAGAGACTCCTTGTAAAAGTATGACATTTTTCAACAAAAGCAAAGTCAATTTTACTTCTTCTTCTTCCTGCGGACAGTAATGATACAGCGAGTAAATATCAAACTGAATGACGTCTGCTTTTTCTCTTTACTTTTCCATTAAACTTCTGCTGAACTTTTGTCCGCCCCTTTTATGTTGGTTTGGGTTTACAAAGTATTAGAAATACTTTTCATTGTTCAGCTGTGAGCTGTTGCAAAAAAAAGCCATCACACGGGAGTTTGGAGTTTTGTTTAAGGCAGAACTTCTTTTTGACTAACTTTATAAATGCAGTTTTATGAGTAGGTGAGTTGTAGAATGTGCGAACACTTCCTCTTTAATATTGATAATTGCTAATTATTCGTAACCACTGATTTTCCTGCAGTCAAGAACTGTGATGAAATGGTTTTCATCTGTTGTCAGAAAAAAAGTAATTACAGTGCCCTTCAGCATGTTTGACGACCCAAGTGCTCAGGAGTCATTATCACATACATTACATATCATTACATCACAAGTACACTTCATTCTGATCTCAGCTACCCGCCTGTGAAGTTTCCTGATTGCATCTTGCACAGTTGTGACGTTATCATTTTTTTTTTTTTAAGTATTTTTTGGGCCTTTATTGACAGATCAGATGAAGATTTGACAGGAAACAGGATGAGAGAGAGGGGGAGTGACACGCAGCAAAGGGACCCAGGCCGGGAGGCTGGGAGTCGAACCTGGGTCCGGTGCAGCGAGGACAAAGCCTCTGTACATGGGACACCCGCTCTACCCACTGAGCCAAACGGCACCCCGACGCTATCATTTTAGCAACTTCTGTCAACAGACAGACAGGAAAGGTGAAAGTAATACCAGCTAAATGAGGAATCTTTATTCATCGCATTGAGTTGTGGAACTTTTTCGTGCATTTAACTCATGCCTGATGAGGAGTCAGCTGCCTAAGGACCAGATCTTAGCCAGTGTCTTGGTCAAGGGCACTGACCGGAGAATCAACCAAATATAGGAGAACCTGAAGGAAACACAAGCACTGGGAAAATACATAAAGTCTCTGCCCTGGCTGGGAATCTCACAGGGACCTTTCTGATGGGAGGCAACAATTGTAACAACTGAGCCACAATGGGCATTATTTAAAATTGTGATAGAGTGATCCGCCTCTGTAGACAAATGCGGGACAGGAGTATAAACTGGGCTTGGCAAAATGTTGCCCTGATCACACAACGGACCCTGAACTTTTTCAAGGGAAAAAGCTACATGTCACCAACAGTATATACGAATAATCTCTGGTGTTCTGCCTTCTCACATGCTTTAAGAGGTTTAGAGTAGAAGCAGGTTACAGGAGTCTGGTGAGCAGAAGGTGCTCTTTTATAAATCCTGAAGAGATTTGGGTGATCAAACTGGATGACGACACACTTAAGATGAAGGCAGTTCGCCATGGCTGCAACACTGGTGACTGTGGTGGCAAATGAGAACTGTATGATGTACCTTTTTACCTAACATTGCCTTTTGTTATTTCTTTCATATTTCACTCTTTATTAAAGGGGCAATTTGCATGTATTAGTCTCTTTTTTATATGCGATATCTGAGTGGATTGTGATGTGAGGTGAAAGACCTTTTCCATCTCTCCCAGTAGCCTATACAAGCCTGCGGATGATTTGTTTAAGTTAATTTTTGGGGGGATGTATAAATGCAGTCCATCCCTTCATATTTTGTGCAGAATGTAACGGTGATGTAACACGACTGGTTTTGCTTAAATTCCATTCATGGCAATGTAAAAGGAGAATAATGTTCCTGTCTGAAGCCCTGTGTCACTGGTACAACGTAGTACTGAAATCCCTGAGAGGCGCAGCACTTTCAGTCGCAGTCAATTGCTACACTCAACCACTAAAATGGGTCAACAATTCCAATTGTTGTGCGAGCAAAGTTGACATTAAATCGATTACAAAGCCACGGTGAAAACGAGGCCAATGGTGTCCAGATCTCCCGCTGTATCACCGGACAAGGGAGGAGCTGTGACCTGATTAGAGACAATGCATTGAGCGGCTGACGGTGAACGTGCGCTGACTTCCAGAATAACTCAAGGTTGAGAACGACTTCATGTGGCCTTCTTTTTAAAAACTTCCACGCATCTCATCAAGGAGAAGTAGGGCAGAAAATCAGTAAACATCAGCCGCAAAGCAGGAAATAAAAACTCACCGCCGGCTGCAAGAGTTTGTTCACATAATGTCAAGTTTAATGCCTTTCAGTGGCCCTCGCAGATGTTGATGAGAGAAGCAAACAAGCCCATTGGTTTATTTGCTCTTTTGTTTGTCATGATATGTGTTAAGTAAAACACTGAAGGCGAGGTAGTCAGGCATTACACCTGGATCCGGTTTAAACCCTGCAGTGTGTTCCAGCCTGATGCTTCATGTTGTTGTGGAGCTTTGCCGTTATTACTTTTCTTCCCAACAGATGGATCCAAAATGCAAAAGGAGAGCCACGGTAAGAGGGGGGAGGGAGAGGAGGGACAGAACGGTGAGAGGACACGAGGCGACGTTGGGTGAGTACAAGAGGAAGGTACAGAATTCCAGAAAGAAAAGCCAAGGAGATGAGAAGGAGGAGGAGGAGGAGGAGGGGGCAGTAGATTCGCCTGAAGGAAGCAGAGGCAGAAAGGCGAGAAAAAGGGCTCAGCTTTGTTTATAACACCCCCCAACGAGTGTTAGTGGAGGGCTTCAGTTCCCTCAGGTATGATTTAGCATGCGCTGGTGAGTCAAAGGGCTACCTGAGGGTATGCGCGTGTTTATACGTACAGATGACTCCTGGTTGAAAAGGGGTTAGAAGACCTCCCAACCACTGGGACAATATTACATGTGTCAGAGCATGACTTTCCCCTTCAGGCCTTTTGTCAGCATGTGCTCATGGATGATATTAATATGTATTTGTAATAATGTGCGTACGTCTGTTTGAGTTAAGGGGCGAAGGCGGTTGGATGTGTTCAAGCTGAGGTCACGTGAACTGGAAAATGTTTTGAAAATGGCACAAATCCAGTTTAACTCAGCGACATTAAGTCGTCGCAAAAGGAAGAAATTTTTATCAAGACAACGTCATACAGTGTCAATGTCAAGTTTATACAAATGTACACCTGCACATACACCTTTACATGTATATACTGTTTGAAAATACATGCTTATCCACACGACATGCTTATCCACACGACAATGCGTATACATATGTTTAGTAAAATCACATTTTGTCAGGCATTTCAGACAAGCGATCACTCGAACACTAATCAGCACCAATTCAGCAGAACGTTGGACCGATTCATGTTTCATTCATGTTGTTATTTAGGTATTTGTGACTTTGAATGATGAAATAAAAGATTATGCATACCGACAATGTGATATGTTTGTATTTATTTATTTATTTTGATGGGGTGAATTTCGGGACCAGCTATCATTATGATACCAGCTTTTTAAAATCTACTATTGGTCGACCCCTATTTTGAATTGCATTTCAACAGTTTCTGCTTTTGCCACTCTTTTTTTTTCATAGTATTATGCAAAAATCTCGTGAGGTATTTAATTGTCGTTGCTGTCCAGATCTGTGCAATTTAAAACACTCCTCACATGATAGTTTAGGGGAGTGATCATTTGGGAGTAGGACAGTTTTCAAACAAGGGAATATTCTTAATATCCATATTTTCTAGTTTAAAACCACAGAGAAGTCTTGACATTCCAAGTGATTTCATTCCCACATATAACTACTGGAGCATAATTCAAACTGTAACGAACGTATTTATAATATACTGATTAATGGTCTGTATTTCTAAAGGGAATTATAATTTTATTCCGTCAGGTAATAAACATGTAATGTGAGCGTGATGTAACACTTTTTGTACAAATGTCAGTGTGGTAGTCGCCTGTGATGCATACAAATGTGGACGCACTGTGGTGTGCGGAAACGGTACCTGCTACATTTCATCTTGGACGCCAGGCTGATAATTGTTGGTAAGATCGCGGGATCAGTGATGATTTATCCGCCTGGCACAAGTGCTGTTTTTAGCTCCAGTGTGCAGGCATGAATGAGATTCCACTGATGATACTTGTAAACCATTACAATTTGGAGTCAAGCTTACAGTATAGGACGAAGGAAGATATTTTAATATGCTGGAGCATGGTAAGGATGTAGTGACGTCGCACTTAAATCATGCAGGTCTAGACAGCGACTCATCCTGCTGCAGTATCAAGCAACACCCGTGTTTTGTGGCCTTATCTCCCAGAGGATAGGAACAAGCTAAAGCAGGTATGCCTTATATATCAATAAAGTATTATAGCAGGTATCATAAAATATGAAAGACAGGAAAACCTGATATCAAAAACTGACAGGCTGACTTTTTTTTCCTGAGGCTGTCACTTTTTCTCATAAATCCATATTAAGCTGAAGATATATAAACAGACACAACATATATAGTTCAGCTGACTGTTTCAATTCTCATCTTATTGACTAAAAATCCTATTTCTTATTAAGGTGGAATTTCTGCACCCTACTTTAAGTCTATCAGCAAAATGAAGCATCTGATGTCGCTTCTAAGAACTAAGAGATATGTACCACCACGAAACGCCGTCATTGACAATCAGAGCGAAGAGGGAGAGCTTATGGGTGTGTGTGTATATGTGTTCGTCTTTTCAGTGTGTGTGAGAGAGAAAGGTCCTTCTGTAACACCTCGTTCCACCAACAACACCTAACTTAGTATCGTGTATCGTGGGATCGAAGGAGGGCATTGTGCAAAACAAGAAAATATAAACAAAATATATGAAACTAAAATGTCAGGGCGCTTGAACGCATCAAATGACTTCAGATCAGCCCAATTTTCATACACATTTGGTATTCTCTCTATCATACATCCTGGTATTCTCCACTCTTTTTCTGCCAGAAATGGGTTAAAAATCTTTGTAAAGCAGCTTTTTCTAAAAAAAATAATAATAATAATAACAAGTGGAGATCATACTTTGAAATCAGCCAGCAGAGCATTGCTTAATGTCACATGTGTGTGCTGAGTGGCTCACAGTTCATGTCACTTCATGTTGTCGCCTCCTGAGAGCAGTTTTGGGTAATTATAAGGCTCTAGCAGTTCTGCTTCGCTCACCAGACACAAGTCAAACTAAAACTAATGAACATCAGCAGTGAATTATCTG
Source organism: Diplodus puntazzo (assembly GCA_963678695.2). Lineage (NCBI taxonomy): Eukaryota > Metazoa > Chordata > Actinopteri > Spariformes > Sparidae > Diplodus > Diplodus puntazzo. The sequence continues at coordinate 22,768,575 of OZ023159.1, read as the reverse complement.
CTTTTTTCCCCTCTCACTTCTGACAGAAAATCCTCTATTTCTGCTTTTTCTTTCAGCTGTATTTCCTGTTTCTTTCATTTGGTTGGATGTTCAGAAGCAGCATAAACAAAGCTTTGATCACCAGTAAAATTCAGAGACCGTGGGTTATACATCCTGTGACACAAATAAAAAAAAACTAATTTGGTTGCCTGTCCATCTGCTTCTCTCTGTGCTTCTCCAGTCTTTATAATCACTTGTCTTTGTGTCTGCCTGATTAATTGTCTGCCAGTCTTGTTTGTGTATTTGGATCTGTTGTACCCATTGCTTGCCTATCGGCTCTACCTGCCTGTCACTTCATGTCTCGTGTAGTGGCAAACATCAAGGAATGGGTCACCTCCCACGACAATTAAAAATTCAGCATCACGGCAATTGGCTTCTGAACTGTCATACGGCAAAGAGAGTGAGGCAACAGGAGGAGTCTGTAGAGAGGAAAGGAAGCAGATGGAGCAGCAGACAACCAGACAAATAAATGTGAAGAGACAAAGACAAAAATCTACATAACCGTCTGGCTCCTTTTACTTTAGAGCATAAAATGATGATCTGCAGCTTTGGCACGAACAGTCCAAATGGCCTTTGTGTACATGTTAACCTCTCAGATCAAATGTACATTACATGTTTAATTAAGTATGTCTGCATTCATACAGCAATAATATCCAAAAGGGGAAATGCTATGTATCGTTCTCATCAACACAATTAAAGAACAGAAACTCATTCCTGTCATACAGACAGTGGTGTAATTACTGAACCGCCTTCCAAGTTGTGAAATCTGCTCACACAACAGCCGCAAGGTAATTATAAAATAGTTTGTTTTTTTGAAAGCTTTGGTATATTTGTCTTGGTGGGAAATATATCGATGTGTCTGTATGGAAGCAAAGAGGGATGCCGTGCTCACACACCAGCTCACAAAATATGACTTCATGTTGACTGATGTTTGCAAGCCACACCAAAAGGTTTTTTTCCATCTCACATGCATCGTACAACAAACAGCAGAAATGCAGTGCGATAGTAAGTTAACAACCACCAGGGGCCGCTGGCATTAAACTGTGTGTAGATTCACACCTGAAACTGTTTGCACTTAAGACGTAAGTAAATGTCTGCCTCATCATTTCTCCCGAAGCTACCTCTTGTTAAACCAACCTACGCCTGCTCTAAAGTCTGCGTGAGGAGCTTTCTCGCCACACATGCTTTTGTAAATAAGTTTCTGTGTGGGATAAAGCCAAAAAAACCTATAGACCTATATTTACATTTATTTTTGGAAACAACCTCTAGTGGCCGTAGTACGCCAAGACAGGAGCAAAGGAGGAAGTCAGGTGACGTAGACAAGCTCTGCGTTGGGAGCAGGCAGAGGTGCAATAAACAGACAACCAAGTAGCTTTGTTGATTGTTTCTTGTTAACATGACCAAACTAGGTACATTTCACAATAATAATAATAATTCTGCATAATGGATCAAGTAGGCCTGTCAGTAGTACTCTTCAGTGATTACTTCTGTTGTTGTGGAAGTCACTGACGAATGACCTATCTATCATTCAGGTATGAGGATTTGTTGGCATCATTTCTACTTCTGCCCGCTGACATTATTCAATGCAGAACCCCTCCAATCAACCAAGCAGAGCTTCAGCTACTTATGTACATATTTCACCTGAAAAAACATTTTGACTTTGAATAAAAACACACTGTGGCTGGCATAATAAAGGAATGCAAAGTAATAAAATAATCCAAGATTAATTCTGGTGTGACTGTTAAAAGCACTGCAGTGCAACATTTGCACATTAATTAATCACAGGCAGTGTGGACGAGTGGAGGCAGCACAAATAGTAATCATCATTACAGAGGGTGCACAAAATTACAGGGGACAAGCCAGCAAATGTTAATTATTATTATTATTATGGTGGTATTTTTTTTTTTTTTATGCAGATGCTCTCATTTTCCAGCCACCATCATCACCTTGCACAAAGCACTGGCTGGCTTTTGGCTGGCTTTTGGCATCTTCCTCGAATGTGCACACAGGCGCAAGCATACGTGCAAACATGCATGGCAGCACACTCCAAAACACAAGTTAGAGACAAAATGCCTTTGATAACAATTCTTTATGTCTTAATACATGGACCCACATTGTCGATGTGGGTCTTTGTTGTCTGACTGTCAGTCAGTTTGGCACCATGAGGATTGATGACTAATCAGCACGACACTGGCTAATCAAACACACACACATTTGCACACATGCACAAACTCATACATCAAACAAAACACATGGCACAGGCTATAATTGTCAGTGATTGCATTTGAATACATGCCCATGCTTCCACTGATTAGCATTGTGGCACAAATAGCTGTTGGATCCCTTGTTCCTCAAACCACCACACTATCAAATCACAAGCATCTAGCTATTTTATCTACAGTTGTGTCTGTAGCGTCTGTCTGTCTTGATGTAACCTTCTGTCTCCAACATGAAAACGCCAGTACTTTTTGTTGCTGTTGTTGTTTTCCTCTCTAAGTGACTGCTGCCTCAGTTTTCTGTAGTACATCCAAAGTTCTTCATAACCCAAGGATCACCGCAAACCACAGATAATTCACTGCCAAGAAAATCATGTCAAAGGTGTGCTTGGGAGAAAAACTACTTTATGTTCGATTCATGAGTTGCGCAGAGGCAGTTTCTCGGAGACCGGCGGTTTCGACAAGGCACCAGCTATGACTGTGTGGCACATTTTGGCCTTTGGTGAATGAAGATATTATCATGCTGATTGTACAGTAATGTAATAAAGCAGTTATCATCCCTAAGAGACAAAAACAGAGCAGGAGAGCGAGAAAGAAACAAACAGGCATGCAGGCAAGAGAGAAGGGGAAAGGACGGGAATTTCTCCTGCTCCTTCGGGAGTGCAACACAAGTGAGAACAGCATATATAGGAGGAGGACGAGGACGAGGAGGAGGAGAGGGAGGAGGAGGTGAATAAATGGAGAGAGGAGAAAATAAAATGAGAGGACAGCAGATGACAGGCTGGATGTCATGATCAAAGCGTGAATATTCACAGCACTCTCCTCTCTGAGATTAAATACTAATTACTCTCAACAGCTGCCCAATGAGCTCGCTAAGACTCATTATCACAATGTACTACATGTGTACCACTTTAGAAATGAAGACCTTCATTGCTAAACAAGACGTCCACCAAGAGGACATAAAGTGGCACCTTCTCGGGTACAATGATTCCTGCAGGAAAGTTAAAGACTTTATTGTGGAACATTTGTTAGGACCTCCAGGAGAAAGACAGGGCTGTTTTCTTGATTAAACAATAAAAGCTAATCTCTCACATCTTAGCAGTTATTGAATGCGACGCAGAAATATCACCGCCACCTCACTTCTAATCGGCATCAAATTGTTCCCTAATGTGATGACCAAACACTGAATTGTCTTTATAGTAATGCATGTATTCTTCACTTTATTTCTCATCAGAGCTGAATCTGTATTTTGATGAAAAGGAATCAACCCAGTGCATTTTAATTTGTGACTGCATGAAGTACTTCAATCAATTCCTATTTACATGGATGTGTGGCAGCCTATTAGGTGCGGATGTTGCAATCATTTAGGTGGATATATAACAATTCAAACTTTAAACTGGAAAGTGCTTTTGTAACTTGCAGTTCAATTTTAATAGCCATTTTCATTAAATAAGCATTTGCCTGTAGATAAGAGAGTCGCCTTCTAACCTGTCAATCAATCACCACGCCTGTGCCATTGTTAGAAATTAAGATTTTCAGGAACTTCGAGGAAATAACAGTCCTGCTGCTCTGTCAGTGTCATCTTGGATCATTATTTTTTTCACACCAGTTAAAAGTTGACAAAGTGCCTACTGGCTATATAATCACATAAACTCTACCCAATTAATTGATGTATGACCTTAACTGAGTGATGACACAGCTATTGCACCACATAGAGTATGTACCCAGTGGGCATTTTATCAATGCGGGTACACCTGTTTGTAATCTATTGTAGTACAATAGGACACCCCTGCCATAAATTCTTCCTTTACAAAGTTTATTATGATCAGTTGTTTTTTTTTTTACATGGTCAGAAAATCAATTACAGCCATGTTATAACTGAGGTCATAGTTAAAGGTGATTTTGTACTGGACTCCATTGTATCAAGAGATATTTACATTTTCTTTGACTTTCCCATTTAAATGCATGTCGGGGACAGAATATGAAAAACACATCTCCAGTACAACAACACCACTAACTATGACCCCAGTCTTAAGTCATTTGTTTTAATTAGATGCACAGTGTGTAATTTCTGTCTCTCAATCAAAACCATTACAAAAGACAGAGTTTGTTGACATCATTGGAGTTTTTTTATTTGTTTAACAACAAAATTTGCTGATGAAAATGAATAATCACGCCACATTACAAGTGAGCATTACAAACAAGAGTAATATAGTAGTAACAGAGTGGCTTGTTGGCTAGTTTTGCATAAAACAGTTTCAAAAATGTACCTAATCAAATTGCAGATAAGCATGTCTGTCACATACTATTGAAGCAGGTGAGCTAATAGAGCCGAAATGAAGAGGTGATATAAGACACGATCTCAAACTGTGTGTAGACGAAAACTGTGTAATTTGCTCATTGGGGTTGAAAAGTGTCGATTTAACATCCAGAGGTTAGAGAGTAGCTCTGTGTGTGTGTGTGTGTGTGTGTGTGCGTGTGTGTGCGTGTGTGTGCGTGTGTGCGCATGTGTGTGTGTGTGTGCCCGGTTTCTCTTGAAATGCCAGTGGGTGGGGAGTTTCCATTCCAAAACAGGCTGGGAAATGTTATGAAATCCAAATATCTCAGTTAGTTCTCTGCGTTGACTCATCGGTGCTGATCACTAACAAACCCCCACAGACATTCAGTAATTCAGTATGGTCACTCTGTCTTGTGCTCGAGCACAAATCTTTGTTTGAGATCTCAAACCATCTCACCAACTACACCAGCTTTGGAACTCCTTCCTCACCGTAAATCTGCACTGTGTCCTGGAGAGGCAGAATCAACCATAATAACAATAAAAGATTGTGACAGATGGTGACCGAGCATGTCATACAACTGGGTCAGCATGTTGGAGAAGGGACCACACTGCACAGTTTTTTGCGTGAGCAGAATGAGATACAGTCCTGCTGAAATAGAAAAGATAATAATAGAACAGTTCAATATGAAAACAAGGTAGGCAAAGCAAACGCAGAAAAGCTGAGAAAGTTAACCAAGAAACTTAAAAAATGTCCAGCCGATGAAGGGTGTTCAGCCAGAACATGTTTCCCCACTCATTCACTTATTTAATTCAACTGAATTAGCTGCAGTTTATCCTACTGTTGTGGCCATGACTGTGACAAGTATCCTGAGTACATTATGGGCATAATGTAAATTGGTGTGTGTGTGTGTGTGTGTGTGTGTGTGTGTGTGTGTGTGTCTTTCTGTTTGTTGTCTATGTGACTGGCAGTCGGGCAGCATGAGAGTTGACGGCTAATCAGTGCGTCACTTCCTAATGGGCTACAACGCACACACAAATGTGCACACACACAGAAGTGTACACACACAAGCACAGCACGGAGTATAATTGTCTGTGATTGCATTTGGATACCCATCCACACTCATGCTGATTAACAATGTGGCATAAACGGAGAACGAACTGCCGACTGAACGAGGGAGCGAGAAGCACTGAGTGAGTGAGGGAGATTTATTAGCTTGCACAGTTGTCTGCATATTGCTATTAATGAGAAATTTTCACCAATTAAAGTGAGCCTGAACCCCCAAAACAGCAGCCCAATATATCTGCAAACGGTAAATTAACTGCAACACAGCTGCCATATCAGTTTTCAATTTTACAGCTCAAAGCTCCAACTCTGTAAGCTATTTTAGAAAACCTCATCTTTCAAGACAGACAGTCATACAGACGTGGCAAACAGTCGCATGATATCAGGCATTCAGCTGTGCAATCTCAGTAGACCTTTTTCTCAGCAGATATTTTGATTTGACTTGGTTGGGGCATGTTTTGCTAGTAAACGATGCCTCCTAAGTTCCTTTGTATGATGATGATGATGAAAATTATTAAATTCTGCAGAGAAATCACTTCATTTCACTGGGTGGACTATTTGCAGGGGTGAAACAAATCTGTGCAAATGTGTCAGGTCGAGTTCAACTTTTCACAGTTCGATCATTGACCAATTGCAAGCTTCAAACTTTGGGCTAACACTGTATACAATAACAATGGACAAAATGCTGTATTAGTTGTGATAGAAACATCCACATCTATTTAACCTCCTCTATTGAAATATAAATCCCCCAAATAAATTGTGTGACAATCAAGCTAATCAAGATCAAGACTTTTTCCCACATCTTACTTAAAAATACATGATAACAAAATGCAGATGGGCATAAACAACACAGTTTAAAGAAAGCAGAAGGAAGTTTGAGGAGTTGTTGTGACACAGGGAACTTGGACTGGAGATAGCCAGCATGTTTGTGCTGGTGCTAGTTCCAGTTTGCCTGAGCAGGCACGGCCAGCGTGAGAGTTCTGGGTTCACATGGGCTTCCTGAGATCAACATATGCAATGCGCCAAGTGTAAGGCTGGATTTGTGTAAAGGATGCCTGAAGAATGCAAAGTGCCAACTGCAAAGTTTGATATACGACGACATGTCCTGCCAAATTTGGCATTTGAGGTGTTTCACCATCACAGTGTCCTCCTGTACGAAATTGTTCCCTGACCTCAACCCAATCAACAACATCCATTCAAACGGCAACTACAACACAGGCCTGTTTGCCCAACATCAGTGGCTGATCTCACCAGTGTTCTTGTTGCTACATTTCACCAGATTTCTGAAACCAGGTTCAAAATCTTGTGGAAAACCTCCCCAGAGGAGTGTGCTTTAGCATCATATTAATGCCCATGGTTTGGGACTGAGATGTGCAGGTATGCTGTTGTAGATGGCAGAGGTGACAGATAGTAAGTCTTAATTCCCTCATCTTCAAGGTGTCATGGTGAGAATCAACAAGTTGAGTAATTACTCAGGTGAAGCAAGTCACATGTCAGTTTAGTTTGTAACATGTCTGCATAGTTTTACTGGTTGTATTCTCCCGAATCAGTTCCCCGATTGTTTTTTTACATCTACAATATGTCTTCTCAATGCATAATTGATATGGCAGCCAAGTCTTACAATGCTTAAACTTCATGTTAACCTTCTAGCCAACATTTAACCAACCAGCAAGTTTGCTAAAAAGACATGTTTACATACCTTTCTGTGTTGGGCCCACTCATGTTTCAAAAAAAGAATAAAGGTCTATATAACTTCTCATTATCTAGAAAAATCAGGTACTCGAGAGTCATCTGGCTCAAGTCAAGTTGTTTTGGTTTGAGCTTTTGGTTTTGTCACTTCCTCTTTTATTTTGAAGTTCTGCCATGTTTTGCTTTTCATTTCCTCCCTTTGTCTGTTCTCCACCTTTTTGCTCCTCACCTGTGTTCTGTTAGTGATCACCCCCTGTGTTTTCAGGTCGTTGTCTTCCCCTCTGTCTTTGTCAGTTCGTCTGTTCTTGTCTGTTCAGTCCTCATGTTCCTGTGTCTCCCTGTTCCATCTTCCCATCATGTGTTTTGGGATTTTCATTCCTGATTCCTCGCATTATTTCTGGTTCATACTTTGTGCTTTTTCAGTTGTACTTTGTTTAGCTTTTGTCGCTAAACTCGCTTTTCATTAAGGTACTTGTCTGCCTGCATGTCTTGCATTTTGGTCTCGCCTGTCTCAAGTCTCAAGTAAGGAACACTAAATCAGTCTTTTATCAGTGTTAGTCAAGCAACTCTCAAGCCCTGAAATTTGTGACAGACAGACGGACAGACAGACAGATAGACAGATAGATAGATAGATAGATAGATAGATAGATAGATAGATAGATAGATAGATAGATAGATAGATAGATAGATGGTGGCATAGCTGTGAATTATTTTTAAAGTCGCATTTCATCCAATTCTTTTTGCAGTTGTATCAACAATAGAGTTTGCAGGCAATCACGCATGCAGGCTTCCATATTCCCCCAAATCAAAACACCAAGCAGGTCCTCTGGGTTTATACTTGAATGTGAGAGGCATACTTGTTATTAGAATGAATCAGGGCTGAATTACACCAAATTATTATCAATAAGCAGATCCTGCACATAGCATCTCTATGAAAAGATAAACAGTCTTCACCGCAGTCCCTCTCAGTCGATCGCATGAAAAGACTGAAGATGTCTCGTTCTTTCTATATGCGCAGATGGGTATAGAGCGAGGGATTGAATGGGTGATAGCAAGGGAGGGCAGAGAGGAAGTCGGAGAAAATGGAAGCGGGAGACAGAAAGATGAGAGTGGGCAGGAGAGGAGGAAGGAGAGCGGCGAAGATGAGGAGATGAGGGAGGGAGAGCAGAAAAAGGAGTGGGAAGAGCCGAGCGGAGAGGGAATGATAGCCTTAATGTGTCTGCGTGAGTGACAGCCATGTATGAATATTGCATGTGTGATTAGGGAGCAGAGAAGATGGGGCTTAAATGGCTTGTTAACCAAGCCTCTAAATACTGGCAGCACGATGGAAAGGAACAGGGGAGAGGAAGCAGAGAAGGAGAGAGAGGCACCAAAATACTGACAGGAGAGAGCTGAGAGCGAGGGAGGGAGAAAGTTAGAGGATGGAAAAGAGATAAGTGAAAGTAAAGGGCAGGGAAAATGACTTCATCCTTTATTAGATGATATAGTAAGACGGGTAATGAAGAGAGCAAAAGAAGAAAAAAAGCACAGAGAAAATCAGAAAAAGCAGCCAAAACCAACACTGGAGAGGGACACTCATCGAGCCTTCCCAGGACCATTTAGATTGCTTTGCTTTCACTTCTTTTACAATAAGATTGAACAATTTAAAAAAAAAACTTCTCTTCTACCGCTGCTTTGCTGGTAACTTGTCTGGTTGACACCTCAGAGATGTAAAGCTCAACCATTGACAATACCACAATGCTATTAAATCAAATGACGAGGAACCTTGGTGTGACCCCGGATGATGAACTTACAAACATTGCAGCAGAGGTTCTCTCCTATACTCCTGTACAACATCAGGATGATCCATCCCTTCCCTAGTGAGAAGGCACCTCAGGAGAGCAGTCACTGCACATCTTCCTTTTCAAGCTATTATTATCATATACCATCTCATTTCTTTATAAAATTGTAGCTCTCTAAACAAGCTTTGAGTTATTTTTTTGGGAGGATGGTTTTTGATGACATGTAGCTTCTTCTTCTTTTGGATTTGAATACACATGGACAAAAGCATTCTGTCATGTTAGGTTGGGTGCCATTGGTTTCCTTTCATTTCAGTACACAATGAAGTTGAAGTGACTTGAAACTTTAAAATAGAAAAATAGCTTACAAAACAAAGGCACATGCCAGCAAGATCAAGATTTTTCTACTCATACTGCTTTTGTCCACAGGGGCCACCAGAATCAACAGCAAATCTAAGTTCCTTGTAGCTGCTTTAAGTTGCTAAACATATAAAATCAATAGTATGTTTGTTGGGTTATTGAGATTTCAGTGTCATTAATACTCACTAATTCACTCTAATTCTCACTAATTGTCGGCCAACAGTAAATAAACAAACAACAAACAACACTTAGAGTTTTGTTAGGTTGGCAAGAGAAGCACCATATCCAATTATGATTTTCGTACAATTGTCTTTATTGTTTGCAGCATTCTGGACAAGTTTTTGGCAGTGGTGTGTTTTTGTTTGCGGCATCTCAAACTTGTTTTTGGCGAAATGCAGTTTTCTCACAGCACTCTCAACCAGTTTCTGGCAGCGCTGTAGCTGTGAATGGGCAGTGTTGGGCCATGCTAATCGAAAGTGGCTGCGTGCCCAATTTGGCACCGTGTCACATATCGACAGAGCAGCGGACACTTTCTCAAGTCCAAATTCTTGCTGCAGGACATTTTCTGGCAGAGGGAATTAGCTGTTCAAGCCAGACATACACGCAATGCACATGGGCTCACAAACACGAGCAGCACACAGACACATACACACACACACAGACACTCGTAAGTGCGAAAATGTGTAAGCAGAAAGGACAAATAAGACACAGACTGAGTGGGTGTGGGTGGTTATGGTGTGAACATGTAAATGACAGGCGTATGGACAAGAATAACCAGGCAACATGTCCCTCTGTTTTCCTTCTCTCATTTCTATGAATAAAAGATTGACAAAAATGACGCAGAATGATTTGTTGACATTACATATGGAGATTATGTGCCTTCTTCAGACCTTTGGGACACACTTAAACCTGGCATCAGCCTCTTGTCTATTTCATTCACCTCACTTTCTCTCATGGTTGAAAATGCCTTTAAAGACTTAAGTCTTTATGTGGCTCGATGGACTTTTCTTTCACTTATTCGTTTAATCTGTCCCATCTGCTCCTGTTCACCATGTTTTTAGATGTCCTGAAAGAATCTCCAGTGGCCAGTGTGGCAATTAAATCAACGCTTAAACTACAGCCTCAAAAGTGTAGTAGGGTAGTAGGCTGGAGCTTACTTAACTGTACTCTAAGTTCACCAATAGCAAAGCTACAAGTATTATCAAAAATTAGAAAACTGAAATGGAATGGAGAAATACAAGAAACATTACATTTTTTACAATCTGTAGACGACAAATAATTGCCAATTTTTTTCTCAAAGTTAACTTATCTGCAACTGGGGTGGTGGTTGGTTTAACTCTTTCTTATCTTTCATATGAGTCCCCAAGGGGAAAATTTAATGATTTGACTGAGAAATTGACATGCTCATCGTCCTCCCATGTGACAGGTTGAAAAGCTAATACACTTATACATTGTTACAGATTAAAAGGACGTAAATTCATGGTCTGTTATAATATTAAAATCTGTGTTGAGATTAAAAGGACATAAATTCATGGTCTGTAATAATATTAATCTGTGTTGAGGTAAAGAGGATTATTCATAAGAGTTGAAAATGGGTTAAAATGCTATAAGAGAGTTTATTTGATATTGTTCACATTCATTTTGTATTCTTAAATTTAAGCATAAGTAGTTGTGATCTGTGATCTATAGAGTGGTCTTGATCTAAGACTCTGAGATCGATTGCTTCTGGCTCCACCCACATATCTGGGGGATTCGCGGTATTCTTCCTCATTGCAGTAAACAATGAGCAGAGGAAAAGACGCTCTATCACTGTAGTGATTATTTCTCCCCTGTTTCAGGTATATTGTTACATTTAACAACACAAATGTGTATGTAACTGGTGGTTAATATGTTAAGAGCATTGGGAAAGTGTTATGATGAATTTTTGACTATGTTTAAGTTTCGTTTTGCCGAGAGGAGTAAAATGTGTTTGCTAGCTAAAAACTCGAGCCGCTGCGCCGCCGCCGCCATTATGCACCGCACGTTGTTCACGTCAAGCATTGTGTTCCCTTCATGTTGAATTTGCAGTATGTTATGCACTCTTTAATGAAACTAAAGTGATTGCAAGTTAGTTTGGTGGACTCTAAGAACCTTTTGTGCTTCAAAGTGAGATGTCTGTTTCTGAAGGATAACGTTACTATTAATCTACTGTAATATTGTGATTCAGACAGAATGTACATTATTACGTTGAACATGTTTATATTTTTGTATTTGTGCTTATGTACAAAAGATTTGCAGTAAACAATGAGCAGAGGAAAAGACGCTCTATCACTGTAGTGATTATTTCTCCCCTGTTTCAGGGGTGTAACACCCACACCTATAGCAATCTGTGAACATACAACCCGTATGGGAGGACGTGCCTTGGCACTGACAGATGTACACACTGCCTCACATGCTGCTTAGTATCACAATAAATGCTAAGCTCAGGATCACTTTAACCTCCTAAATAAACACACATACATCTCAAAACTTAAGCCTTGATCATATACCAGGATGGCTGCAGGCAGCTGCGAACTTGCACATGGACGTGCATGCACATCAATGTCCTCTGTGATCTGGGGTATGCAGACATATTCCACAGAAATCATGACGCCAAATTTCTGACAGCAAGACGAACTGCTTTGTTTGCTCTGTTTGGCTGAATAACATGAACAAGTCAGAAAAAGATAAAAGCAGTGTATTCACCTGCTTCTTAACAAGAATAGGACAACAAGAAATGGATGACTAATACAGAACGTAAAGTGCACAAAATGATTTGTTTACTTTTCTTGTGACAGTCACAAATTGTGGGCTGCATGGAGATGTCCACACAGGGGTCAGCTTGGACACTGGCAAACCTGGGCAAATTACCAAATCTATATCCTACAGATCCAACAGGACCCATGTAAAAACATTGGCAGTGTGTCTGAGTAGTGGCAACTAAAATCACTTCTGAAGGGTTATTGTTGAGAAAATGTTGAGATCATCATACAACCCAGTTGCCAAAGTAAATTATGACAATGTATCTTTCTGCAAACAACAGATATGTTGAAATTTTACATTCTTTATGTTGGAACTTTACATTTCTTTAGTTTCAATTTCAATTTCAATTCGATCAACACTGTATTTTTTGATTAGGTTTAGGCAAGAAAACCATTTTGTTAGGGTTAGGGAAAACATCATAATCAGTGCATTTGCATGTGCTCCAGTGTCCTTATCAGGTCTTTGGGGTATGTTTTAGACTTGCTCCACTAGGAAAGTGTCATGAGAAGACCTTTGCTGTGAATTGGTAGTATACAAATAAAGATTTGTTGATTAATCAAAATATATCACATCACTTCCTTGGCACTTGGCTCAAAGAGATGTCCTAAAAACCTAAATCACTAATTTACTATTCCTGTAAAAGTAATTTGTAAAGTGTAGAATGATTGTGCTGGATAGATACACATAAAAGGGCACACAAAAATAGAGAACAATTTGCATACTCAATCTCGATATGACACGGAGGCCATTGCATTTACATTCATTACATCCCTTAGAGATTTGCCATAACTATAATTTATATGTGCCTATTTGCACCTCCAAACCAAAACAAAGTCATTACCTTCAAATTTAATGGATTACCCTGTGGGGACCCCACAAGGTCCCCAACTGAGTGTGAGTCCTCATAATGTGTCTATGTAAACATATCAATACTCACACACATACACGCACACACACACACACACACAAACTTGCTCTACTTGTGTTGTGAGGACTCTAACCCTTAACCTTCAGATACTCACACTAACTTGTAACATTAATGGAAAACATTGTTGGGACAAAATCTGTGTCGCAATATGTCAGATGAGACCCCAAACGTGACTGTAGAAACACAAGTGGTCCCTACAATGTAATAAATACGCAGCATGCACACAAACAAACGCATTTCATCTTGGCAGAAATCACATCTTTCTCACAGACCACTCTGCTGTGGGCTGGCTCCCCCAAACCATTTTTGCATTTTGCTTCATTGAGAGCTAATGAAGCGGGGTAAATGTGGTCTTTCATGCTGAGGTGCCTCTTCTTAGATGCACTAGCCAAACAAAATATGAAGATCATTCCAGATGACAAATACCTTTTAACATATTCACCATGCTGTCAAGGAACACGCGCGTGTCATTTCTTTTGTGAGACTTAGGTGAGTCTGGTGTTGTGCGTCTTAAAGAGTATGAAGAGAGAGGGGTCATCTGTGAACACTTACTTCATGCAGTAATCACAACATTTATTGTGTGTATACTGTGAATGGCTGTACTTTGATGTGAATCGCCACTTTAATGTAAATAAAATACAGTTTACATAATTGTTATGCTTGTAGTTTTTTTTTTTTTTTACTATTTTGTAAGCACGCAAAAAGACAAACCCACACACAGCATACAATGTGAGAAAAATGTCTTTGCCACAATATTTCTCTCGTATATTTTATTTCAATATCTATTGATTGGTAAGTCTGGCTTGCTACGCAACTGCATTATTGAAACTTTCATGATATCTTTGTCAAACTCCACTGAGCAGATGGCAGAAGCTAGTGCTCTGGTAACTTTGGGACAGATCTTCAGTGTTTGGGAGTTTTATTGCATTTTGTGTGTAAAATTAACCGTCTGGCCAAACAGCCTTTCAGTGTTGAGAGCAGCATGATGAGCTTTGACAAACGCTGATGGCCAACTGTTGAATAACTAAACAAACCATGTGTCACTCATGAAGCTTTATTATATGTTTATAATGCTTTACAAAACATGTTCGCATCTGACAATTGTTAACTTTAATGTAATTGATGCTATAAAGCTTGAAACATTTAAGGGTGTAAAAAGATTAGTTATACTACAGTCTTATTATAAAAGTAGGACCCTGAAATATATGGCACAGTCAGGGCTGTGTCAAAGATTCCAGAAAGTCTGAAGATTCATTATTTTTATATAGCCAACAATCCAACTACAGCTCAAAGGCTTGGGGTCACCCGAACAAAATAAATCCTGGTTTCCCTGAAAGCCATTAAATTAGTCAAAGTTGTCAAATGAATAGAATTCATAGACACTGACAAGGTTAGAAATAGTGATTTTTACTTGATGCTCGATGATAGTAATTTTGTCCTACACACATTGCTTTCTCAGAACATGAATGAAGATTGAATAGTTTCAGGAGAATGTTTTGGCCATTGGAGAATTTTTAAAAAAAAACCTGAACACTGATGCTCCAGATACTCAACCAGCCTAAGGATGGCCAATTATGTCTCTAATCAGCACAAACGTTTTCAGCTGTGCTAACACAAGGGTTTTCTTATTAGGAATTAGCACACAACAAACTTGGATTAGCTCACAAAATGTGCCACTGGTCCACATAGTTGCTGAAAATGTGTCTCAGTACATCTGTATAAATATTTAATTGAAAACAACAATCTTTTTCTGTCATTGAACATGAATATAACAATGTCTAGACTATATATCTGATCAATTTACTGTTATTTTAATAGAATGAAAAATGTATGTGTGTGGTGGGGGGTGTCAAACACAAGGACATTTCTCAAGTGTCTCAAAGCTTCTAAGCTGTACTCATATATTTTCATAAATAAAATGTACCATCACAAAGGTTTAAATGCTATTTCATAACGTTCTCTACACTGCCACAACAAACATCTGTTGGGTAAAAGTGTATCCTTGAAGTTGTAGTCCTTGAGATTTCAGGCGAGGTTGATTTTGGTGACGCCTGTGATTATTGTAATAACGGAGAGTCATTAAAGCACAGAGGAACTTAATGAACTAACATGAAAATGTGAAAATAGCATTAATCACAAAGACAAACACGTCACGTTCTTCTGTGGCTCCTTCACATTAAAAGTCAATCCAAGCGCTTTTAAAAGTGAAGCAGCTGCAAGAAATTTAGGTATTGAATTGAAAGTAACTTAATACCGCGTTGAAATGCTGTATAATTAAGAGGTAACTGTGAAAAGAAATTAGGCTGTGCAATTTTTCCATGCTTTATGTAGGAAATCTTATTTCAGTGTGGGAATGGCGGACTCCACCACTACCAACAACACCTGCAGTTACAAAATGTGAATGCTTTAAATAATATGGTTTGATTTCATGAAAAACGTGTTATGAATTTAAATATACTGTATTGAATCTAAAAATATTTAAATCACCCAATCACCAAATACACACCATGCACGCTTTTATGATTGTATAACATCCTCAAGTTGCTAAAGCTCCAAGACTTGACTTCAGTGTCCTCAGTGGTAGCTTTGACCCTGAAGACAACACAAAGGCATTGTGTATTTTCAGCACGATTCGGCAATGCAACATAAAAAGCAGCTGTGTTCAATCGCTAGTCACAAATCCACTTTTAGTGAATCTGAGTGTTTATTATGCAGCCCCTTGCATTAGTGTGATGGATAAGATCAACTACGACATGACATTTCCAAGTAAAATCTGAGATGAAGTAAAAGTTTGGGAGCCCTTTTCCAGGACGGTAGAAGACAGCAAGTAAGAAGTGGACGAGAGAGATGAAAAGAGAGACGACGAAAAGGGTGTGTGAAAGAGCGAGAGAGAGAGAGAGAGAGAGAGAGGAAGAGAGAGAGGGAGGGAGATAAAGAGAAAAGAAAGATTCCAGTGTGAGGAAGAAAAAGACAAACAGTAAGTGAAAAAAGAGAAAGTTTTCTAAAAGTGCTCTAAGGAGATTATCGCTCATATGATAATCATCATTCAATTTGATCGGTTGGCAGATAGAAGGTCAAGAAGGCACCTCATCATAATTGTGCCTCCCAGCTCGGTCCGACTGAGTCGTTTCAGGTGTTGGGTATCGTGTGCATCTATATGAGTGTTTGTGTGTTCTTCTATCTCTGTGAGGACCAATTTGAATTGTTAGACCTTGAGAGCAAGGACATTTTTTTTAGAAAATGGGGAACATTTTGGATGTTTGTTTGAGGGTTAAGGTTTGAGTTAAGAGTTAACTTAAGAATAAGTTAGGTGAGTTGTGGGGATAGGCAAGGTCTCCACGAGTAAAGTCTAAATATGTTTGAGACAGGTGAGGATAGAGAGATGAGATCATGCCCAACTCCATTCAAAGCTGTAGTGACATCAGGGTGGATAAAATAACGCATGTCAGTGCGTGAGGCACATTTTTTTGGATCTCATCTCATCAATTATACATTTCCGTAAAAAAAACTGTGATCTTTTGATCATACCTAAGTAACTGCTCATGCTTATTCTTTTGAAGGACTATTTCCGTCTTTTAAAGTGTCGTTGGGCCTGTCCCCATCTTTCAATCTGCATTTTTTGACTACCAGGTCAAATCTTCCTGGCAGCTAATTGCAAAGTGACTTCTGGGTTCACAAACTATTATTTCACAGGGTTTTTTTTTAATTAAATTATGATGATAAAAGTTTTTTGTTTTTTGTTAAAGTGTATATTTCATAAACATCTCACTATTAATAATGCACAATGACATGATGTGTACTGTCGGGGCAAAGCAAACATTAAGACGCTAAGTGCTGGTTAAAAAAAACAACTTAAAAACAGTTTAGTCTCATAAGCTTTGTCTCACCGAGTATCAATATTTCCTGCCCATGTATGTGAAGTTTACACGCCCACAGTAGCAGCCATTTCTTGATCCAGCCCAAGTTTTAGGACGAGGAAAAAACTACAGTACACATACTGTACGAAGAGGAATGGAATATTTGTCCAAAGGTCAGCTGAAATCCTGCTGCTTTCTTTTCGCTTTGAGATGATGCCATTTTCTGTGTCATTGTGCAAAACAAAGTCGACTTTCATCTTTTAATGTTTGCAGCAATATGCAGGAATGAAGTCATTGTCATGTATAGTGTAACAGAGAAAAGTAAGGTCAAGCAGCACTTTCCCTCCACTTGGTAATCTTTCAGAACCGAATGTAGTTACCTACAACAGTATGATTTATGATGAATCGTTTTATGTCGCCTTTGTAAACACTTGAAAAATGTCCAGAATCAGTATAAGGCCTCACTTGGTACCACTTGGTAAAGCTTTTCTCCACAAACTACACTTTCTACAGATGCACCACTGTCACATTTTAAATCCTAGCTGTTATCAAACATTTAAAGGAATGAGTTCATCCTTGAGGAACTGTTGTTCTCCTTTTTCTTATTGAATGATAAACTGCAGGTTATGACTCTGTCTGATGTAAAGGTGTGTGTGTGTGTGTGGTGTGTGTGTGTGTGTGTGTGTGTGTTTGGCTGAGCGAGACAGACAGAGAGAGAGAGGGAGAGCGGGGCGCAGGTGGTAAGTTTCAGGCATGGAAAGCCTTTGGAGATTGTTCAAACCACCAGGGACCAGAAGAAAAACACTAACTCTTTTTCTTTGTATTCTTCATCTCCACTCTCCTCCTTTTCTCATACTTTTTTTCTTTTTGTACCCCTTCCTTCTCAGGTTCCCTCTCTTTGCAAGTCATGTTCACTTAGCTCCATCTAGTGGTGAACCCAATGGGTGCCAAATGTTCCATCACGTTCACATCGTGGTGCCTGTTGGGGATCATGATCTGAAAGGTAGATTTCTCTTATTAGGCCAGAAGCCAGAAACCACTGACCCAGAATCGGACATCTACTTTAGATGTATTTTAAAGGGATTAAATGATTTGTGTTAATATTTGACATTTTGACATTTTGAAAATAGGCTTATTGTCTTCCTTCCTGAGAGGGAAATCAAGGCTACTCTTGTGTCTGTGTGTTAAGCAAGGAGTTAAAGCCAGGAAGCAATTAGCTTAGCCTAGCATAAAGACTTGTGGGGAGATAAACCAAAACATTAACCCTTCAGACTTGACAGTGGTATTTCATCATTTAATTATTGGCAAGAAAGCAAATAAGCATATTTAACAAAAATGTCTAGCTATTGATTTGATGATTGTTCAACTAGCGCAATGTTTATGACAAGGTTGTAGGGATTGCAGGGATTTTAGGGAGTTATGTTCAACTAGCGCAATGTTTATGACAAGGTTGTAGGGATTGCAGGGATTTTAGGGAGTTATGTAGATAAGATAAGATAAAATAAGATGGAACTTTATTAATGGCTAAGGGAAATTGCCATTCCTGCCTCCGGTCTTTATGATATGCTAAACTAAATGCTTCACGGCTCCAGTTCAAGACTATTCATTTTCTCATTGAACTCTCGGCCAAAAAATGGATCAATCATTATTCCTCAAAAGTCACAGATAAATTGTGCTTCGACTATGGGAGGAAATATGCAGCTGAAGAAAACAAGCCATGTCATGTGATGTCTTTCTTAAAGATAACAACATCAGAGCTTTTTCTGGTGTCTTTTTCTGCCTCTCTCTCTTTCCAAACTTCCCTTTCTTCCACACACCCGCCCTTGTTTTCTCTTCTCTTCTCTCTCTCTCGGTTCCTCCACTTCTTCTTCCTCTATCTCCCTGACTCACTTTCGTTTCCTCCCTCCCGCGCCTCCTGCTCTCTTCGCCTTGTTTTTTCTCCCTCAGCCTCCTCCCTCTGCCGTGGGCAACCCGGCTGTGATGCTGCTTTAGATCCACTGGAGGGATAAGTGCTGGAGCAGAACAGACTGCTGCTCCTGTGTGTGTGTGTGTGTGTGTGTGGGTATGCATGCATGCTATCACCCGAACACCTGAGGACATCCTTAAGATACTTTCACAGCGTGTGTGTGTGTGTGTGTGTGTGTGTGTGTGTGTGTGTGTGTGTGTGTGTGTGTGTGTGTTCAGTGTCACCTGAATGCCCCAGGACTCTCCTGATACCTTTATTTGTCAAAGGTGTGCATTGTGTGTGAGTCAGGTGCTTGCCCATGGGTTTCACCAAGGGATACAAATGTTTGCCTCGCAGCATCTTTTGATGCACCTATCTAGCTAACTAGCTGCATATCGCCATGTTAGTGTTACTCTTATGACATTGAAATTGACCAATCACATTGCTGTGATGTCGTAGCATTGCAACTCATGTTGGTGTTGTTCCTGGAACATTATTTCAACTATTGAAAACGTCCACATCTGGAGCACGTTTTTGTTGTTGCTAAGTTCACAAAATATTTCCCATTTTGTTTCCTCTTTCTGTTGCAGTTTGGTTCGGTTTTGGCAAAAAGAAAAAACATGATTAGGTTCAGGAAAAGATGGTTTGGGTTAAATTAGACCCTTTCACAACGTTAACCATGTTGGATAGCAAAACTTCTTCCTTGTGCATGTTTTTCTGATCTTTTCCTGAGTTGCAAAGCTATTCCATAACAAACTCTCATGGTCAGGAACAAAACCAACACAGCCATAGCAGATCATGCTGCAGTGTCGCTCGGCCAACAGGCTAAAATATATCAACACTTGAGACCCTCTTGCAGTGGGACTCAATAGTCATTCCTGTATTATTATAGTTGTACTCTGCACTCGTTGGTCGGACCATACCTGGCTTTGAACTAGGCCTCCGTTGTAATCCTAACTATATGCTTGTGATGTTTTGTGATGACATCTTTCATGGTTGTGATGCTATCGTGCTGACAAGATCAGTCCACATCAGACAGACATTACAGTATAATCACCTGGCAGGTACTGAAAAAGCCTTTGTGTTAAATTCTTCTACGAAAGATGCCTTTAGGGCCACATTTTGCCAGGATGACACACAGACACACACACAAACTTACAAGGTGGAAAGCCGTCGCTGCTGGCGTCGTATTGGATAGATTGGTATGAAATTCTCTTCAGACATTCACGGCCCCAATAAAGATAAAGCCCTCCAGCTAAAGGTTTTCACTTCTTAACTTCATTTTACTTCCACTAGTAAAATGGCAATAAGAGGGCGAGGTCTTAGGTGTACGCATTATTAATAGATCCACACTTACTCCAGTTAGACAAAATACAGTCTAACTTAGTTCCCTGACAGTGTTGCTGGGAACTAAATTAGTTAAAGGCGGCCTCAAAGGTCTAATTATTACAGACCATGTTGATGAGAGTGAGAATAAGTCAGCACACCCTCAAAGGCCTCAGGGGTTCAGAGGATGCTTGGATTCCCTAATTGATCTGCGTTTTATTAGTCCCTGCAGGTGTTTCATGTAGAGATGAATGAGACCAGCAGCTCAACAATCAGTAGGATCTGATGGGCTGGCCTCTTCAGCGTGGGGAGAGGTAACAGCAATGCCTGGAAAAAGCATTATGAAGATGCCATATGACTCAGCATACTTCCTCTTTAAAGTCTCGTACATTTTTTTTTTCTCTAACCACAATGCCGACCATATCCACTTGTTCCCCCTTTTTTTTAACCATTGTTTCAAGTCTCTGTGCAGTGTTTTCATTGCTTTAATTGAAATCACACTTTGAGAGCACCAGTTCTGCAGGTACATGTAGAGCCATTAGCTTCTCTTACGTAAGTTGTTCCAAAGTTATTGTTCTGCGCCGCCTTTCATTCTGAGGTGTTAACCATACTACGTCCTGTCTGCTCCCCACCGTGCTGCAATCTGTGCCACTAGTGGTTAATAGTAGTTTTGGTGGGTGGGTGTTGGTTAGGTTGCTGGTTGGTTGATTGACAAGACAAGGGGCCGATTCAGTTTCAAGATGTTGCCTTCAGTGGCTCCTCGTAACTTCAACTTACCCAGACTGAAAGTTGTATAATAACTTGTGAGTTCATTAATTATCTGTAGAGAAGTTTTTCCATGCGTTTTTATGAATAGATTTGAACTGATCGGAGATTAGTTGAAATCACAAGTGCCTACTGTACCATATAATATGCCTATTATGTTAAGCAGTAATATTGTACTATGGAGACACTGGTTTTACCACTAGCTTTAAAAACTTTGTGAGAACATGAAATCTAACTTCGCTTGGATTTTCCGTCTGTGTGACATTCCTGTGCATACCAGTGTAATATTGGATACAGTAATGTGTACAATTGTACAGACAATGGTGAGTGTGTTTGATTAAATATGCCCAAAGTGGCATCCTCACCCTGTCTTATGGATTGAAACGTATAATATCTCTTCAGGGTTTCGATGCTTGGTAATATTAGCTTAAAAGTCAATACTGGTGATATTGTACTGTTGATATTTGGTTACTTGTTGAGCTGCCTTTTTTGTGTCTTAGTCCTGACATTTCCGACAGCCCAGGAATGCAGCATTAGCATGGTGGGAGAGGCTGGTTTGTTGACTGACTTCGGGCTTCGGTGGTGCTGTAGCTGCCACTGGTGAACTAGCTAGCTACCCTGTCAGAGTTACAGCTATTCATTTGACAAGTTGTCAATAATGTGACTTTCGTTGTACAACTGCTGCCACCGGTTACGGCACAATGAGAGGAACCCCGCGTTTTCGGGACATGTTATAACAGAGCACGGCGTGGTTTTAACTAGCTAGCATTAGATTAAGTTACAAGATTGACAAGATAGACGGCCGAAGTTCCTCCGGAGTGAGATGGGCAACGCTAGTGTGAATGAAGGTAGCTTGTGTAGCGGGCTAGCCAGCTGAATGCGACATGGAAATAAGAATATTTCCAAATGGATTTCGACCATATTGTGAACTGTCATTTATTCAGGCAGTTGTTTGAGTGCCGAACTTAAATAACTGGAGCAGCGGTGTCGCAGGGCGTAGCTGTCAAAGTGTCGCTCGTCCTGGCTGCATCGCTGGCCTAGGAAGCTAGCAGCAAGCTAGCTAGCTGCACGTCTGGCTCCTCCACCAAAGTAAGTGTTTACTCTCAGTAATAATTCACTGAACGCTCTGTTTGGTTTATTTTTATCAACGTGCACGACCCCACACGGTCAACCTTAAGTTGCTGAACATACATGTGCATACTCTATATATGTATGGCAGCTAACGTCAACTCGTATAGAGGTGGGACTGTGTGGCCGCTTAAGTTAATCTATGGAAGCTAAAGCGAACGGTAGCACGCAAGAGGGCCAGGCCGTGCCTTGATGAATTTGTTCTGCAGCTGAGTTTCTCATATTTGCCTAGAAATGTTCAGTTTCTGGGTCATTTTGGAATGTGCTACTTGACATAACAATCTTTTATGTAAGCACTGAACTTGACCCAACATCTAACAGAGACCCAAGACTAAAGCATTATATCCTGTCGTTCTGACATTCTTACTCAGTCATGACTTTGCCTAGTGACTTTGTCCATTCTCAAAATATAATGCTCATAAAGTGGGTTATGTGAAGACTTGACATGCAGTTGTGTAACTATCTTGTTCTTCGTAAATTCAGAAGCTTCATGGGAATGTCTTTGTGTGAAGCCCTGTCCCTGTATTCCCAGGCATCCTTGCAGAAATTGAGGAGTATAACTCTAATGCACTAATGTCATAGGTGCCATGGCCTCTTTTTCCCCCACATTGTGTTTGAAATGTCATTGCATCAAACTACGTGCTGAATGTTTCAGGTTAGTGTTTCTCTGATCAAAGATCAACATACACATGAGCCCTGAATCCATTCATCGATTAAATCAGTCGTCGTTGGACAGAAAAATTACTGCTGACCGTTTTGGTGAAGTCTCTTGCCAAGTGAAAATGCTGAGCTTTGAACTGCGTGTCGGTTCCTCAAATGTACACGTTGCTTTTTGGTTTTTTTTTTAATTGGTCGGAATGGAATCTCTGTATTTCTTCCAATCTGAGAGATTGTTATGGTCATATGACACTATTTTTGACATATAGTATGCCGTCAATGGATAAATCAAATTAATAATCAGTAGTGAAACCCTTGCCATTTCTTGCACTCAGATGTTTTATAGCTTTGAATGAAGGTGGATGTTATTAACCTTTTTATGAACACAGATCAACAGAAAAGATTAATTAATGTTGTTTAGAGGGTCTGCTTCATGTTAATTTGAACTTGAACAATGTTGTATTTTTATTTCTAGTGCTTTGGGAGGTTTCTTGTATCGCTTTTTTTGATTTTTACACCTTTGAATAACGTGTTCCTTTTTCTATGAAGTATGTTTTCTGTTGATAAAAAGGCACATTTTTCCCCACTGGGATTCAGTGATACAAAACATGAAAGTGAAATAAAAATATCTTTTTACTTATACAACACAATGAATTAATGTGTTTGAATTGATGTCATCCCTTCCTTAATATGATATAGCTCTTATCTGCCAAACTAATTTCAGTCATTTCAGTGTTAACAGCTGAAAGGAAAAAAAGAAAAAAACATGTTGGGAAATTCGGTCACCGGGCTCTTGAGTTGTTTTTGATTTAACTGAGAATGCCTGGTGGACTGGTTACATATAAAAACGAGGACGGGACCATCGCAATGACGTAGCCACTTCCGCCCACAGTGTGATATAATACTGTCTTTGAGGCGAGGGGAGTCAGGGTGGGGGGGCTGAATAGCAGCTGTTTGAATGAGGGAATTTGATTATTCTGCTTTCCCTCTGCTCAGTTTTAAAATGTGTACATCTCCCAGCAAGAATTGTATACAGATTTTGGCGATTTTAAGTAATTAATGAGAAAATTATACATATGAAACTTGGGTAACTGGCTGAACTGGCATTAAAAATATCTTGCAATGGGGTTGAAATCTCAGTAGTCCTTTTACAGCGCAACTCTCGCTGTAATTTATGACACTCACTTAGGGTAGACCTATTTTTAAATTAGATTTACAGATTTTATAACCTCTCTCCAGACAATGGCTCCTCTGGACTGCAGCTTTATGCAATACTTGAATCTTGATAACAGTTTATGCAACAGCTGAGACCATGTACACTAGCTGATGGCGCTTTTTAATTCATCACAATTTGCTGAAAAAAAAAAAGGAAAATCATTCTGTCTGCTGACATTTTGCCTCTCACTGATTGAAGGTTGCATGTTGTCGATGGCCTCCCTGCCAGCCATGGACACTCTGACTGACACATGCCCCGCGGTGCAACAGAATGGGACAGTCCATCGGGAATCTGCAGACACAAGGCCGGCCGCTGCTGTTCTGAGACTTCATTTCTACCACAGCAGCCAGGGAGCGGCCGACTTCCTCAGCTACCCTCCTGGGGACTATGTGGCTGAGGAGCTTTGTATAGATGCAGCCAAGGCGTGCAGTGAGTACTCGAGCTGTGCAAGCCAGTATAATGCACCCCCATTCATGTGTTGCTGTAACTCGGGGCATAGGTCCCAAGATAAGGTTATCAAGAGGCCACAGTGAAACCTATCGGCAGAAAAAGCCTTTCAATCATCTCAGTGCTTTGTTTACAGTCTGTCTAACTTTGTTTACTCTGTTGAAGCACAAGCATAAATATGGTAGCATTGCTTTGGTTGGTGTTTTTTTTCCTTTGCTGAGGTACAGTTTAAGAGCCAATAAAAGTATGATGCAACTAATGCACAAAGCAGGGACATGCAGGGGTTGAGGGTGGGTCTAGACTAGCCTGCATGTTGTTGGAATCGCGTGTTATGTGTTTGATGATGAACTAAACACAACTGACGTTTTGTTAATCTTTATTGCCCTTTTGCTCACCTGTGTTTTGGCAAAACAAACAGATTGTATTCTAAAGCCTATTCTGTTATGTAGTCCTCTGAGTTGCACTTCAATTAACACAGTTTCTACAAGTGTATTTGTTTTGTTCAGTAATTCATATGAATGGATATCGATCGAGCTTGTAACAGACAGCATAGCTAACCTGTACCGCTTCATGGGTAAGAGATGTTGCATAACTGACCTCACAGACCATAATGTGGAGTCTCTTTCTTTGTCTGCTTTAGGTATATCACCTCTGTACTGCAGCCTTTTTGGTCTCTTCCGAGAACGAGACCGCTTGTGGTTTTCACCCAACCACATCTTTCAGCTTGATGAACTGGCTTCAGAAGATGTGTTTTTCAGGATAAGGTAGCTTGCCTTGTTTTTCTTCTGCATTGCCTTTTGAGTATCTGTTCCAGATTAAAATTTAAATATCCCCCTTGTGATGTTTAGCATTTTCTTCACCACCATGTTTACAGGTACTACTTCCCTGGCTGGTACAGTGGTGGTGCATCCCGGGCATATCGATATGGGGTCGCCAAGGGGTCAGAAAGCCCTGTCCTTGATGACTTTGTGATGTTGTACCTTTTCTCTCAGGTGAGTGCTTCAGTATTTAGCCAAGCTCTTTATTACATAAACTGGTTCAAAATGAGACCTTTTTCACAGAGAGTCAGTTAAACTTTAATATTCAATCCAAAATTGTATTTCTTTGTTTCATACATTACCTTGCAGTTGAGCATTGTAGATCTGTTTGTCCATGGATGTCTTTTGTCAGAAGGATTTCAGAAAATTGACACTGTAAACAACAGGGCTGCACATTCAAGCAGGGGGTACCAAGAGAGCTGAAACTTTCAGTGAGTGCAGTTATAGTCCTCATGTGAGAAGCAAGTTTGCTACTTGCATGCAAAGATCCACACCTCAGTGTACACAAAAAAGTGAACATAAGGGCAACAATTAATTCACAGTCTTTTGTGTGCACACCATAAGTGTTTTATGGTGAAGATTTGACAGGTCACTGCAGACTCAGAGCAGAGCTGTAGTCCAAATGTCTAATTGTTTGTAGTGAAGTTCCTGCCCTTTTGAAAGGTTACAGTCAGCATGCCAGTAAGGCTCGATTACTGCTGCTGCAATGCAAGAAGCTGCTGCAGACTGTTAAGACTTGACTTGACACATATTTGATATGGTTTTGTCAGTCTTCAGGTTTTTACAGTCATGGGATATGGCTGTTCAATGCTAAATTTCTACGCCACACTGAACTCCATTGTCAGCCGGCAGGAATCTCATGTTTCAATGCCTTTTTCGTCAGTCAGAGAATGACGCATTTTAGGCGAGGAATAGACAAAGCATGGGATCACGGTTCGTATTTGACCAACGCGGCCCAGTTTTTACAGTTTGATCGGAGTTTGGTGAGACACCCATCACTCAATCCAAGAGAGAGAGGGACAGCTCTCTCTCCTGATCCAACTATACTCTTTGTGTTAGTGGATGCACACAGACAAAATGCAGCAACAATCTGAAGTTGATATGACAGCTTAAAATCCTCCCGATGACAAATTTTGCACATTTTTGGCAGATTTTTGCTTACATAAAAGTGGGTTTTAGTGCCTTAGTGGTCACAAGAGGAAAGTTTCCCCACAGAGTTCCCTCAGGTTTTGTGTGTTTTGATAAGTAGATTTTCAATTTTGCGGCCTGTCTGTTGGCTGTTTTTGTATTTGGTCAAAGTTGTAAAAAGGCGTTATTTTATTTTTTGTGCACGGACAGGACCGTGTAGGACAGAAAGGAGAAAAGTCCTATAGAGACATCTTCAGACATATCACCTGAGTCCTGAATGCCCTCAGTCAAGGACTTTTTTGTATAGACCACATTGCAATAGAGAGAAGATGTGTACTATGGGTGAATCCAGGTAACATGAGCCAGTAATATGACGGGAGCTGAACTCGGTATGACCTGAGGGATTATGTGGAATTATGCCTGTGCTGTTGGCCTGGGAAAAGCCTATAAGGGCAAAGGGAAGCACCACTGCGAGGGTCATTTGAGGTAGCAGCACACTGTGTGTTTGGCAGCAAGTAAGCCATTACACATGCCTTCCTTCAGTCCAGACAGATGTTTAGTTTTTCTTTGTGAAGGATACGATGAATTCCTCACTGTCTAATCTCGAGCTGAGCCTCTGTGTTTGTGATAAAGTAAGGCTATTATGACTTGCAAAGGGAAGTGTGTCTCTGTATTCGCCTGTTGGAGGCCAACTAAAGCAACAAAAAGCCTTCGTTTTAGGTAAATGGACCATAAACTATAATAATTTCTGATGACCACTCAAAATGCTGTATAACCCTTTTCACATTCACCCATTCACTCACACATTCATACACTGATTGTAGAGGATGCCATGCAAAATGTTTACCTGCTTTACTGGAGCAACACATTGCCTCCTGTATCAGATATTCCAATAATTCTCACTGTCAAACCCCTGTCTGTCTGTCCACTCACCAGCTGAAAATGAAATAAAGTAACAATACATCACGTCTTTTTCATAATGTCCTTCTATTAATGATGAATAATTCTATTTGGTTATCATCCAGTGTATGGTCCTCTGGATTCAGACCAAAGCAAATAAACTGAAATAAAAAATGTTGCTCATACTGACTTATTACAATCCAAGCATATATATATCTTTAGTCATACATGGAAAAGTCTGTTCAAGTAACTGACGCCAAGTTATTTTGTACCTTTCTTTTTCCCAAGCTGCTCTTTATCTTCTCTTGTTGTTGTGAGAAGCACATGATAAAGATAAAGATGTAGTTGTATATTAGTATCTGTCCTTAATGCCGACAGGTACTTAGAAACAGAGGAAGAATGGGAACACAATCCGTAGATAAATGCATCTGCATAACGCTGGTATTCATTTTATTCAATAAACAAGCTTTAACACCATTAACTTGTAAGCTGCTAGGGAGAAGCCTTTTAATTCAGCCTTGCAATGTTATTATAAAACAAAATGAAACAGTGGATATAAACCTAGCCTGACACTGTTCCTTTGATAAGAACTCAAGTACAGGACTGAGACTGTGAATGGGTCCGTCATCTCATCTTATCTCTGTTTGCAGTGGAGAAATGATTTTGTCAGTGGCTTGGTGAAGATTCCCAACTCCCATGAGACTCAAGAAGAGTGCCTGGGCATGGCTGTACTTGACATGACAAGAACAGCCAAGGAGAGACAGCAGTCACCTCTGGACATTTACCACACTATAAGGTACTGGTGAAAAACAGGCTGCTTTCACTCTGATTCTTGTGGAGTTGTATGAAATGAACACCAACATAGCACTAGCTGATGTAATGTTGGATTTGGTGCCACGCAAAACCTGATTTGCCCCCCAAGAATGCTATTTTGAGTCCCTACTTGGAGGAATATTAATGCATGCTTCTACATTTTCATAGTTTGTTTGGTTTACAAAAGCAGCTGCACAGAAACTTTGCCAAAGTAATTTTGATTAGAAGTTGAACTGAAGAAACTGACAGAGGATTCAATCATTAATTGCAGTACTCTGTACATGTCTTATTGAATATAAGCGCTTTATTACCAGCATAAGAACACAATAAAATAATTAGAACTGCGGGTGATAAAAACATTTAGAAACTGATGGATGAAAAAAATAATTTTCCCTCTTGCATACTTCTAGCTACAAGTCCTTCTTGCCAAAGGACATGCGAGCTCAGATCCAAGATTGCAACTTCTTGACACGCAAGCGAATCCGCTTCCGCTTCAAGCGCTTCATCCAGCAGTTCAGCCAGTGTCGGACCACAGCTCGTGACCTCAAACTCAAGTACCTCATCAGCATGGAGTCCCTGGAGAAGACCTTCTACACAGAGACCTTCCAGGTCAGGGAGCCATCCAGTGGACAGCTCATCATCCTGGTGGCAGCAGACAGTGGCATCCAGTGGTGTCGAGAGAAATTGAAAGATTCTGACCAGGTTGGTATCATGATTTCTGAGTAAGTGTTGTTCTGTTTCTTTCTTTGGTCCTTTGGGATAATTTGTTTACTTGAGTTGTTTTCTGTGCTGTGTGTCCAGGAGCTGCAGACCTTGTGTGACTTTCCTGATGTCACTGACATCAGCATCAAACAGGCCAGCAAGGAGGGTGCTGCAGAGAGTCGAGTAGTCACCATCAACAAACAAGATGGAAAAAATTTGGTAATTTCACTTTAGGGATGTCTGTCTGTACTCTAAGCATAGACCTTATAAAACATGGACACGGTCTCCGTGACAGTTTCTGAAGAGCCATTGTAAAGCTCAGTGTGGTGCCTTCAGGGATGGCCAAAATGGGCAAAGAAGTGTAGAATGGTTGAGCTGAGGCAGGCCGAATGAAGCCTGGTTACTCATAGCTAGCTGTCGATCAAACCTTTAAGCCTTGATATAGGTTAAGCAAGCTAATATAAAAAAATTCACCCATACAGTTGTCACAAATGGGGAAATTAACTATAGGAGCCAAAACCTTTTTTGGACCAGTTATTTCTGCTGGAAAGTTGAGCATTTCTAACAAAGGATCTTTAATGATTGACACGCTTTTGGAGCCAGCCGAAAGTGGGCATTTGAGGAACTGCAGTTTTTGGTACTTACTTTACTTATTGCGTTGGCGTGATTTTTCCACCCCAGAGGTTGTCACTTGATTGTCAGCATGCAAAGAGACTCCTTTCTGACTACAGTATGTTGGCAATTTCTGTAATACTGGATGACAACCTCTCAGTGAGCTCTAAAAGTTTAAAAAGTTAAATAGAGAGAAAAATAATACACCATTTAGTGGTAGTTGGAGAATGGTGAAAGTTTACACATCATGTCTAACAGTGGCTTTTATATTTTTCAGGAGGTGGAGTTCTCCAGCCTGTCTGAAGCCCTCTCCTTTGTGTCCCTCATCGACGGTTACTATCGGCTGACTACAGACGCACATCACTACCTTTGTAAAGAAGTGGCTCCTCCAAGACTCGTGGAGTCCATCGCCTCCCATTGCCACGGCCCCATCTCGTAAGTGAAGAATAACAAAGCTTTACCTATTTTCTAACAACATCATTTGTAACTATTTATTTGAATGCAAGCATGTTGCCTAATCATCAACAATGTGACAGCAATGACATGATGCACTCATCTGTGGTGCCTTCACTTCCTCACTTATCTAACAGACTTACAGATGACGCATTAGATTTGTGGACACAACATCCGATTTTTCAGAATTCTTTAATACTGGCAAACCAACAGTCATATCCTCTTTACAGAGTGATTAACCTGGCACCAAAAGAAGTGCAGATAAGCACAGTCACAAATTAAATATAATACTTCATGCTAGGGGTCAGAATTGATACGTTTTTATCAATTGCAATGCCATTGTCAATTCTGCCATCAATCCAATTCCTTATCAATTCTCATATCGATTCCTGAGTAGTTCATTGAGTGGTAAAAAAGGAGTTCTACACAGTCTTCTGCACCAAAAGCAACCATTTTATTTTTTCCCAAATGTATGTCTGCACAAGACTGTGAACATGAATATATTCAACTCTAACATACTGAACAACACCTTGACAAGATATAGTGTAGAAAGAAAATATAGTCTAAATAAATTAGAATGATACAACAAGCACTAAAAGAATAAACATTTAACGCTTGGACATACTAAATTACGGCTTAACACTCCTTTTCTTTATTTTAATAACAATGTTACCGTCGTCAACAGAGGTCCCAGTGGAGCTTGTTTGACCAGCAGCAACGTTAGCACTCGTACGCAGGCGATCAAACACATGACATTCTTGGTACTTAATTCCATGCTGGGTAGACAAATGTTTTAGCATGTTGCTGGTATTTGCACCCTTAGATGATATTACAGCATTGCACTGATTACACATGGCAGAATTCTCATCTTGTTTGATGAAATGCAGCCAGACTTTAGATCGTTTCCTCCTCTCCATGATGCTGCCTCACAGTTGAAGGTCTGAGTCGTTGCAGAGAGCCAAAAAACCTCGTGCAGGCAGGGAAATGAGAGAATCGTTAAGAAGAATCTATAACGTTGGAGGCGTACAACTCCGATGGAATTGGTCAGTTGGAACCGGTTCTGAGTCGGAACTGGTTCTTGATTCCCACTCCTACTTCATACTCTTTAGTCTCTTTTCAGTACAAAATTCTTACACAGGAAGGTACAAGATTAAGAAATTGCTGCCAGAATTGAAAGCTTTACTTTGCTGGTTGGTGTTTATGTCCTCTACTAGCACAACTTGCTGAGTGTACTTTTTTCTTTGTTGTTGCAGAATGGAGTTTGCCGTCAGTCGGCTTCAGAAAAGTGGAAACAAGCAAGGATTGTTCATTTTGAGATGCAGTCCTAAAGACTTCAACAAGTATTTTCTGACTTTCCCTGTTGAGGTAGGTAACACTCATCTGTGGTAATGTTGCACCTTTTAACGTTAGTATTGATAATTCAGAGGACAGACAGCAATACAGTAAATATTCTCCTGCTTTTGTTATGTGTGACTGAGAACCTTACTTTGATTTAATTTTAAACAAAACTTCTTCTTTTTTTTCAGTTAACAAAATTTATCAAACTTCTCAACTTCTTTAATGAAGTCTTTGATATATGAGACAAACAGAAGTACTTGTTAAATAAATTAAACATTGACAAAGTTATCTTTTAAATCATCAGGAGATACTTGATCTTAGAGTTAGGAAAAAGACTAAGCTTAGACTGATAATAGCACTGTGTCCAAAAACAAAACCTCATCGTTTTATTGGTGCCAAAACAAAGGGCTTTGACAGGGAACACTTGATCCTGGCTGAACTGATGCTACACAAATGCAAGGCAGAATACCCCTGTTGCATGTAACATGTAGCAATGCATTAGGTTATAGTTATACAATCCTGCCTAATCCAGTGCTACTGTCCTTGTGAACATGGCGGAAGAATCTGCACCATAAAGTAATGCAATTTTTGAGAGCTTCTAGTTTTTATTACCCCCCCCAAGTATCTTCATTTCAGCAAACCACCTGTACTAGTGTCACAGTCATACTCAGACTCAGTGTTGTAATACTGTCCAATCATTTGAATTTCTACTACAGCTGCACAATTAGTAGAAATATTATCAAAATTGCAATATGGCCAAGTGCTGCAGTAATGCTGAGATGTCCTGGCCTGCAAATCTTTTTCTCCAGATGTAAGAAAACATGTTTATTCGATAAAGACCAACAAATGTCACATCATCAGTCTTCATGAGGCAAAGATGATCATTTCCGTTTATCCGAATTATATCACTATTGTATCATCTGTCAAAAATAATCTCAATATGATTTTTTTTCTCCATAATGTGCAGCCTCTCATTTCAACCGGTCTGCCCTTCTCTTTGTGTCTTCTAGGTCTATGATACTGTAGAATACAAACACTGCCAGATAACCAGGTCTGCCAACGGGGAGTTTAACCTCAGTGGAACCAAAAGAAACTTCAGCAGCTTGCAGGAACTACTCTGCTGCTACCAAAAGGAAACTGTGCGTTCTGACAGCATCATTTTCCAGTTCAGCAAGTGCTGTCCACCTAAATCCAAAGGTAAAACTAGCGGACTCTAGATTTATTAAGTTTAGGAAATAGATTACTGGTAGATTAATGACTGTGTAATTAAAGTGGCTACATGTGTTTTATGTAGATAAGGATGTTTAAAGATATTTATAGGATGTCTTTTTTATTTGCATGCACAGCACACACACAGTGGCAAAAATGATTGAGTTGAGCAGAAAGGAGTTGAGGAAGAGATTCTTCATAACTTTGTGAATTGGAGAAAATGTCACACATGCTAAGAAGGATGCACCCCTTTTTATCCCTCTCTATCCAGTGATTTATTTAAGCATAGTTTATTTAATTAGTTTAAACACTTAAGATCTCAATCACATGTATTATCACAGAAGAATCTGCTACCCATTTACAAGCACATTAAGTGAGCTGGTCAAGCTGGTTTCCCCTGATGCCTCCAGCTGTAGGCAGCTAGTTTTTAAGATCTGCCAAACACAGACAACATTTTGGACTGCTGTTAAGAAAATCTGTCCCCAAAGAAGGAATCAACTGCCCTGTAGGAGTTGAAGTGTAAAGTAAAGTAAAGTCATTACTGTGGTCAAGAATTTAAAGTGAGGTAGAGTATTGATTGTCTAAATTGAGATGCATGGAGTACAAACTGACAACCAGGATGACTCCCTGGTGTCTAAATTTCTGGGCTTTTGTAATTAAGCCACAACTGGTCTGAGCTAGCATTTTTGATAACGTGGTAAACATTACCACAGAATTTCATAATGAAGTTATTTAATTATAAACATTTTTCTTGTCTGAAAGATTGTTTTCTTTTCTCTCCACCAACAGAAAAGTCCTGCCTCCTCGTGTGCAGGAGCAACAAGGGCTCTGAAGTGCCTCTATCTCCATCACTACATCGACACAACATCAGTCAAATGGTGTTTCACAAGATCAGCAAAGAAGATCTGGAATTTGTGAGTCAACTTTGCACGTTCATGTCTATCATATTTCCTTGCCTGTACATAAGAATTTACAAAATTAGATGGGCTTAGAGTTACAACTACAATAATGGTCTTCCTTTCAGATGGAGAGTCTGGGTCAAGGGACATTTACCAAGATCTTCAAAGGGGTTCGCAAGGAGCTGGGAGACTATGGACTAGTGCACCAAACTGAAGTAGTCATGAAAGTCCTGGACCAGGCCCACAGGAATTATTCTGAGGTCTGTGGCTATAAGGATGTGCAAAATTTTTTGTTTTGCAGGGATGCATCGATTTAGCAGATGCAAATTTGTTATTGTTAAAAACACAATGAAAAGATATTGAAGGTTGCTGCATCGTAAGTACACATGAACCTGAAACAGATTTGAGAGGGGAAACTGCAGCTTAATTACGCAGCGGCTGCGATCATTGTTTAGATCTTATTTTTTGAATCGTGCACTCTCTTATGGATCACATTAGCATAGAGCTACAATGATTTGGTGATTAATTCTTAAATTCTTAAATCTTACAGGTGATAATCAGTTAATCGTTTCATTCATTCTTTTGGCAAAAATGTCAAATCTTGAATGGTTTCTAATCCTGAAATTTTAGGATTTGCTGCTTGTCTTTGTCATCAAGACTGTAATTTGGGAAGATACCCATTTGTTACATCTGAGACTTTTGATTTTGAGAGTTCTGATTTTGTCTCCGATCACTCACATTAATAGAGCATGGAGACTGAGTCTTTTAATAACCAGTATTAATATGGGCACCTAAATATTGTGCTTAGACAGACATGGAAAAATTGTGGACTTATTTTTTAATTAAATATTAAGATGATAAGTACATTCGGGTAATCATGTGCACAAAAAATAATTTGGGTTTTCTGTCTTCTCTCGTCCTACAGTCGTTCTTTGAAGCTGCCAGCATGATGAGCCAGTTGTCCCATAAGCACCTGATCCTTAACTATGGCGTGTGCGTCTGTGGAGAAGAGAGTAAGTCAGCCTCAGAGGCACACTAGCCATGTTTAGAATAGAATAGAATAGATGTTTATTATCATTGTTTCCGAAACAACGAAACACAGATAGCAGCTCTTCGTCTGACAAAAATATATATATCAAAGATAAACAAGAATAAAAAAAAAGACAATATTATACAATATATATAACAAGATAAATAGGCAAAAGAGACAAGAGATTCAAGTAGTGACAAGATAAATGGACAAAAGATTCAATCACTGCTATAATGCAGCTGATCATGTGAGTTGAATGTTCGCTAAGTCGAGAGTTTATTCAGCAAATCAATTTCCATCAAACACTTTGCATATTAACTCTCCTTCCAAAAAATACAAAAACTACCTCAAACAAGCATACAGTTTAATTTTTTTGTTTGTATTAGAGGAACTTTTTTAGAATTTTTCCATTTCAATAAAGATTCTAATGCGATATTCTTCAAAATGCACATAAAATGCTTCATGGAAACACGGCTATTGTCAACTTGTTCGTGAACTGTCTGTCCTCATTGAACCTTACAGCGAGAAGAAAAGAAGAACCCTCTCCCTCAGTTGCCATTCATTTGATGGACATTATGAGCTTATGTCCTTATGGTCTAATGATGTCAAGAGTCTACCATGCTTGACTTTAATCTTGACCAGACTCTATTAGCCTGAGGCTCAGTGCAGTGATTAAACCACAGGCCTGGTGGGCTATTCTTAGGAGGATTACAATACCCTTCCCCAGAAACTCTTTAACCTGACCACTCTCCCTTCAGCCAGTCACATGACTGCATTGCTTCCTGTCTTTATTATCAGTGTTGGCTTTGATCAGTTAGAAATTTCAATATGATTTGGAAAGAAATATCTGCAAAATGTGGCTACTGGCAAAGCAACTTGCAGTAGATTTGTTGTAGAAGTGTAGAATTTCTGGTCATTATTTGTACAGATTGCAATAGCTGTCAGTGTACTAGACCCTTTGAGGTACACTAAATGTTATGTGACATCAAGATATCTCAATTGAATCCCTGTAGAGTTAAGAAGAACATTTTACAGCTGATACACTAAACAAAACCATCACCTTCATCCAAAATAACGGAGGCAAATTCAGTAATGGTCGGTACACTAAGAAAATATAAAAAACACTTCTTAAAACTGAAATATAACATATCATATCCTTGACAGTTAAGCATTGTAATACCTGCTCTCTCCTTGCACATGGCTGTGATTAACACTGCGTGCAAAGTGGCTCATATTGATGTTTAAAGGGGCTTAACAGATTCCATTTCTATACTAACATTAGCAACTGTTGCTCTTTATTAGCAGACCAGAAACGAGGCACTAGAGAATTTGCATTAAGTCTTTGGACTGTTGTAGAAAATTTTGTCATTCACAAATAAATCTACAGTCTGGCACATTACAATCTGCTCACTTATGCCAACCTCAGCTAAACATAAAGATGTGTTTTCTTTCAGATATCATGGTGCAGGAGTATGTGAAGTTTGGTTCACTGGACACCTACTTGAAGAAGAACAAAAACTCCATTAACATCGTGTGGAAGCTGGAGGTGGCCAAACAGCTGGCCTGGGCAATGAACTTCCTGGTATGAATCTGCATTTGGTACAACATTTGATTCTAAGTCATTCAAAGTACTGATGAATATCAGTTTGTTTGCATCCCACACAAAGTTTTATAGCTGCTAAGTTAATAAGTGTAAGTTGATACACATACTTTGATACTGAAATAATGAAAAGTGATTGAGTGATTGGTTTCTTTGTGTTGGTAAGAGAATGATTCATCTCATCTTTTCTGAATCTACAGGAAGAGAAACATCTTGTCCACGGAAATGTCTGTGCTAAAAACGTTCTTCTGATCAGAGAGGACGACCGGAGGGCTGGGAACCCCCCCTTCATCAAACTGAGCGACCCTGGCATCAGCATCACTGTCCTGCCCAAAGAAAGTGAGTTTATGTCCATCCACAGCCGAAGTGTAATACATGTGTCCAATCAGCAGGGGGCAGCTCTTCAACAGCGATGTGATCTTAAATCAACATTGCATTGGATTACTTCAGACTTTGTGGTGCTTAATTACAGAAAACTGAAATGTTGCCTGAAAATTTCTTTGATTTTATTGAACATTACCAGTTCATTTACTGTGTGGGGTTAAATGTTTTTGTTTCTGATCAGTCCTGATTGAGAGGATCCCTTGGGTGCCCCCTGAGTGCATCGGAGATCCTGCCAACCTGAGCCTGGCTGCGGACAAGTGGAGTTTTGGCACCACACTATGGGAGATCTGCAGTGGTGGGGAGAAACCATTAGCCACACTGGACAACACTAAGGTAGGGCTGGGTGCTATGACCTAAAATATATTCTGTATTAAATTTCAGACCTCCTAATATGTATTTAGATTCTTTATATCATCAGCAGTTGTGTATGAGCATTACTTGTATTCGTCACTGATCAACTATACTAAGACTTGATTCGTTTTTGCAGAAAATGCTGTTCTACGAGGACCACCACCAGCTTCCTGCACCAAAATGGACTGAACTGGCAAATCTGATCACCAGCTGCATGGACTACGAGCCCACGTTCAGGCCCACATTTCGTGCCGTCATCCGGGACCTCCACAGCCTCTTCACACCAGGTCGATCTATAGCTCTGATCAACTGCTCAGCCACACTGCCCCTCCTGGTGTCCCAACAGGGAATCTAGGTCACACCAGTGTAGAATCTCAAATGTCTCCAGACACTTACCCCCAGACCTCACTCATATTTATCATGGTGTCTTCAGGAATATGCCAGTGAAAACGGAGTCTCGGCTCCTAGTCTTCATTAGGTCAGCATTAGCTGTTACGTTAAATCAGTAGAGGAATGGAGTAGATGACAAATCGAAATCAATTTCATCTCTCTGTGATTAGATTGGTCCCAAATAGGATTAAGTTAGCTTTTGGACAAGAACAACCAGTGCTAGAGACACTTAAGGGTCCACTTTAGCCTGTCTAAAGTGACTTTAAATCTCTCAATAAGTGTTGATTCGCACAATTTCTGAGTTGTCGTTTTATCTCTTGAATGATTCTTGTCTCTGTGTCCCCAGACTATGAATTGATCGTGGACAGTGACATCCTGCCAAACAGGACAGTGGGCCCTGGCTGGTCGACGGGAGGTTTTGAGAGTCAGGAGCCAGCTCAGTTTGAAGAGAGACACCTCATATTCTTACAGCAGCTGGGCAAGGTTTGTAGTTGTGTAGAAACTGTGAGTTTAAGTGCAAATCAATCTCATGTTAATAAGCTTGGCTTACCTTGCTTGAAATGTGCTCTTTTTGCAGTATGGTACTTCCATTGCGAGATGGATTTTCTTTGAATTCCTTGGGTTAAGACATTTTTAGCATGCATTTCCTCCAAAGGGACTGAATCCTAAAGTCAGGCAGTGTTTGTGTCATGTTGTAGTTGTTACAATTTTGAGGCACATGTGGTTTAATCATATTTTTTATAATAGGGTTATAATGGGTATTACATCAATACCTTATGAATGGATTATTATTTATATTTAGCCAGTAACTGAGATGCTAACATTTCATTTGTCTGTACCACATGGCACACTTCTTTTCATCAAGTTATCTGCAGATATAGTGGCAGAAGTCAATCAAATATGATACAAATTGCACTACACCATGCTAAATTCACTAAACGTTTTCTGCTGTTGTGCTGGAGAAGAGTTGTACGATGTTTTTTGATATTGATAGACTAGCATCGAAGTTCACACTGGTCTGCATCTGGCACCGTGTCCCCTCTTTTCCTCTAAGAAATAGAGTAAAATGTGGAATTAAAGTAATGACGGCTCACTTCAGTTGTTCTTCTCTTCAAGGGAAACTTTGGCAGTGTGGAGATGTGTAGATATGACCCGCTTCAGGACAACACTGGAGAGGTAGTTGCTGTGAAGAAACTCCAGCACAGCACTGCAGAGCACATTCGGGACTTTGAGCGAGAGATCGAGATCCTGAAATCTCTGCAGCACGAGAACATCGTCAAGTACAAAGGTGTTTGCTACAGCGCAGGTACAGCTGACTTAAAACCAATACCCTCAATTCTCCTAATATGCCACAGTTGAAAACTGCTTAGCAAATTTACAAAAAAGCATGGTACACATGCACAGAATACTGAATATGTTTATACAACAGTTTCATTGTTAAATGAGGTTGTACACTTAAGACTTTTGTGGCTGACACAGTTTTGGCTTCTTTCAGGACGACGAAATCTCCGTCTCATTATGGAATATCTTCCCTTTGGAAGTCTGCGAGATTACCTCATGAAAAACAAGGAGCGGATCGACCACAAGAAGCTTGTGCATTACACGTCTCAGATCTGCAAGGTATTTGCCCCTGTACAGTTTTGTCACATGCCGACCACTAGAGTTACAGATGTAATACATTTTTGTTTTTCCTCTGTGTGTTAACAGGGTATGGAGTATCTGTCAAACAAGCGTTATATCCACAGAGACCTCGCAACACGAAATATACTTGTGGAAAGCGAGCTGAGAGTGAAGATTGGAGATTTCGGCCTCACCAAAGTTCTGCCTCAGGACAAAGAATACTACATGGTCAAAGAGCCGGGAGAGAGTCCCATTTTCTGGTCAGGCTTGTCTTATTTTTACCTTTTAGTGTTCTTATCTCTTCAGCCTCGTCATGTGAAGAAGTATGATTTTATGTAGGAGAATTGTGCACATGCTTGTTTTTGTTTCATTTTATCAAAACTAGCCTTTTGTAGAGGTTTAATGTTACAATTCCTGTCATAGCTAACACACAATTCATGAATATTGACCCCAGGGTTTTACCTAATCAAAAACATGACACGTGTCCTAGAGCTGAAGTCCATTTGTAAGACGCAGAAACCTTGTTTAGAGAAGCCAAGGCAACGTCAGACAGTTAAGGTGTGTTCTTTTTTCTAGGTATGCCCCTGAGTCATTGACTGAGAGCAAGTTCTCCGTGGCGTCAGATGTCTGGAGCTTTGGAGTGGTGCTCTATGAGCTCTTCACACACAGTGACAAGAACAGCAGCCCTCCTGCAGTAAGTAATAACACGCACTCACACACATGCATTGAGATGCACATTTGTGGTGCACCTTTAGAAGAATTTGCTAGCCATTTACTTTGCAAACGTTGTTTTAATAACAAAAACTTCTATTGACAAAATGTTGCATCAGCCAGATCTTCAGAATGACTTATTTCACAGTAGGTTTGTGCTCTCATCGCTCTGATCTCAAAGGATCCAATTTTTTATTTAAGAAATTGGCGTTGAGAAATTGAGGTGAGATACAAGATATTGGGTGCAGTGCATCTAATTGAATCCAACCCAGTGATCTTTGTACTTTGTCACACCACTCTTTCCCCACATTTCCTGTTTGCCTCTTAACTTGCACTATGAATTAAAGGCAAAGAAGCAGGGTTTCTGCGGAGTCTTAAAAAGTCTTAAATACATCCATATTTTGCATATAGGTCTTAAATTACATGTAGTCAGGTCTTAAATATGTACGTTCATTTACCGCTTCCGTCATCGCCTTTTTTTTTTGGGAGGAAATATGTTGGTGAGATTCACAGTCAGCTCCGTCTGTTCTTCTGTATGAAGTATCCAGGAACGTATGTTTTATTTTGCCAACAACGCGGTTGGAATTTATCGGCGCACACTTCGCCAGTTCCGGAACAACTTTGACAGCGGAATCTGCCAGAGGACCCTAAAATTGGGCACACTCGGTGTGAAAGCGCTGGTCTCACACACAAAATCGTAAAAATAACACCAGTTAGCTAGCGAAGTCACGCTATCACACACTTCTGTACACCTTTGTCACCAGTTCCTGGTACAATTTCATATAGTTCTGCTCGACCTGAACTCTGCGCCACCTCTGCCCCAGCCTTAAGCGACATTCAAACCATCTTTGGCCCAACTCCGACGTTGAAAGCGGAGGTGCTTTCGATTTTGAACACCGTGTGTGTGTGTGTGTGCGCGCACCAGGGTTATTATAATTAACTAAAATTAAATTCCTAGATAAAAACTATACTTCAACTACTTAGATCACGTGTTAAACTAATTAAAACTAAACTAAAATTAAAACACAAACTGAAAAACTAAATTAAAATTAAAAAAAATAATTTAAAACTATAATAGCCCTGACACACACTCATCCACTCCATTCTTCATTGTTTGAGCTGCTCTGTGAATGGCAATGAATGTGTTTTGTTTGTTTTTTTAAAGTAATTCTGGGACCGCATTTTTCCTTACTTTTTTGTACATCGTGTAGGTCTTAAATTTAGTTCAAAATGGTCTTAAAAAGGTCTTAAATTTAACTTGTTCAAACCGGCAGAAACCCTGAAGAAGGTAATCTAGTGTAACTGAGTTCACAAAAAACAAATGTATGGAAGTAGTGTGTTGAAGTGACATGTTGGACACCTGCCAAGTGAACAAATTGATTGATTACTAGGAACTAACCTGTAAACCGGTCAGTGCTGTACAGACAATTTATAGATTTGACATCTGGTTCTTTTTCTGCAAGAAGAACAAACAAGCCCAACAGTTCAATTGTCACAGCTCCAGGGGAAGAGGCTTTTCTTAACCCGCACTAGTGCATTGCCCTTAGGAAGTATGTATTAGAATTGGCCGTTTTTGACTATTTCTGATTTTGCCATTATATTTCACCTTAAAAACTATTTACCTTACCTTGCTTGGTGGTTATTTTCAGCACAACCTCACATGTGTGACTGTATAGTTATTTTTTCATTTTGACACACTCTATTAACAAAATGGACCTAAAATCACAAAAAAACATAAAATCCGAGTAGGAAAAAGTTAGATTCTTTACTGTGAAAACCACAAATTAACCATTTTTATTACTTATAATGCAAATATAAATTGTTGTTTGCTAAATTTGTGCATAAGTGTTTGAAATTTAAAAAGTTATATGTAACTTACATTTAAGTTACATATAACTTCACCTCAGCTCCTTCCTGTCTGCTCCACATCCAGCCGTCTCTTCATTGTTTTGACTCATTAAAACAAAAAACGATTCCAGTACACACTAAACCAAACACTACATAACACACTAATTATACACTCCAAACACACTAAATGTCACAAATCTCTCAGCTCTCAAAACTTGCTATCTCTGTCGCTGTCACTCCCACAACTTCCCCCTGTTCCTCAGCAACCAAATCACGTGGTTTGCCATATAATTGTGTGATTAATTGGTGTGGTGCCTTTTTCCACCAATAGAAAAGGGAGTAGCACAGGTTTTTTTTGCTTGCAAACACTTCCTGCTTGCGGACACTTTCTTGAGAGAAGCCCGTTTTGAACGTTTCCTTCTGCACCAAACACGCAGCAAAAGTGACGGCAATGTTCGCGAAAATGCGTGGCGGACATTATTTATCGTAACTCTGGTTTTACTTGGCCTATCAACACGATTTAAAAAGTGGTATATAGTTTGAAGGCCACACCAACACAAACGTCGGAACCGAGACTCACAGAGGCTGCGTCTTGCTGTTACGTCATCTTAAATTGGTCACACGATTTGGACGCACCGGGCATCCGTCGACTCCAGAGGTGGGGCGTGGGGGTGGGCTCTGCAGTGATTGGCTCTGGTGCGCACGTGGCTATGGTGGCCATGGTTGACAATGCTAGCGGAATTGGTAAATCATTTATGGAATCATTTATTAACGGTATCATTGTAGTCCAAACAAATCCGACGTTGCACACCCTTAAACCACACAGCAGCCATGTTGAAAATCTCAGGTCAGTCTGATCCTGATCGGCAGAGATATTTGAGGCACACACACACACACACACACACAGATATTTCTTGCTTTTATAGAGAGATACCTGAGCTGTTGCACTACCAGGTGTGTACATAAGTGCGTTCAAATAAGGTCACCTTTTCATAGTGTACATACATGAAGAGACTACTGAGCCAGAAGAAGGCACAATTAAACATAATCTTTACGTACCTACAGAAATAGATGAATAAACAAGCTCTCTCACGCTACACCTGACAAAGTGAAAGTGTCCTGCTGACTGTAATAATATTTCTCAGTTTGGGTTGCTCCACATGTTTGGCTTTGCCTCAGTCATGACAGATTCATTGCTCAAGTTGTTGACTTAAAATTACTGTACATCTACATGTATAGATTTGGAGGCATTTTTGGTATTTATCTTCTTTTTGTTTTCTGCAAATAAAATCAATTTTGAAGTGTGTCTGTGTCTGTCACAATTCTCCCCCTCAGGTATTTATGTCCATGATGGGGAACGATAAACAGGGACAGTTAATTGTCTATCACCTTATCGAGCTCCTCAAGTCAGGCAGCAGGCTGCCTCAACCTCTGGGGTGTCCCACGGAGGTAAGAACATTAGTTAGATGCCTTGTTGACATTATCCTTGTTTCATCTCTCTATGTCTAAATTGTTATCTTGTATTGTCTTACTCCTGCTAAAATACAGATTCTTTCTCCCTGCTCTTTCACTCAGATACACGAAATCATGGAGGAGTGCTGGGACAATGACCCCTGTTTGCGTCCTTCATTCAAGGAGCTCGCTCTGCGCATCGACCTGTTCAGGGACAGTAAGGAGTTTTAGACAGAGAAATCACCTCAAGTGCCGTGCTCATTGTCAGCCGAGTCACTCTTAACATTGTCGCCATGTTTGTGGACAAAGGCCATAACGAGGTCCTTCTGCTGTTGAGTGGCAGCGTTTGGCAAAGCTGATTGTGACTGGAAGAGCGGTGGTTAGAAACCAGGACCAGCTCAGAAACTACTGCCAAGGTGCCTTTAAGCAAAGCACTCCACGCCCATTTCTATAGTAGAGCGGCTTAGTGGCAAGCAGCAGGCTGGAAATGGAGGCTTGGATTCAAAGAAGTGCTGAAGGTGGTGTTGCTGAAAAAGAGCAGATGTGTTGGGTCAAACATCTGGATAAAGTTTTAAAAGAAGAGCTTTTGAAGACTGAGTAGACTATTACCAGGTCTAAAGCTAGTGATGCTTGTGTCAAACAAGTTGCGTGTCTCAGTGTGTGTGTGTGTGTGTGTGTGTGAGAGAGAGAGAGAGAGGAGACGGAGAGAAAGTGAGTTTGTTTGTTTGTTTGTTTTTGTCAATACATACAGCTAGCAGGGCTGGCTCTTGCCATCCCCTTTTCCCCTCACCTAAAGAAAATTGACTTTCTATGTATGTGTGTATATATCTACAGTATCATTGTGTACATATGTCCAGAAAAATTTTATAATTTTATAAAATGAAAATATAGTAAAATACTATATTTGAACTGCCAGCAAAATGTCAGTGTAAATGAAGTATATACAAATGTGATTTAAAATCTGTTCTTGTTTTATGTTTTCATTGTGAGAGGTGGTGTGTAAATTAAAGAAGTTTAATTCAACAATAAATCTGTTAAGTGAATTCTTGTGCTGTGAAACTACTCATTGTTTCCACAGTGTGTGGTAAAATAAATGTGCAGTTAAAACAGTGAATTGTATACTGTGAGGCAAAAACCCGTCAAGAAGCTTGAGAACAAAATAGTTCTCAAACACAATTTTGAGGGGGAATGGCTCAAATAAGTTGAATTCTCTGTATTTTGTTGAAAACTAGAAAGATGTTCTCTTCAAGTTTCTCAAACACATTCAAATCTGCACCATATTGGACTGTTTCATTTAGCTGATAGCAAATTAAAAAGCCAACAGGGTGTAGAAAATATAGACAGGTTGAATGTATCATATTTCATATTATCCAAAATGTTGACAAAATGTGGGCCTCTTTCCTCATGACAGCTTGATTTCTAGAGCAGACCAGATTAAAGGGAACTTTGTAAGCTACAGCTTGTGATCATTACAGGATAAAAGTTTCCAGTGAGTACTGTTTATGGTCCAAACTGTGAAAAGAGACGTTACACATAAATATGACACAAATTGAACCAGACAGCTTTGCATTCATGACCAGTTTGACATCCACCTTGCGTAAATGTCTTCAGGCATATCGAGGTCTCTGCTAATTTCAGGAAAGTTGACCTGTAAGTTGGGTTTTCTTAAAACTGTGCAAACAGACTCCAGGCAACTGTCAATCGGTCACTTCATTTGATTCCTTTCATGTTGTTAACAGATGTGTGTAAACTGAGCTGTTAGTCCAGACAAGAGTGCAGTGCAGGAGGAAAGGTTGGAACATTTTAAACCCCTCCAGATGGCGGATGTACCAAATAGACTTCATTATGGAACTGCAGTAAGAGGGGGGCTAGACAGTGAAGTACTTTAACTTGTTAATGTAGAATTTTTTTTTTTTAATTGATACATAGATATATTAAAAAACTGCTTTTGAAATTGCAAAGTAAAATGAGATTCGTAACCAGCACCAGTGGTGAAAAGTAATTAAACTCTGGCACCTTTTGTTTAAGTACATAGCGCAATCTTGACATCATTTATTCAATGAGGTCAGTTATTTAATGTCATTTTGTACTACAGATTTTAGTGAAAAGAATTTTACTTTTGTATCATT
The DNA here is from genome assembly GCA_963678695.2 of Diplodus puntazzo. Lineage (NCBI taxonomy): Eukaryota > Metazoa > Chordata > Actinopteri > Spariformes > Sparidae > Diplodus > Diplodus puntazzo. The sequence goes on along the minus strand of OZ023159.1, from coordinate 22,723,715 downwards.
CAATGATATTTAGTGAGACTGATTTCCGTTCAGGAAAAGGAGAAAAAAAATCATCATTCCCAGTAAGAGAAAGTTTAAAGAAGTAAAGATAAATTAATTAATTAAAAAAAGAGGCTATTTATTTTGAGATAATTACTTTTTTGTATCTAAATCAAACATCAGACAGCAACAGTAAGTCATAAGTGTGACAGACTTTCGACTTGAGTATAAATTTGACTTAAATTAACTTTTAAAAAAATAACTTGGCGTCCTATAACTCTACTTGCAGATTCAAACCGCAAAATACAACCCAGCTATAAATATGCTTTGAGAAAAAAGCACAGCCTGATGTCTTTACTGAGGAATTATGTTGTTTATTTTTTTTACAAATTAAAAAATTAATTCGCTCATCCTCCCTTGTGAGACGCTTAATTTCAGTGCATTGGTATATATGGTCGCGCAATTCAAGAGCAAAAACATCGACGCTTTATTTTGAAACCCGGAAGTTGCCTACGCTGTGGCTCAGCGGGCGCTTGTTAAAAAGCCGGGGTGACGTCTGGCCGCTCGGTGACATTTGGGCTCACTGGTGATGGTGATAGTTAACAGCTGTCGGAGCGAGTCTGGAGGGTTGTTGGCTGTGAGGCTTGATCAAAAGTGGCGAAGAAAGGGCGAGATAAAATCGCAAACATCCATGCTAACATCCATGCTAGCATCCATGGTAACGGCTGGTAGCTTTACGCGGTGTCCTTCCGATTACCTTAACTTTCGGAGTAAGAGCGCAGTAGAATAATAGAAGCGCCCCGGAGAGGAGTGGTGACTTTTGAGGCAGACATGCTGAGGACGCCAGGAGCACGACTATAGCGGGGAAAAGGTAAGCTACACATTTTAATTCTAGTTTTCCTTCTAGTTAAGACTTGGTGAGTTTGCTCGGATGTTTGTGTCAGCGTTACCTGAAGAAACCATTGTGCGGAGAACGAACAGAAACATCAGTAATGCTCTTTAAAGTTCCCTCCTCACTGGAAATGTTATTCTTACTGGCGTTGTTTTGTTGGACTGGTGATTGTAATAATTACTATATCTGTTTTTACACATGGAAGATCAAAAATATTCCGTTGAAAATGAGAATTATCAGGGAGCTGCTTGTTTGTTTTTGCTTGTCCCAAACTCAAAATGCAGAAAATCACTGTTAAGGTGGTCGAGCTGCTACGATTAATCGATTAGTTGACAACTATTTTTTTCGATAACCGATTTAATCGCTTTAAAGAAAGAGAAAATAAAAATGATTTTGTTACTGTTGTGTAGTTTTGGGGAAGAAATCAGAATTTGAACATACACATAATTAATGAGGTAATATAATCCCCAGAACAGTGTTTGAAGCTAGAAAGGTGGCAGGGTCCGCCACATATAAACAAAGTAAAACCATAAGAAGTTTTGTTGTCCTTCAAGGTCAGACTGTTTATTCAGCTGCAAAAATGAAAAGTTGTGTCAAGCATAAAAAAAACAAAATGTCCTAAAACTGCCTATTGCTTCTTTTTTTAATGCAAATACTTTCTGGTTGCTTCACTTCTCAGTAAGCTGAATACCTTTTTGGTTGTGCACAGAACAAGACATTCTCCCTATTTTCTGACATTTTTACCGGCCAAACAAGGATAATAATCAACAGGTTAACTGACGGTCAAAATGGCTGTTCCTCGTTACATTGAACGCAGAAGATGACTGGCTACCAGCGGTAGTGTTTCATTAGTATGACCCAGTTTCTTACAGCTGCTGGGTCATGTGTGTATGGGACGGGTGTATCTGCGTTTTGCCTGCTCATTTTCATGAGCCCTGCCTACACTTCAGTTTATCAGTTTTACTGCTTGACAACCACTCAGCAGAGGCAGGCAGGAGAGCAGCCCGCAGAGTGAGCCAGTGAGGATGAGCTCTCGGAGAGCCGGACCTCCTCGCAGGGGGTTTGGCTGGGTGGTGGTCATATCGGCCTTTTTCATCATGGGCCTCTCGACTGGCGTCTTCAAGAATTTTGGCCACTTCTTCCTGGACATCCAGTGTCACTTTGGAGTCCCGGCCAGCACCACTTCCTGGGTCTCCTCCACTACGATTGCCATGTTTCACCTCGGAGGTACAGATAGTTTTCAGCTTCAACTTTCTGGTCGTTTCTTACTTAAGATGTATATTTATTTATTTATTTTTAACTGGTGTTTTATATTTTCTCCTCAGCCCCTGTGGCCAGTGTGCTGGTTGTGCAGTTTTCTCAGAGAGCGGTCATCATAGTCGGAGGCCTGCTGACTGCCTCTGGGATGATTCTGGCATCTCTGGACCTCAGTCTGCCCTGGCTCTACCTCACTATGGGCGTCCTGCAAGGTAAACGCAATCAGAACATTCTATAAACTCAGAAAGATTGCGGTTGTTCTCACACATATGTTTAGTCTGATGAATGCCAAATTAAATCTTTCATCCAGTGAGACCTGTGTTGGCCATTCGGTCATGGTGTTGTAGCCGTCTGCAGTGGATCTCAGCTTCTGCTTGAGGATAAATCTGCGGAGGTGTTCACAAGCTGTTTAATGCGACAGAAAGGGAAAGACATTGAGCTGCTTCTCAATTTTAGGTTTCTTTGATCAAATTAAGAAGTCTGAAGTTTAGAGGAAATTGCTAGAAGGCATTGTTTCATTCAAGTTGTTACAAAAGGACCCCAAAAACAGCTACATTGTCAAATGTTTCCATCTTCCTTTTCCAGGATTGGGCATTTCCCTCACGTGGATCCCTGCCAACAGCATGGTGAGCCACTACTTCGTCCAGTGGCGCCCCATCGCCTACGCCATAGCCAGCTCTGGAGAGTGCATCTTCGCCGTCATGTTCAGCCCCTTCTTCCAGTGGTTGATTGAGATGTACAGCTGGCAGGGTGCCTTGCTCATCATCGGAGGCCTCCAGCTCAACCTGTGTGTCTGCGGCGCTCTCATGAGACCCCTGGAGACGGTCCAGAGCCCGCTACAGGAAACCAAAGACGCTCTAGAAGGCGATGCCACTGCGCTCCCACCAAAGAGGAAGGTTATCTTCCAGTGCTCACTGATGAGAAAGCCTGAACTTGTCCTCTACATCCTGTTCGCCATCTTTTCGGCGCCAGGGTTTTTTATCCCACCTCTCTTTCTCGTGCCCTTCGCCACCAGCCTGGGGATGGATAACTACTGGCCAGCGTTCATCCTCTCGGTGCTGGCACTGTCGGACCTGGCGGGGAGGCTGATCTGTGGGTGGATAGCCAACATGAGGCTGATTAGGAACCTGCAGCTCCTCGCCATGGTGGTCACTCTGCTCGGGGTGGTGCTCCTGCTGCTGCCGGTCTGCCATAACTACTGGGTCATTGTGGTCTTCACGTCAGTCTACGGTTTCCTGTTTGGCTGCGTGGTGTCCATTCACGTCACCTCCATTGTGGACATTGTAACTCTGGAGGGATTCGACAACGCACTGGGGCTGTTCATGCTTTTCAGGAGCATCGGTGGCTTCATCGGCCCACCTGCTGCAGGTGATCAGTCTGTGTTTAGTGTAATTAGAAATGCTAAAATATTGTCACTTGCATGCTTCTGTCACATTAGCATAGCAATATTAAATTAAGGTTTATTGTTTAGCCCTAGTTAACACATTTTTTTTTTTTTTTTTTTTTGGTTGTACTTTGTGTTCAGGGCTAATTAAGCATATGCTAACACGCTAACCTAAGGCCCAATTCCAATATCCGAACTCACAAACTTAAACCGTGAGGTGCATTCTGGGTAAGTCCGTGAGGGGCTGAGGCTGTCCCACTGTCAAATCACCAAGTGCATGACAGACATCTCCAAGTGTTTTTGAGCCCTTAATGAACACATTCGAAAGTCCACATTTCTGCAGATTTCAAGGAGGACATTACTTACAGCTCACCGCGTTATGTTAAACACAGGGTTACTCTGAGTTACAAGAGGAAACTACTCTATGCAAATAAACTGTTTTGTTTTTTTTCCCCAGAAACTTAAGACCAAATATATTAAATGTTTTATATATGACCTCACAGAGCATCAGTTAAATCTTGGTTTAGTGCAAAGCTCTTTATGTGTAGGTTAATTTATATTCGGATATTTAAGTCCCTTAGACTTGAGACATTCAACTACTTAAACGTCTCATGTTGCAGGGATTCAAATATCCAAATCAAGAGTTTTTACCCTCATTCTTCAGGTCAAAATAATCACTATTTTTATGTTTATAAGAATCTGTTTGTTTTCAGGAAATAATCAAAACTCTGTATTCTATCCTTATAAAATGACTTGAAGCACAAGACAAAGGAATAACCTGTACACGGATGATTAATATACATTAATCATCATTAATCATTAATATACTCCTTCCGATAACAATTCCTTGATTTCCCCAGAGAGTAACATTCAGTCTGATATAGTATGTCGGTACCGACATGGCACCGACCTGTTCAGTCTGCAGTCTCCTGAAGGAACGGATATGTCTGTTCATTTATTCATCAGTCCTGCCACACTGTGTGCTTCTGTTTCTCGCGCAGGCTGGCTGGTGGACGAGACCAGCGACTACAGCGCCGCCTTCTACCTTGCGGGCCTCTGCCCCATCCTGTCAGGAGTGTTTGTCGTGCTTGTCGACCACCTCATTCAGAGGAGAAAAGCCGCGGAGGCCGAGGATCGTCAGGCCATCAGGCAGAAGGACTGGGAGGCAGGAGAGGTCAAGTGAGACTCTTTCACCTCGATGGTGCGGGACAGACTCTCTGTCAGCTGCTGGGCGGATCCATCCAGGGTTCAAGTGAGACTCGCACACAAACCCACAAACCCGTTGATGAATTACCTTGGTGCTTATAAGAGACTATAAATGTCTTCCAGCCGCCATCTTCCATCTGTCAGCCTGTCAGTGTTCGCCCCGGGGCTGAAAGGGGTGTGGACAGGTTTTTTTTGTTGTTTTGCTACCTCAGCAAGTATTTTAGGTATTTTTAGAAATTGTTTTATGTTTTTTATTGAACAACAATAGAAACGGAAACACTCCGGTTTGGATGGACCAAAAATTTTAAATTCACATCGGATATTTTCAGTATTTTTATATCTAGGGAAATGTTTCAGATGGCTCCTGCTTGCCTCATTGGCTTAAACCGCAGAGAAGCTGAGCTGACACCAATCACAGTGTTAAAAGAATGAGGCTGGGGATGTTATGTAATTGTTTGTGGTCTTTTCGTGAGATTTGTTGTTGAACGTCACCAGACGTATATTTTACTGGGTTGCTACTGCAGTGTCACAATAGATGAAGTTTTCAAGGAATCTGTCTGTGATAAGTCAAAAAAAAGTCTCAAAGGCTGGATTTTTTTTTGTCGCTTTAGTGATTCCTCTTTTTGTGCAATTGAGGCTAAGATGAAGTCTTTGAAAGAAAAAAAGGAATGGTCATTTTCAGCCACCTGAAATATGAATTTACTTAATGATTTTAGAACGATAACTTGAAACCCAGGTCACTTTTGTTGCCCCTGAAGTTCTGTAATACCACTTCTTCTACGCACAAGTCCTCCCTGCACCTTCTTACCACTTGAAAAAATATGTTCATCCAGGAATTAGTCTTAACAAATACTAGTAGATGAATTGGTTTCAGGTTACATCTGTATATCTTTGATGTTAAAGGGTTTGTATCATGTTTTAAAAAATAAAAGTATCACACTGATGGTTTTAAAGGCCTGACTCTCGCGTCTTACTTTTCCCAATCCTCTGTGTTGTTGGTCTCGTCTGCCTTTCGTAACTCTCTCAAAGGGAGATCCTAACCAGCATGGTCAAGCTGTCAGGAGCTGCCCACCAAAACATGTAACTGAATCCAGGAAGAGGGTATTTGTAGTGTCGTCGTTTTAGGAATGTGGCATGCACTGGAGGAATGGCTCTCGAGTTAAAGTGCAGTTATGTAATCTAATTATCTAATCAGTTCCAGCCCCTCAGGACACATGTGGGAACTGTGACTATTATCATTTTATTTTGCACAGTCAGGGTTACACTAGATGCATCTTCTCAAATGTGAAAATGAGTTGAATATCTTGTCAGATTGTCAGTCAGATTAAAAAAAACTAGCTTTTTAGATATATTAATTAATGATTGGATAGCTTTTATGGATCAAATGTTTAGTCCAGAAAAATAAAGGTGAAATGAATAATTTACAGGGGCAATAAAGTTTGTTTTATTAACACTACATGTATATATTCTATACATATAGTACATGTTCTAAATGTAACTATTGATCAGTGTATCTATGATAATTTTGATCTACTTAATTCCAGAATGTAAGTTTTCTGCAACCTTATATTTTCAATCCGTTGCAGTAGTTTGGAAGCTGCTGATGTATTTTTACTCCACTACATTTATTTGAAAACATTAGTTACTAGACATCAACATATAGCCAAAGTAGTGTGTTTCTAAATTGTTATTTTATTGATGATCAGATTTTAAAAAAAATTCTGACAATTAGAAAAATGCATAATACTGGACATTTGGTAGAAACTGACAACTCAGACAAATGTAGATTTTACTTTACTTTGGATACTTAAATACCAAAAGTAATTTTTCTAGCAACAAATGTTCTCGGGACTTTATCATCAGTACAAGTACTATCGTGTGGATGACTTTTATGGAAGTAACATTTTACCTCATTTTATACTCTTATACTTTACTACTTATACTTTTACTCGAGATTTTGGGGTATATTTTACGACACTAAATGTCAACTGAAATGTTTTGGTTTCTACTACAGGTATGTGCATCGGCCCCACCAATTCAGTCTTAGATAGCAAACAGTGAATACTGCACATCACAATTTTCTGCAGCTCATGTTTGTTTATAAAATGTCTTATTTTGTTCAAAGTCCAAGACTCAGATATTAAGTTGTTAAGCTCCAGGGAAACTGTGCTTCTCAACTTTGTCAGTATAAAGCATTTTTACAGTCATGGAATCAGATTGTGATAAATTGAAGTGTTCCATCAGTAACCACTAAGGTGGCACTGCTGCCTCAGCTAACACCTGTCTTCATAGAAATCAAGCACATACTTTAAAGACAAATGTTTAATACTGACATCTTTTTTTTTTCTACAGACAAAGACAGTTTAGATTCGAAAATGAATTTAAAATCAAGACTATCACCAACTACCGTCAACAAATATCATGACACACATTAAGACATTTCCACACAACAGATGCATATTAACAAAACCCTACAATGAACTACCTACTATGTTTCGTCAGGTATTTGGAGAAAAGAAAAAAAGGTGGGGAAAGTCAAGGCAGCTATTTTACACAACAGAAATCGAGGCACCAAGGGCGTTTTTAATTGATGTTGGGAGTCTATAAATTAACTGTACTCATCTTAGAGTACAGTGTTTCAGAAGTGTGTTACGGAGCGGCCTTGGTGTCGAAGGGTGCAGTCGTTTTTGTGACCTGGAAAAGCAAACATTGCACCTTTGGTCCATCAGATGAGTTCGAGTAGATAAAACCCCATGACCGCAGTAAAATGGATGCAATTATACGAAGCCTGGTCCCAATGTCCACCTCGCAGATATTGACACCCATTGGCAACTAGCCGGCTCGATCTCACTTTTTGAGGTAATCAACCACAATTTCTAGGGTGCTTAATGTTTAAAGACAGAGAAACTTGATTTGTTTTGTTTTTTTACATAATTTGATCCATCATAATAAAATATAGAGACAATTATTCGGTTTCACTGTGAAAATGGGTGTAAAGTCTGTGAGGTTTTTAGAGCTTAGGGCTGGAAACTTGGGGCGGACAACAGGGGAGCATCTATGAGGAGGCTCGCTTCTCCTCGTATGGAGACTCGTAAGCCTCCATGGGTGGACAGGTGCACACGAGGTGCTGGTCGCCGTAGATGTCATCGATCCTGGAGATGCTCGGCCAGAATTTGGTCTCGGGCCTAATGAAGGGCTGAAAGTAAGAGAGGGGGGATACGTGTGAGAACAAAGCCATCCGATTTAGACATTTTATAATTCTTAGGGAATAATGCATCAATCTTGAAAGAAATACATAAATAAATCCTGGTATATTTAAGTGGATGGTATCTATGAGTGAGATGGAGATGATTGTGCAGGGCTATCGAGTTTGTATTGGGTTAGGCCTCATTGATTTAAAGGGGACTGTCAGGTATGCACTCTACTCTAGTTTACCCTTTTAGATCACTTTAGAGTAATTTGTTATCAGTTCACAAGAGAATAAATGAATTAATAAATAAAAGTTTGGGGATTCTGATGTCCCACCACTAGAGGGCGACACAGACAATGAGTTTCTTGTCTCATTCACTACAGACAAGTTGTAACTGGAAGAGTACAATGAAGTCGGAGAGATGAGGCCACTCACCAAGGGGAAGGCAGCGTGCTCCCTGGAGTAGGGCCTGTCCCAGGTGGAGGATGCGATGCAGGCCAGAGAGTGTGGAGCCATCTGCGAAACAAAGCACACGTGAGGACCCCAGATTGTCACAGCGTAATATATCAGCTGCCTTAACGCATCTTTTCACCTCATACAAAAACAGACAAATCAAGCCAGTAGCGTACCTTGAGTGGGTTGACGCGGGAGTCCATCCTTCCCTCTTCGATGTCCGCGATCTCCTGTCGGATACCGAGCAGGGCGTCGCAGTACCGGTCCATCTCAGCTTTGTCCTCCGACTCTGTGGGCTCGATCATGAGCGTGCCAGCCACCGGCCACGACATGGTGGGTGCGTGGAAACCTGGTCACCAGCACACACACACATTTTAAAAAATACAAAATCAGAATCTACTTTTATTGGTTGTAAATGCCTGAAAAAATAAAAGTTCACATTTATTAAAATGTCTAGTAGAAGGCACCAACAGTTTCACTTTCGCCAAATACCCCAGCACATAAAGTATATTCAAGGTGAAACGTAGATAATTCAGCCTACCATAATCTTGCAGCCTCTTTGCCACGTCGACAGCCTCAATGTTAGCGGACTTCTTGAAGGGCCTCACGTCCAGAATGAACTCGTGGGCTACAAAACCTATTCAGACCAACACGAGTACATCAGGGAGGGCAAAAAATAAACTTTGACATAAGCTGATCGTACTGCTGCATCTCCAGAATGTATAAAAGGAGTACATCAACATACCTTTCCTGCCTCTGAAGAGGACCTTATAGTGACCTTCCAGCCTCTTGGCCATGTAGTTGGCGTTGAGAATGGCCACCTCTGTTGCATGAAGCAGTCCTTTGGATCCCATCATCTAAACACAGAGTGCAGGAGTTGTGACGTAAGAAGTCATTTTCACCGATCAAAATCAGATGAGCAAAACTGCCACTGGACACACGAATGAGAATTATAATTAATGGTGTGAGGATTTAGATGATAAAAACAACAGTTACTGACCTTGATGTAAGCCCAGGAGATTGGCAGGATGGCACTGGAGCCCCAGGGGGCGGCGCTGATGGTGCCCAGCGAGCTGCCGGTGTTGACTGAATACATGGGGACCACCGGGTGGCTGGGCAGGAAGGGGGCGAGGTGGGCCTTCCTGTTGAAGAGGAGATGAATGTCATGAGAACATAACCAAAGATGTGGATCGATCATGTTCCCAAGGAGTGTGTATATAGTCTGAACTGTCTTGGATAATGCCAGAAACACATGAAAGAAAATGATTTGGGCATGTGACTCCAGGGTACAACTATTTTGGTTGCACATTGGCCAAAATATTGGCAAATTAATGACTTGATTTCTTGCACCGTTGCATCTGAGATTTAGTTAATAATTTTCCCTTTTTTAAAACAGTTGAATGAAGAAAAATATGCATTTATTCCTGTTTACAATCACTTTAATATTGTGTGAAGGAATTTCAAACCAAAATTAAAAAAATGATGTCCCAGTGCACCCAAATGAAAACTGCAACCAGTACAACCACTGTGAAAAGTTAGTCTAGAGGCCTGTCCATAGTCTACATTCTGACTTACACTCCAATCGGGCCCATGCCAGGTCCTCCTCCACCATGAGGGATGCAGAACGTCTTGTGCAGGTTGAGATGAGACACGTCAGAGCCATAATCTCCGGGACGACACAGACCCACCTGGAAAACAGGAAAATTAACTGTCTGAGGGCCACAGTAGCTGGCAAAGTCATCCGTCAGGGTTACCCATCAGGGTTGCAACTAAGGATTACTTTCACAATTAATAGCTAAAAGGTCCAATTCCAAAGAAAAGCTGATTTTTGAGTCTCATTCCCAATTCACTAATAGGACTAAAAAAAAATCAGCTTTTTTTTATAAATGGGATGTCAAAAACAGTTACAGTTCTATAAACGCATGAGAAAGAAAAGCGGCAAATCCTGACATTTAAAGGAGACCTATTATGCCTTTTCATTTTTTTCCGTCCCTTCAGTGTTTTATAGGTTCTTGTGCATGTCAGAGGTCTTGAAAGTTAAAATGTTCAAAATCTGCATCAACATGAGCTCCCCTCTCCCACAGAAAACACTACTCCTCAAACGCCTCCTCAGTAGTCCCGCCTTTAATTCTGTGACATCACACTATGTCATCATGTCACACATTTGCATCTTTTATATCTAGTGGCTAGTTTGGCACATAAGAATTAATTAAGCACAGCATTTATTCTTGCGAGTGGTGCTGGGTCAGGCACGTGTGAGCTGACCAATCACAACAGACTGTTTAAGTGCCTGTCTCTTTAAGGCCCCTCCCCCCTAATACCCAGAGCGGGAATACAGTGCTACTGGACACTGATGTGTCTTTTGAGCACGTAAACCTATTCTAGAAGTAATTTAACATTCAGCATTCATTCAGATGATCTAACTATGTAACTCTTGATTAGTTTAAGATCTCTGCAATGAAGTCCAGATAACATTATTTTAGTCGTAGCTTTGTTAAGCGTTTTAGAAGTTTATATTAAAACATTGATGTTAAGCATTAAGTAATAACTAAAATGTTATTATAGCCCAGCATCTCATTGTTCCTGGATTTTTAAATTTTTGCATGTATTTTATGTTTTTACTTATAAAGTACTGAAAATCATTTAAGTCAAGTTATCTCAGGTTCTTCCTTATTTGCCCTGCTTCTTTTATTTATGAGTCATGTGACTGGACTCAACCAGCAGAAGAAATTGGCTTCTTAAAAGGGCAGGGTCTGTAGACCGGTCAGGGATTGGTGGAGGTAGCACTGGTATAAAAACCATCATCTGCATATTGCAGAGGCCAAAGTTTATCCCTTTACAGCATGATAACACACATCTATAAACCTTTATCCTATTAGCCTTCAGTTTTGACAAGTCATATTTCACTTTGCACGCGCAGCCATCAGACACTTGAGGTTTCACATTATCACAGTGTGTCGTGTTTCACCGCCGTTTCTTTTCTCACCTGAGCGTTCATGTTGGCTCCATCCAGGTACACCTGGCCGCCGTTTTCGTGGATGAGATCGCACACGTCTCTAACATGCTCCTCAAACACACCGAAGGTGGAGGGGTAGGTGAGCATCATGGCTGCCAGACTCGCCTTGTGTTTATCCACCTGGAGAAGGGAAGGATTTCAATAATGGTCAAGATGTGAGGAATCCTGAGAAACCCCTGGTGGTATCATCAGTTTGATCCCAAGCTCGTAACACTATACAGCCGTTTTAAAAAGTCTGAAACATACTTAATGTGTAAACTTATCCTCACGTGTAAAGCCAGTGAATGAAAACAAGTCCAGTTCTCACCAGCGCCTTGAGCTGTGCCAGGTCGATGTTGCCGTCCTTGTCCACCTCCACCACCTGAACCTTCATGCCAGCCATCTGAGCGCTCGCTGGGTTGGTGCCATGAGCCGACTTGGGGATCAGACAGACCTGGAGTGAAAGGAAAAATATCAGTATAACAGGACGGAGACCTGGATGAGAATCAAAACTAACATGGAAAAACAGCATTCAGTTATCATGCGTCACGTATCTTGAACAAACTCCCAGAAAACTGCAGGTCTGTTCCGACTCTCACCTCTTTTAAAATCGAGGCTGAAGACCTTTCTGTTTGCCGCTGCTTTTCATCGAAACAATTTTAGGGCTTTGAACTGCGTTGTGGCTTTTATTCTTCAGTCCTGTCTCTTTTAAACCCAGCTTATTTAACTTGTTTTAATGTTGTGTTTCTTTATGTCTTCCTACTCGTTTTTAAATGTATTTAAATGTAATTCATAATGTCTTTTTAATGCCAGTTTAAGCCCCTATAAAGCATTTTAAAATTGCCTTGGGTCTGAAACGTGCTATGCAAATAAACCTTACAAAAAAAGAGCACAGCTTTCAAGGGTTACTGTGAATCCTCTTGGTTAAATTTTGATCCAGCCAACACCCACCACGAGCTGTAATGTGTAACCCGCCACTAATTGATTTTATCCCTTATTAGGGGGACATTTTGTAACACGAGGAAACTGGAGCACTGGGGGTTGGGTAACACTGATAAATCACTGACTGGGACAACGCAGCTGAGCTCGTCAGAATGGTGACTTGCTGTTCTCAAAGTCTTAAAACCTCCAAATATGGAATCTTGGAAGCAGGTAGCCTATAGTGCCCAGCGTTTTCAGCCCCTTTGTTTGCACAAATGGTTGGTAGTTTGGACCTTGACTCTTTCAAGAGATCAGGCCACTATCTAAGATATACTAATAAGGGGGCCATTAAAAAACAAAGGCCAAATTTCAGTTCTGGAAAGAAGAAAAAAAAAACCACTTTAGTCAGCCAGTCTTTAATCTGAGTGGATGCCTTATCTCAGCTCGTCCTCGAGGTTCTGCCAATCAACTCGTCAGGATACTGAAGGAATTTCTTTGCAGAATACCTCAAACACGTTAATGTGTCATGTCAAAGTGAGCTGCTGAAGCCTGGGAACAATAAACCTGGCTGTCAGGAGCTCAGGCTGATAGGGCTAATGCACCTGTGCTCTTTATTAACCTCTGTCAGCAGGCAGTCCGTCTGCAGAATCAAATAAACTAATTGTGACTCATCATTATTGGATATCTGCCCTGGAACTGGGGTCATAACGTGAGAGCATATGCCAGAGAAAAGCAATAAAACGATTGCTCTGTCGCATTGAGAAGCACTAAAATCTTCTTCAGAGTTTTATTGTTAGTTGGATTTGTGCACAAACTGAGGTCTCATATATTTTCCATTCAGGATCAGTTCAGGTTTACACACTTTGGTTCTGTCACATCTAGAGGATATTTGGTCTTGCATACATTTAAAAAAAAAAAAACAACAACTGAGTGCCATAGATTTTGTTTAATCTATCTTCAGAGCCGAAAACGTGAATTTGAAAGAGGAGATATGTATTGCATATATATATAAAACATTTTCAAAGATTCGAAGATGTTTCATTACTCCTTTATCGTTTATAATTTCGGGGGATTAGCCAATTTTCCCCCACTTTTGCTGACTGTGATATTACATTAATTGGTTTTATTTCATCAAAGATATTTGCTCTGCTGACCAGCTCCTCTAAAGATCACCGATCACAGTTATTTCTAATTTGTGAGGGTTTTACGAAAACCAGGGTGTAAGAACTTAAAATTGGTGTGTACAGTGGGTTACATGTGAGATTATATCCTGGAAGGGAGCGGGGACTTCCTGGACTTCTGTCATTACCGTGTGGTTAACAGACAAACAGCAGAGACTGCAGTAGGCCACTGGGACCGGAAGAGAAATAATCTCTCCCTATTACACCACATTCTGCCATTATCACATTTATTTCTGTGTGTACATTTTCTTCTCTAAATTGCTGTTGGACACTGGCACATGGCTGCATATGGATTGTAACATTCCTTAGTGAGGTATGCTTTTTGGGGCAGATAATCTGGGGACTGGAGCTTGATTAATCAATCAATTTTGTGTTGTGGAACTAAACAGATAAGCCTTCAGTGTTATTGAATCCCATTAACATCCATGTAACACACTTACAGTTCTCCCGGTCTCTCCCTTTGAGTTCAGGTAGGCTTTTATGGCAGCCAGGCCGGCGTATTCACCCTGAGCACCACTGGAAGACAAGGCACACACACACTATGGTCATGTACTATATACACCTACACACACACACACACACACACACACACACTCCTTACTCCAGCACAGTTCAAAGAGCAGTCTGCACACATTACCAAATGGGGAGAGACGGGTGGGATAAAAAGCTAGCAGCATGATAACTCTCCAGGCCAATGTAGCGTGGTGTGCTATTCATAAACCTCCTGTGGCTGATAAGTGGCGATAGACAGCGGAGGAGGGAGCATGCTTTATCAGCTGAAACATGTAATTCCAAACGTCTGACTGCTGGATACTGACTAAAGTCTGAAGTCAACCACTGAGGGTTCTCACCCAAATAAGGTCTCATTTCCACTTTTATAACCTCTAAAATGTAAAATGCATAACAGCAGATCTTAAAATCACCATTTTGCCAAAGTTGAATAAACAGTGACACATCTGTGAATCATTAGTCATCATTAAAACCACATAAACTAAAGGTTATAAGGCTAAAACCGATGACTGTCTACAAACTTGACCCATTTAAAGCATTTGTTGTTTCATGATGTGTAGCAGCGGTCAGGTACAGGTCTGTATGCTTGTTTTGTGCAGCAACAAAGGTCGTACCTGTTCGGCTGGAAGGAGATGTTGTCATAGCCGGTCACCTCACAGAGGTCCCTCTCCAGCTGTCTGAAGAGCTTCTGGTAGCCATCAGCCTGATCCAGAGGCACGAAGGGGTGGATGTTGGCAAATTCATTCCAGGTGATTGGCTAAGGGGGGGGAATAACAGTGAGCCAGAATAAAAGCAACTCTTATCATGGAAATGTTTCACTTGACAAAAAAGATGTACTTACCATGAGCTCTGAGGAGCTGTTCAGCTTCATGGTGCAGGAGCCCAGTGGTATCATGCTGTGCACCAGAGAGATGTCCTTGTTCTCCAGACGCTTCATGTATCGCACAATATTGGTCTCAGAGTGATAACTAGAGGCAAAGAGTAACCACAAGGACAGTTGAAGGCTTGACTGAGGGCACAGTATTCTCTGATCCCAATATTTGAAATGTCACTGAATGTAAAATAAACCAGTGACCCGCTTAATAAGTACATTATTAGAAGATTGACAATGCATTTTTTTCAAAGTTATGTCACAATGAGCGCCAGGTAATAAACTAAGTATTTGAGACAACAGAAGTCCTGACACCAGATTGAGAGAAGATGCATTACTTTTAAGTTTCGGGTACTTTTGGTGCAAATGCAGCTTATGGCTCAAAATGTTGAAAACTCATTTCCTTTGCAAAAATAATCTCTTACAGCGCTGAAAGAAATACTTAATTCTTGTTTTCTTGGGAAAAAAAACAAACACATTTTATTTCAGATAATATATAAAGCCTGACAAGACAAAGCCTGATCTTGAAGGATTGCAGTTGGCATAAAGACTAACAGCAGCATTGTGTTTATTAAGGGCAGCAGGGGTTTAATACATAACCACTGCTTTACAATTAACCAACGTGGTGAACTAATGTAGATGGAAAGTACAGCTTTTCTCGATAACGATATTAACAGTGATGTTGTCGCCCAACATCACATCTGCGCAATTCATTTTCATCTGTATTGTTTTCTGCTATGTGCTGTAGTGTTGTGACCAAACTGAGAACACCAACCTGTTAAAGACCTGGTGCGTCAGGTACTTGCTTGTCCTCTTGTAAGGACTCCCCATGATCCCCTTCACCCGCTCGCCCATTTTCTCAGCGATCAACTCCTGAAAATGTCAATTAATATCAAAGCAGTTTTAGACAGACAGACAGACAGATAGATTCAAACAATGAGTGAATAACAAATCAACATACAGCAGAAGATTCACAGCCAAAGACCCAGAGCAAGTCATCCAAGTCCCTCTCGGTCACCGTCTCGTCCAGAGAGATGCCCACCTGTTGAAAACAATTTTGTTTTTAAATATCTTTCACAACAACATGGAAATTATATTCAAGCCTGTCTCAAACTGTATTTGCATCTAGCACTGGAGATCAGTTTGGACTGACTGAAGGAGGTCAAGTAAAGTACAATACAGCCCGTTTCAACAGTACATGTCTTATAACTATATTAGTTGTATGGTAGGTTGTAGATCAGTTCCTGAGTGCTGAAAACATGATCAGTACCAAAGTATGAATGTTAGAAAGTTACATTTCATTTTCTGGATTAGGTATACTGTAGGCTTACTGCAGCACTTGACAATAAATGAAGTAGGTTATGTTATACATTTTTTTCTCTTTTTTTGGTGGGGGGGGGGTATATTAATTGACGAAACATCCTTTATTAGTTTGGTTATTAAAAAGGTCCCCATTTAGCAATTTGCCTGCATCCTGTGATTTAGTGATGATCTTTCATGAATCTATTTGTGTTGTCGCCCTGCGGTGCCGCGGCTTTGGCAGCAAAACATTGTGTACAGGTACAATAATGTTTGATGCCATCCTGCTTTTTGTTTTTTGGAAGAACTTGATCAGCCCTCACCACTCCCTCGGTGTAGACTCTCAGATTGATCTCCCTCTGAGTGGCTCTCTCGAAGATGTCTTTGGCCGCCACGCTGCAATTGATCTTCAGGGTGTCGAAGAACATGTCACTGTGCAGCCGGTGTCCTGCTCTCTTCAGGCCTGGCACAGAGTGACATACAATACATTGTTAAACTAAATACAGGTGTGTTTCTTTTCATAGAGGGTGGAACCAAATCAAAAATCAAAATAGTTTATTGCTTTATATATATTTGTATGCATCTTTAAGCCACAAGGTCGTGTGTAGCATCTTGGATTGGTGGGATATTTGTCAAAAATAGGGGAAAATGACACATCAGACAGCCCAGTTATGTAACAAATTGGAGGCCATATAAAAAAAAAAAAGAAAACATCAAATGTACCTTCAGCAAGGATCAGAGCAGCATTGTGTGTCCTCTCAGCGATGTGTTTGAGTCCCTGAGGACCGTGATACAGTGCGAACATGGCAGCCATGTTGGCCAGCAGAGCCTGGAGGTGAACAGCAGAGGTGAGAACTTTGCATTTGGTGAGAAACATAATTAGTTATGATAACAAACTAAACATCAGCCTGAACCTACCTGCGCAGTGCAGATGTTGCTGGTTGCTTTGTCTCTGCGGATGTGCTGCTCTCTGGTCTGCAAGGCGAGCCGATATACCTCCTTACCAGCTGCGTCTCTGAAAAGCAAATATATCTTCAAGTTTTCAGGAACGTATTATTTAGCTCTGGATGTGGCTGTGGTGTCGCTCAGGTTTGCTTCTAATTTTACCCAATGGCCACTCGCAGTACTGCAGCTAAAAGTTCCCCTGTGACAAATTAAGTATATTAAATCATCTTTGGGTCTGGTATCCCGCTTCTTAATAATACATCCATGAACCTGAAGGATTCCTCTGAGTCGCAGCCATTGCTTTTAAAATGAAGCCCTGTCTTTTTCTAACGCGTACACTGAACTTCCCCTGAGCGTCGTGTCTCACCTGGTGACTCCAACCATTCTGCCAGGCATCATCCGGACCAGGTTGTCTTTGACAGCGAAGAAGGCGGCGTGAGGACCGCCGTAGCAGAGAGGAACACCAAACCTCTGAGAGCTGCCCAGCGCGATGTCGACACCAAACTCCCCGGGGGGACGCAGGACGCAGAGGGCCAACAGATCTGTGGCACAGCATGCCAGTGCCTGGGCAGGGAAGGAACCAGTGTATAATCAAGTCAGTGGTCATGAGGCATCATCTGTTCTGAGTAATCTGTAGCAGGGATGTCAGAAATGATTAACTTTCTGTAAAGACTCTTACCCCTCCCTTGTGTGCCCGGTCCACCAGAGCTGTGAAGTCTTCCACTTTGCCATCAGTGTCTGGATACTGGAAGAGCACACCGCTCACATCCTTTCCACTGAAATCCATCTCATGCGGCAGCTTCAGCACCGTCTTCACCCCGATGTAGCTGCAACATAACAGTTAGAAAAGAGACACACTGTTGATTTCTTCTTATACGTCACTTTGTTTTGAGAGGAGATCTGACACGTTGACGGTGTGTGCGTGACACATACTTGGCTCTGGTCTGCACCACAGCGATGGTCTGGGGGTGGCAGCGTGGGTCGATGTAGAAGGTTCTTCTTTTGTTCTGTCTGTGAGGAGTAAACACAAACAGGCCGAAACACTGAGACTCAGACCCATCAGGCAACTTTGTCTCAGAATCAAAAACAGACGGGGACAGTAAAGCATCTTGTTTTGGATCGTATCCATATCACATCTTGAAATTAAGTTTTTTTGTTATATCTGCTTAAATCTCTGTCATAGCACTTTCCTATTCCCATTTTGCCATGTGTACTACATAAGAACACAAAGGCTTGAATGAAAAGATCAGACCACTTAGAAATTGAAGGAGTTTCCTCTGCTGCATTTGACTGCATTTAACGACTTTGCACCACATGTAAATATCCTTTAGTTTATTTTTATTCTATCATTAACATGCTGACGTTGTTTGTATCTGTGTACAACTCCACATGCCTTAAATTGCCCTCCGGGTACAAATAAAGTATTTAGAATTGAATTGCATTGCATTCAAAGTTGCTCCAGACAACATATACAGTTTCTTCTCGTGGCTGTGGAACAGTGATTCTCTTTAACTCATATGATTAGACAACAACACAATCTGGGCAGACAGGATTGTTTGCTATGTAGCTCAACGGCAGCCACAGCTTGTAATTAACATTGGCACTCACATACTTGTTAGAAGACCATCGTTGAGCACTGTAAAAATCACCAGTATTTCCTCCTCATACCCAGTGAATAACAAACACCCTTTACTTTATTAAAATGTTAAGTTTTGTGGTATTAGTGTTGGGTTTGTTGTGGTGCGGATGATATATACGGCTGTACTGACTATTGTCGTCTACTGCAGACAGGGTTTGCCATTACGTTCATTATTTTCCAATCGTCACTTGGTTTTTTTAATGACGGAATTAGTCACCTTTTATACTTTTTATAATTGCTCAGAGGACACAATTGTTTGTTTTCAAAAA
Source organism: Diplodus puntazzo (assembly GCA_963678695.2). Lineage (NCBI taxonomy): Eukaryota > Metazoa > Chordata > Actinopteri > Spariformes > Sparidae > Diplodus > Diplodus puntazzo. The sequence goes on along the minus strand of OZ023159.1, from coordinate 22,704,724 downwards.
AACTACTCCCCACTTTCTTTTAAGAAAATACCTGTGACAGAGCTGCATGGCTTCAGCAGCGGCCGTTCCTTCATCGAGCAGGGAGGCGTTGGCGACAGGCAAGCCTGTGATGTCACAGATCATGGTTTGGTAGTTGAGGAGCGACTCCAGGCGACCCTGGGAGACCTCAGGCTGGTAGGGCGTGTACTGAGTCACCCTGAGAACAAGGGGGACACAATGACTCAACAGTGTGAGCTTGAACACACGGACAATAGCACAAGGTTGGTGGCATTTAAGGAACCGAGACAGGACTGTGGAATGCATTGTACGCCTCCCCCGACGCCAGGATTTTGGAGAGGATGGCTGATTTGGATTTGGCATTTGAAAGAAAACCTTGTTGAGCAGAAAGCACCATCAGATCTCACATGAGTGAAGTCTTCATAATGTTAAAGCGCAAGGCGTCCTATTAGGCTCACGTTACTCTGCAGCTTCATTACATTACCCAAACGTCATTAGTTGTGCGTGACAGTCGGCTTAAGCAGAGAGTTTTTTTCTGACAGGATCTGAGGATCATCTGAGGACACTCACCAGCCGGAGTTCTCCAGGAGATTGCGCTGGATTGGCGGCGGCACTGAGCAGTTGTAGTAGCCCATGCCGATGTAGGACCTCCATACTTTGTTCTGCGATGCAATCTTCTTGAGAGAGTCCAGAATCTCATTCTCACCTGTAAGATGTTAAATGTATGATTAAGATTTCTGTCTTTTGAATCTCTGCTTTCTTCAACATGACACTGCATGGTGATGTTGGATTAAAAAAAAAAAAAACAAGATTTTTTTACAGTTTTTTTAGTAAATATTGTTTATCAGATATATCAGTTTAAGTACTATTGTATTTAAAAGATTTTTGGCACAATGTATTGAAGTAATCAGGTAAGAGTTTTGCAACAACTAGTCAAATAATCGATTAGTTGGTCGAAAGACATTTCATCTCAATTCATCGATTAAAGTTTCAGTCATTTTTTTCAAGCCGAAGTTTGCAGCCTTCAGCTTCCTAATTGTGAGGATCTGCAGCTTATCTTTGTCATTCATGGCAGAAAATGAAAAGTCGTTGGGTCTTGGACTGCTGGTCGGATAAATTAAGTCACTTTGGGCTCTGGAGAACTGGGATGAGTGTTTTTCACACCTTTTACATTTTTATAGATTTAGCAATTAATCAGTAAATCTCCAAAGAAAATCAACATATTATTCGATGACAACATAGTCGTTAGTTGCAGCCCTATTCTAGCTAGAATTCTTCAAATTTAAACAGACGTCCCTGTGTGATTATTCAATTTATAAAGTGTTTCTCAGTTACATTTTCAAGTCATCACAATATAAATCAACATATACAGCAATAGATCCTGGCCGATACTGACCATATCAAGCAGACAGTGTTGGTCAGATTTGACCTAATTCCAATTCAAATAGTTTTTTTAGCATTGTAATTGAGAAATTTAGTATATTTATTAAATGGACTGCTTCAGCCCCACAGCACAGTCCCTGGCCATGTGTTATTGTACATTTAAAGTGATTGTGAGCACAGCAAGGTACACAATTAGGAAAAGCGAGAGTTAGAATGGGATCAGGAATCAGTACCAGTTTAGGAGAGAGAGAATAAGTCTGACTGGTGCTTTTGCATTTCTCTCTGACTCAAAGGAATCAAATCAGGAAGCCGTCAGTCAAGACTTGCCCTGATAAAAAGCGTTGCGTCTCTCATGTGATGAACTGTACTTTTTAGCTAATAAGATAAAAGAGATCAGTGTGGCGTGGGATCAGTTAATCTCCGTGGCCCAAATGTGCTGTAAACAAAACAACGCAGAGAAAAGAACTTTCAACTGAACTCAAGGATGTGGAGACAATGCATGTATAAAGACATGTCTGTCCATGTCATAGGGTAACATTAACAAAAGAACTACACCCATGTTTTTTTCCTTTTCTGATGGCCGGTTATTTAGCCTGATTCCCCGGTGCTGTAAGGAAGCTCTGCCAGTGCAAAAACCAGCCTCTGAGATTCCTCTGGCCTTCCTGGCTGCCTAGCAACTCCAAGGAATGGACAATACCGCCCGTCCCGACCGAGAGCCCTAACTTCTCCTGCTTTGGGAAAAGAAAGACACCTTTAAATCCTCAGTGGTGAGAGGGATCATAGCCAGTATGCAAGTAGATATTTACAGCTTCTTCCGGAGGCTAAATGTCAGTGTTTTGAGGAGGTGACTCGGTCCAATTCGATGCAAAAACTAAAGAAAATGTAGTGATTAGGGATTATCAGCAGGTTCAGGGTGAGTTGTTAGTGTGTATTTGTGTGTGTGTGTGAGAGAGAGTTTGTTTCAGTAAGAGGACTGCTTTCCCATGGTCCCCGAGTTCCACGGGGCAGAAAAAAAAGCCTGATTCAGAACCATCCAGGAGGTCTATTGTTGAAGAGAGAATCCCTTGCTGGCTTTGCAAACTGAAGCCCTCCAGAGCTGAACAAGCAGAAAACCAGCGCGGCCTCCAGTTTGTTCCTTCAGCATGGCTTGTCGCGTTATGAAACCTGACAGAGTCAGAGGAGGGGGCCGACACGAGGGCGGATCAGGATGACCAGGTGATGTGGAAACAGTACCTGAGGATTTGTTACTGCTGGACTTAAAGCAGAAGGCTTCCTTAAGTGCTGGGACTGTCAGCGGATCTCCGGCGTTAACGCCGACCATCTCCGACAAATGACTCTTATCGTCATATCAACAACTCCGCTTTATGGTTGCGGAAACATACAGTGCTGCTGTGTCAGCGTTCATTTATGGTGCACAATCACTCACAAGGTTGACCTCAAGTTAGACTATGTAGGAACGTCTCTGCAGGGGCTGGGTTAGAAATCAAAATGATAGTTTTTGACTACTGTGAGGTGATTTTATTTAGAGCTGAAACATCTATTAGTCGATAAACAAAAAACGTGGCCATTGACAAAATAACCTATTCGTATAAACTTTTGGTTTCAAAGTGATAACAAAGAAACTTTCCTCCCCTCATGTTTCCAAGTGGCATTATTGTGGTTCCGCTGCTGCAAAGACAACTGGATCGTTTCAGTTTTCCTCAAGGTTAATTGATAATAGCAAGACAGGATAAGATGGTGTGAGTGAAATCTAAAATTTAATCTTTTAGGACTAGAATAGAAATGCATCGGGGTGCCGTTTAGCTCAGTTGGTAGAGCGGGCATCCCATGTACAGACTTTGTCCTCGCTGCAGCAGCCCCGGGTTCGAGTCCCGGCCTGGGTCCCTTTGCTGTGTGTCATTCCCCCTCTCTCAACCTGTTTCCTGTCATGTCTTAAGCTGTTCTATCAATAAAAGAATAAAAGAAATGGATTGCCAGTTAACCTTCCTTTTCCCTGGTGACCGCACACCAGGTGGAAAACAAAATTGTGTAGCGACAGCAAGGTTTGAAAGGGACCAACGTAAACGCAGATGGTTTCATTATTCTATATCCATCACATCGTGCAATCAACATTTAACTCATGAAGCAGAAAACCTGCCCAGTGTCCATTTAAGATATTTTGACATCGTCAATTTTCAATGTTTCTGATGTAAAAAATAGGGGCTCATTGAGAAAATATTCATCAGATTGACTGATAATTAATACAACAGCGCTATTTATTTTGTTGCTTCGCAGAAAACTGCTGATTTCAAGCCTACGTGGAGTCATTGAAGACTTCATTTTCTGCATTTTAAGAATTGTGATTCATGATTTCATCGGACTGATCATCAATTGGATTTATTTGAATGTGATGTGTTGTACTTCGTACCGTTTTGCAGAAGATTTCTGATGTTACACTTTTTATTATATCACATGATTATGTAGCTCATATCCCATCTAATAAAAATGTATCCGCATATTTGGGATATCTTGACATGTGTTGATAACAGAAAATGTGTTATTATTACTATTATCATCATCATTATTATTATTATTATTATTATTATTATTATTATTATTATTATTATTATTATTATTATTATTATGCAGATTTCAAACATGCTGCACAAACTTGCTATTTTCCTTCAATTTAGTACATCTGCACACACAGCATAACAGCCCCAGTTCAACAAATTAGCAATAAAAAAAATCAATTTGCATTAGGAAACATTATTCACGTGGTTAGACGTCTTTTATTAAGCTTTCACGAAGGCTTTACCGAGGTTGTATACGCCACAATTTACCAAATCCACTGCCTTATCTCTCACATTGTTTCCTAAACCCCATCCCTTCTGATAAAACCGCCTGCTTACCAGAATCTACGGTAGTCTTTCTAGGAAATAAGCCAAAACAAACTCATTTAACGGGGGAAAATACTGTGCATCTAAGAGGTGAAATGTGGGCACACTGCATGGGAGAAAAGAGGGGGGAAATAAATAGATAATTAAATAAGAGCAGATCCCATGCAAATCAAACCGGAGTCACCTTATTAGGAACCCCCTCGGCTGTGATGTAATGTGAACGCTGTAACCAGATTGAACTGGACTTGGGACCGGAGCTCAAGGCTCAACTTTACACTCCAGTTGCCATCCTATGAGCATCGGCTTCCCAACAGGAGATTGGTGCCGCTCGCCGAGTTTCGCAAAAACAACTCCAAATATGTTCAAAGGAAGACTTACCAGGGGAGCGCGCTTCCACGACGCACAATAGAGGTGCAACCTACATTTCAGCCACTCACTTGGCTTCATTCATGTGGGGAGGAATAAAAAAAAAAAAACCCTTTTCGCCGCGCAAGAATAGCTGGAGACGAGGGTGTGTGTGTATGTGGGGGGGAAACACAATGTTTGCGCGTCGATTTTTTTGGGGGGGTGAGATTTATCACTTTGAATCGAGCGCATCGAGGCTGGTCGTGCAGCCTCTTCAGGTCACATAACGAGGTTGTTTAATCAAATAAGAAAAAAGATACATATATAGAGAGAGATATTCAACTTACACACTGGATCATCCATTTTCATACTCTTCTGGATGCGGATGGAGGCTGGGACTGTGTCTTTGATCAACTGGTCGATTGACTGTGCAAAAAAAAAAACAAAAAAAAAAACAGTACATAAAAATGCGATGGTTAAAACACGGCTGTGATCAGAGCATGCTGATCTGATCAGATCTCAGGGGGTTTTAATACAAGAGAAAGCTTCTTCTTTTTTTGCACCTGATCTATTTTTTAAAGTCTCTTACCTCGAGTCCCAGAGCATCCAGCATTTCTCTCTTCTCCCTCTCACCTGGGCCGATGTGCCTCTCCGCGAAGTCATCGTGCCTGGGCAGTGTCCTCTCTATCTGTCTGGAGGAGGCGGCTGCGGACGTCCTCAGACCCCGGGCTGCTGTGGTGGTGGTCGGGGATGCCGCGCTGTGTCGGATCCTGCACTGAAGTTTCCAAACCACGCGGCTCTTGTCGCTCACACGCCTGCACGGTGAGCCCGGATTCACCGACTTGGCCAAGAAGATCCCCCAGGACCTGGCGCAGCTCTGCATCTCTAAATCGCTCCCGCAAGACAAGTCCGCAAGAGAAAAAAAAAACACACACACACACACAAAAAAACCCCACAACAACTTGTTGTTGACGTGACGCCTTGTCCTCCCCTCGCTTCTGGAGCAGAGTTTTCTCCCCCCCTCACCCTCTCGGACTGATGAGATCCCTGCAGGAGACTCTGCCAACTCCTTCAAACTGCAGAGTTTATACAACTGCACCGTTGCACAAGAGCGGACCAATCAGAGCGGGGCGTGCTGCGTGACGCGGTTGATGAGCCCCGGTCAAACAGCTGCTAAACTTTCTCACGTGAGAGTTTTTTTTTTTTTTTTTGCAGGAGAGAGGATCGTCAAAGTCCAGCAGGAACACTGAACCCCTCTCACGCGTTATCAGATGCCGAGGAGTGCTCACAGATAGCGGGATGAAACGGGACAGTAGGCTGCACTATGACACCGAGATCCAATAGAGACACAGGGGTGATTATTAATAATCCCCATTATACACACACACACACACACACACAATACATGAGTGCATCACGTGATTAACACACCTGAGGTAATTATTGAGGGAGAAATCAGTGCTGGTGAGTCATGTCCTCTTCTCAGGGTTCCTTAGAATCCTGTCAACTCTGGTTTTATCGTTTCGAAAGTGGGCATGCAGCCAGAAAGTCCTCCAGCCAACGCTGCTTTCAATGGAGACCAAACCCTTGCAGACAGCAGAGTGAGAGTCAGTGAGAGGAGACACAAGGCCTGCTATCAATGGTGGATTGTAACAAAGTACATTTACTCAAGTATAAATTCGAGGGACCGGTACTTTACTTAAAGGTGCACTATGTAGTTTTGGGGAGGAACATTTTAATCAGGAGAGAAAGATGTTCATAGATTGATTTTTTTTTTTTTTTATGGATTAACGAACTAAATAAATAAACCCTCTTCGTTTTCACGACCGAATGAACTGATTTAACATGCCAACCTTATAGGGCAACACAGTTTTCTATTGTTTTACTTTGTTTACATGTGGCGGACCCTGCCACCTTTCTAGCTTCAAACAGTGTTCCTTATTTTCCTCTGAGAGCAGCTTGCTTGTTCAGCTACAGGGAAAAAATGAATATTTCTGAGTTTGAATTTCTTCCCCACAACTTGATAGTATAATTCTACCTTACCACATGTCAGACGCAAATGTTCTTTTTACTCCTACGTTTGTCAGCTACAGTTACTTTTCAGATCACAATTTCCCATGGCCCTCCTGTATCGCTGAATCCCATGTGTATCCAAATGTGGTGATTTTGAAAGCGAACTCCTCTGACGGACTGAAGGATTCAAGGATAAGTTCACCCGAAATGACCTTCTGTCATTCTCTCCTCACTCCCATGCCAATGAAAAGTTGGGTGAGGTCTCGAAGGCCGCAAAACATTTCTGGAGTGTCACAGCGAAACGGGTTTTGCAAGATTGTCCTTGCACGAAAAACAACAGAGTCAAATTAAAGCTTGTCTAGTGTTATTCAAGGTGAGATCAGATCCCAAACTGACTTGTAAAGATTTAAAGATGCATCGTCACAAAACTGAAAACCTATGGTGATCTTACAGAATATGACGTACAGCTGTGTATTACACAGTTACTGTAGAGAAAGTATTCTTCAAGACAAGAGTTTGTCGTTGTGTTAATTTATGGTATGATTACAGGCATACATCTGTTTTCTGGTTATGTAATCTAGGTGTAGCCTGAGCACCCTCACTCCTTCTCACAGCGGGGCGCTGTGTCTCTCTGGTGCACTGATTGATGGGCGGTCGCACCCCTATATAGCAGGTGGTTTCACCTGGCGCGCCCTCTCCTCTTGCCGTTCTGCTCGTCCTCGGTGGTGGCTGTGGCTTGGCGTGGCGGAGTGGATGTCAGTGTGGTGAAGCTCAGGTGGTGTGGCTCTGCTGGTGTTGGAGCGTCCTTAGCATCTCCGCCACGGACGCACGTTATCTCCAGACGCACGTTATCTCTGCAGCGCACAGGTAAGGCGCAGTAAAGCGCACCGCTGCCTCTTCTCCTCACTCACGTGTCGATTGTGTAAATGTTACGATCGTTGTCCCCGCTGCAGTGTGGCAGACTGCTGGTGCCGTGGGGCTGGGTTGTCCCACTGGAAGCCCTTCCGAGTGTCGTTGTGTTCTCCACGTGGTAAGTCGGCGTTGTCCGCTCCTCGCTTTCCATTCTGTTGTTCCGCCTCCAGCTCATTGCTATTGTTTTGTGTGTTGCCCTAGAATATTTATTCTGACTCCCCGCGATGCTATACCGGTGAGGTCCAAAAAACACCAAAGCCATCACCTCCTGGACCCACTGCTGTTTTGGCTCACTGAACTGTGTTTTGTGGCTCCTCGGCTCTTCAGAGCTGCGTCGGAGCGGTCATCTGACCGCAGAGGCTCGTCGCGGAGCTGGCCCGGGCTTAGATTGCTGCCCCTGGGAACTTCATTAACTTATATAATTAATTAGAATATTTGTATCTTGTTTTGTGAATGAGACTCCTTTTGTATTAAGTTAGTCAACTTGGTTTAATAACCATTTAATTTATTTAGGTTTTGTTTATTTCTTTATTATTCAATTAATGTATATTGCTTTGTCGGGTTGTGTGTGTAAGTGTGTGTGTGTGTGTGCATGTTTAAGTGGCTGTGCGAGGACTGTGAGGCCTATGTATATTTATTCTTTTTCTTTGTGGACAGGTGCTGTGGGCCCCTGACGGTGACCCAATCCCTGGTGGTGGGCCTTTTTCTTCACGAACGTGTGTGTGTGCAGTGTCACGGGTGCTTTTGTTAATTATCCCTCCCTTGATTTGATTTTGGGCACCAAGGTAAACCCAGCCCTGTTCACCCCTTCATTTTGGCCGCAGCCTAGCAGCACGTGAGTCAGCCGATGATGTCTGTTTTATAAATAAACTGTTGAATAAAATTGTATTTATATTTTTCTAAAACGTCTCTTGCCCATGGTAATTTCGAACTGTGCGACCTGTAACAAAGGTACTCGATTATTGTTTCTAAATAACTATCTCCTGGGGCGAAACTCCCCAGGTGGCGTTGTCGGTGACACCTTTCATAACCCTCCACTTGCCACATAGGCACACACCTATTTCTAGGAAATGAAACCAAAAATGCCTCAGTGAAAAGGACATAACAAGGGGGAGAACCTACCTAGCACTGATTTTGTCTTAATAATATATCCATACACTATGTCACCATTATATTCAGTAATGCATGTACACGATACAGGAAATGATGCAGTTAAATTAGCACAACCATCAACAACAGATTGATTTAACTACTTCATATACAGCTAGTTACTTGGGTCCAGTGATTTGTTGTTTATTACTCTTGTATTCCCTGTTTTTATTGCATTATATTGTGTTTTATTTCTGTGTGTCGCTGTGTTTGCACTTATTGTACGTTGGCGTATTTTGAAGCTTCTTTTAATGCTGGATTTGAAAGGCATTATAAAAATAAAGTTTATTATTATTCTTATCTTATTCTTCGTAAATGTTTTTGTGATATTTCTTTTCTTTTTTTGTAAAACATTGGATTAATTTGACCTATTTGGACTATAAACAATCACTCACATGAAACCAGAAGAGAAGTTCAGGGGGGAAATATCTGTAACATGACAAGGCAACACACTGATTTTTAAAGGAGGTCACAAGCGAAGAATTGTTATCAAGCACTGGTGTAATTTTTTAACAATGTTTTGTATTTTATAGGCTTAAATATGCGCAGCATTTAAAATCTTATTCTGAAAAGTGACTAGAGATTTCCGGTAAATGTAACTGAAGTAAAAAATGGCAACATTCCCTGTTGAAATGTGCTGGCATAATATCATGAAATGCTCATGGCAAATACAACCAAGCCTTCAATACAAATCGACATCAAGCTGCTACACGTTTGATTTGGTGAGATAAAAAAGACGACCATGTTTGGTTGGTTTGGTTGCTACAGTTGCAGAAGTATGAGCTAACAAAAGGCTTTTCTATCCCTCCCTACTGACAATGTTAAACATGGGCATAACTATTATCAGCACTGTGTAATAATGGTAAACAGAAGGGAACGGCGTTAATGCAAGCCACAGTTGGAATGATAGTTCAGGTTAAACAAACATATTTCGCCCTTTATTAGGACAATCTGCACCAAACGACTGCCATCAGCTGCTTTGTTCTCCCTCGTGGGAGATTCGCTCGCAGACTCAGTCATGGGTTTGATGAACTGGTTGTGGGAGCATCATCAGTTTTTGATGCACCAATGTTTATCGCTTCCATACGCACTGTTGTTTTATTGTCTTGCTAAGTGGGGATATCTGTCCTTGACCTACAGGTATGTCATTACAAATCAAATGACTGATTTGATTACATACAAAACTGTATTATTCTGTTGACCCACTGACTCATTAATCGTCTCACTGCCACAACTCGGGTCGTTAACTTGACTTTTTTTTTTTATCTACAGGTACCTGTTCGTTTCTGTCGGAGGATGTGTCCTGGCGCTTGTCACGATGGGCACCTACAGTGTGCTCCTGTTCACCTCCACCTTTGTCTTCATTCTGCTCGTGTGCTCCGTGGATCCCAGCTGTGTCCACGTCTGGGCGTTTGGTATCCAGATGTTGTGGCAAACCCTCTGGCACCTGCTTATACAGTACAGGGAATACTACCTGCATGAGCCGGTCTGCTTCAGGTACTGATCTTAAATGAGGTCAGCAGTATGTAAGTGTACACCACTATGCTTTGCCAGAGCATCATCAATTATGAATGATCAGATTAGCTGTCTGGGTAATAATTGATCTTGGGATGGTTTTGGCAATAGTCTTTATTTTAGAGAGATGTTTAAGCTTTTCTCTCAGACTCCTCATTCATGTTGACTTTTTGTCAGAAATTTGAACTTTTTTTTTTTAAGAGTCAACCTTATAATGCGATCGAAACCATAAATGGACCTTATGGTTTGATTGCTCTCTCACGTGTTATTTCCACCTTAAACGAGGAAACTTTGAACCAAATTTTGATGCTTTTCTTCTCTTTTCATTGGGGAGAAAACATAAAATGCATACAGAAATTTAAACATGAATTCCTCTTTCTGACTTGAGTAATTAAATTAACAATTTTCTGCTCTTTTCAGGTTGTTTCTGGCGGTGTCCTCTTTGATGCTGCTCACTCAGAGAATCACCTCAGTGTCCATGGATCTCCAGGAGAAGCGAGTTGTGTTAACATTTGGTGCTGCGTCCAGCAGGGAGGCTTGTGTGATGCTTCTCCCTCTCGTTAGCTACACCCTTAATTTCACCACACTGCTCGGTGGCCCTTTGTGCTCCTACAGCCGATTTGTGTGCCTGATGGCAGACATCAGACCCAGCCCTCTTCCTAATCCTCTTCGCGCGGTCTTCCTAAAGCTGATGCAAGTGTTACTGCTAGAGTGTTCAAGGTACTTGCTTGTCTATTTTCTTAAACATAACATCTATGATCCCTCCAGTTCATTCATTCTCTATGGCGCCCTGTGGGTTTGGGGTCTGTCGGTGGTTTTGAGGATCCAGTATTACTCTCACTGGAGGATCAGCGAATGCCTCAATAACGCAGCTGGGTTTGGCATTTGGGAAAACTCACAAGAAGAGTCCCCAGACTGGAGCAGACTATCTGATGGAGATTTCTGGACAATCGAAGCGTCAAGCCGTATTGCTGAGTTTGCTCGTCGATGGAACGCCACAACGGCCTCATGGCTGCGCAGACTGGTTTACACGAGGTGCAAATACTTCCCCTTGTTCATGACTTTTAGTTTCTCAGTGTGGTGGCATGGTTTGCATTTAGGGCACTTTGTGGGGTTTTGGACCTGGGCAGCAACAGTGAAAGCAGATAATAATATACACAGGCACCTGTGCCCCAAACTTTCCTCAACATTAGAGAAAATATACACTTTTTTCAGCTGGATAAACACTCAAATGATTGTTGCATGTGTTGTCATAGCAGTGGAATTAAGAAATCTGTCTGCTTTGAGACTTTTGTCTTTAACATACGTAGGTCTGTTTCCACTATTTAATATTATTCTCCTCATCTTACTGAAACTCAACACAGTTTACTAATGTGGTCATGTGAACACACTCCCACAACTATGCTTCTGTGATATAAAGGGCTCATGGTACACGGTAAATGCTAAATTTGAGTAAAAAGTTATTTCACTGTTGCTTTATAAATCATTTATCAACCAATTTCATTGGTTAATAAACATTGGTTGCAACTTTATAATGCTTATAAATGATCTACAATGTATTTATTAACCTTTTACAAAGTATTATGGACATCAATAGCAACTTGACAATAAAAAAAGCCTATTAAATAGTTTGTTAGTATTTAGTATTTCATCACTTTTATTTAACGATTAACTGTAGTTTAACTAACTAAAGATTTACCATTTATTGAACGTGCAATATGTAAGAATTGGCCACCTGTTCATACACAAAACAAAGGAGCCATAGCTAAATGCTGTTAACTGTAGCTCTCATTAGCCAGTTAGCTGTGCAGCTAGTGGGCCAGGTGGGCAGCTCAGAGTACAGGGGAAGTGTTGTTGTGTCATATGAATGAATTTCACATTAACATGTGAAGACTGCTATTGTCTAACTATATTCTAATTCTGTATTTCTTTTCTTTCTGTCATTGGACTGTTAATAATATATATTTTTTTAAAGCTCAGTTGTGTAATACAAAGCAATGATATGTTTATTCAAATAACCCCTTGTTGAGTCTTAGAAGAGGATGTAAACTGAAGACCGCTTTTGCAATTTCGTCTCACCACTGAACTCCTCAGGTCTGTGCGGTTTTTAGTCACTTTCATCACATATTTTTGTTTGCAGAACCTGCATATTTACTGCATGATTGGAAGACAACTTCTCTTACCAACCACTCAAAAACGCACCTCTTTCCTGCACACAAGCTCATACACGCTTGAGTAGGAGACAGAGATAACAACTGACTCATTTACAAAGCTGAACTAAACCCTCAGGTAGGTTTCTCAACAGTTGGCGGACCTAAATGAGACAAAAGACCAGTAAATACTTTGGAAGGCGGCCACTATTCTGGAATCTTTCTGCTCCCTAGTGGTGTGTATTGCTTAATGCAGCTTGGAAGTGTATAAAGCAACAATAACTACAACACCTTACAGTTGAATTCCTGCAATTACGCGATAAGTTTATTGTGTGGGTTAAAAAATCACACTACATCTTTTGTAGCTTTGTTTCAAAGGAAAATCTCACCAGGAACTGTACAACGTTGTAGTATGTGATTTGCTGTAAAAGTAATTAAATAGTATTCGTACTGATTATCCCACTTATCTGACTGCTCCCTCATTTTGCAGCAAAGTCTCTCTTCTTTCTTTCCACAAATTTCCAGCAACAATTCCTAAGAACAATAACAGCCCAAGGTTTCTGTTTGAGATGAATTTCTTCCAGCAGTCCTCTGGTTTGTTAATGTCCAGTGTGTATATCTGAAAGAAAGCAAATGTCAAAAGTTAATGGAAAACCTGCACCTACAATAAGAAGACCTGTTACCAATGGAGCCAATTTACTCTGAATATCAGAGTGAATATCTCACTCTTTACTGTGTAATAACTAACCCTTCGGCACCATTATTCGTTGGCACAATAGAACACTATGTTCCTCACCTGATGTGTGAGGTGAATGGCCACTGTGGACAGTACAGCAAAGTAAGGCAGAGTCTGTTCAGCGTTGACCCCAGCTGCAACCAGTCCTGACATCATGGCCACCGAGAAGCCACTCAGCCAGGGTTTGGTTTGCTCCTGGAACCTCAGAGCAGTAGATCTGACTCCTACCTTGACATCGTCCTCCTTGTCCTGGTGATCACACAAAGACCAGAGGTCTCAGTCAGTTTTACTTTATGACAGTAGTATATGAGCCCTGTATTAGAATCATATGAGTTAAAGGAATAGTTTGCAATTTTGAATACTATACCTAAGTTAGTAAACCTCTTAATACGAGGCACGTTTCAGCTTCACTGTTGCGTTCATTTTCTTAATAGGTCTAGCTCTAGTGTTCAACCTGCAGGCTGCACAATTAATCCACAGATAACATGATGCTATAGTATTGCTGTGCGATACAGGCAGGTAATACATAGTTTTTAATTTCCACTCTAATTATATGAGATGATTCATCTCATATACATTCGATGATAAGATCATTTTTGGACCAAACTCCAGGAAAACTGTTTAGGTGGCTGGAGAGTTTGCCAAAAAAGACAAAAACATTTATTTCCTTTATAAGAAAGTGTTTTGTAGTGTCAGAAGATATTAATCAATTTGATTTAACTGTTGCCTTGCATTTGGTTCATGCATATAATTTAGTAGAGACAACCCAGTCCTAAGTTTTTTGCTGATGAGCAATTACGTCTTAAATTATTTTTACTTTCCGGCTGTTATGCTGGGATTTGAAAACAAATACAGTATATTCTCAATTTCTTATTATCACAAATTGACTCAATATGTAATCGTACTCTTGCTAAATTAAACAAAGAATATTCATGAGTGTAGCACTGCCTCACTGAATCGTAAAAATACAGCCACTCACTGTAAATTCACTCCAAATTTGATGCATATCTGAATTTCGGGAGGGATATCTTATCATTATAATAAAACTGACTGAAAATTATTAAAATAACCACTCATTATTGCCAGAAACTAAAGACTGAATGGTGGGGCAGCGTATTGAGTATGACGAAAAAATATGGATGAATGGATAACTTGGTGAATATGAAATAAGACCTCAATTTAATCTAAAAACTGTCAAAAATGCGAGATAAATCAACCAAAATCCATAATAAAAAAAACAAAATGTAAACATAATCATTTTGAATTTAATGAGCTACTATATGAACTTCTGTGTCAAATGTGAGTGAAAATGTCCAGAGTTGTTCAAGTTAAACCTGTGCTTCAACAGAAACAGAAATAAGAGCAATGGGGATTGTGGAGCCCCCTAATTCACCTGATGTGCATATATTGTGTCATATATCAGCGTCCACATCACTCCTGAGAAATACAGCGGGAGGCACACGGACCAATCACAGGAGCCCTGGACAGCGGACCAGCCGAGCAGTGCCCCCCAGTTGAAAGTGAGGCCTAAACAGAAGCAATGCGAGGAACATGAGACCAACTTTAGCTTTGCTGACAGATATAAATACAACTTTTAGATGCAGAACACCCCAGAGTCATCGAGTGCAGCACATACCCAGCATTAACTGCGGCCAGTAGGTGATCCTCTTCATCAGCGGGTAGGTGATGACAAGAGATAATGAAGCAGCACCCAAAGCTATGCTGTGAAGAGCATTACAAAAACTGTGAGCTGAACAGCAGCGAGCAGTTTAATACATAAATAACTCTGAATTGTTTTATTGTCTGCATTCTATATTATATTCCTTCCTCTTATACATCTATATAAGACAACTGACAAGTGTTTTGATCAATTGTTTGTTGAAACAAAAGGTTTACAACTTTTCAAGTCTGTCTGAAAAAAATATCCAGCTGCACATGATTACACTGAAAGAGGATCAGCTTCAGACAAAATCCAAAGTCATAGTTATGTGAAAAAATATGCTTATAAATTAATCTTGGGCCAATGATGATGATTCATCGATGTTCTTCCCCTTTTGTTTTTTGGGCCATTTTCTGGCTTTATTTTGACATGTCAATTTGCCAGAATACACTCCGAAGAAGGGAGTCTTGCCCGAAATGTGTGGCGAGGCTAAACTTTTGATGGGAGTGCTGCCCTTTACAGGGTTTCTGCAGGTTTGAACAAGTCAAATTTAAGACTTTTTAAGACCTTTTTAAGAGCATTTTGAACTGAATTTAAGAAGTATGAAAAAGTAAGGAAAAATGCAGTCCCTGAAATACTTTCAAAAATAATCAAATGTATTGCCATTCACAGAGCAACTCAAACAATGAAGAATGGAGTGAGTGAGTGAGTGAGTGTCGGGGTTACTACAGTTTTTAAATTTCATTAGTTTTTCATTTTAATTTAGTTTTTCAGTTAATTTTTTATTTCAGTTTAGTTTTAATTGGTTTAACAAGTGATTAAGAGTTTTGCTTTAGTTTTCATCTAGGAATTTAATTTAATCTAATTAACTATAATAGCCCTGGTGCGTGCACACGCACACGCACACGCACACAGACACGGTGCTCAAAATCCAAAGCACCTCTGCTTTCAACATCGGAGATGAGCCGAAGGTGGTTTGAATGTCACTTGACTGTGAGACAGCAGAGGCAGCACAGAGTTCAAATTGAGCTGAACTGGATGAACTTGGACCGGGAACTGGGGACACACGTATTTTTTTAAATTTGAGGGTCCCCTGACAAATTCCGCAGTCGAAGTAGTGTAGAAGTGTGTGCCGACATATTCCGACCTGGCTGTTAGCAAAATTCCAATTACGTTCCTGGATACTTCAGTAAGAAGTACAACACACTAAGCTAACTGTGAACCTCACCAACACATTTCCCCAAAACAACAAAAAAAAAAGCAACGACGTAAGCTGTAAACTGAACATACATATTTAAGACCTTATTAAATGTAATTTAAGACCTATGTGCAAAATATGGAGGTATTTAAGACTTTTTAAGGCCTAAAATTGAGATTGTCAAATTTTAGACTTTAAGACTTTTTAAGACCCTGCAGAAGCCCTGTATTTATTTATTTTTTACGGCTTGAGATATGACAGGAAATGGGATGATATCTGGAATAGGTCAATCTTGACAGATAACGTCGGCTGGGCTCTACATATTAGCTTCACATAAAGAATACATTTTGCATGGAAGGAGGACTGTGGATTTTGTGCCGAGCACTTACATTGAATGTGCATTAAGACAGGATCACTTCATGTCAAGTATAAAAAGGAGATTCATCAAGCAAAACCAAAGAAAAATGTTAAAGACAGACACAGTAAATTGCAAGCTTCTCCTTTCAGTACCATTTTTGTATGTTAATTGCAATGGGTGACCTCAGGAGGTAACAAATTCCACAACAAGGCAACAAAACATGAAGACCACTGGTTACCTGTAATAATTGAGACACAAGAGAACCCCAAGTGCCAGGGAAAGCTGTCCTCCCAGGAAGACCAGTGCCTGCATCCGAGAAATCTCTCCTGACGCAATGGGTCGAGTGGCTGTTCTGGCCACCTGCATGAAAACATAGGAACGTATTCTTTTTGTTGTAATCGAGTAGTAATAATGGTGACACAGGTCAGCAGAAGGCACAGCTATAAACCAGTAACAGCATCTTATTGAGTATTATGGACACTGTTATGATAGTTTTCAATAGATATGATCAGAATAGATTTCTTCATAAAGAAATACTTGCTAAGGAAACATCTAAAAGATTAAAAGAAAGAGTTGACAGCACAAAGCATAGCTGAGCTTTTCAGGAGTTATCATAGTACGACCAACAACTATCTGCATGACAAAAGGCTTCATTTACCTTTTTGTCAAAGTCTTTATCCCACATGTCGTTGATGGTGCAGCCCGCTCCTCTCATCAGCAGAGCCCCTGTACCAAACAGGGTGAGCATACCCAGATGTGGGAGGCATCCGGGGTCGGAAGCAAGAGCAATGCTCCATGTACACGGGAGGTACAGCAGCCATGTCCCTACAATACACACAAACCTTCTGTAACTTAAGTGAACTCAAGAGGAGATTAACATTCAAATAAAATCTACAGCGACTTGAAGGCTGAGCAGATAGAGACGGTGAGTCACTTCTCAAAGAAAAATAAGGCGAAATTCTTCTTCTTCTTAAATGTGAATCTTTTCTGGTTCCTTTACTTATCTGGGACACTTAATGTATCTTAATATTATTGGGTTGAAAACAAAAACAAGACATTAGAGGACACCATTGTGGGCTTGGAAAAGTCTGATTGGATAGTTTATAGATCAAACAACTAAGACAGACAGTGTGAGTCAATTTGTCCAGCTGTGAGCATGTGATATAGCTCGCTTCCTGAAAATGTATGTTTGTATATATATTCAAGGTTGCCTGGACCTTTTGGTTTAACACCAAGCTGCAGAACTAGAGGGGTATCTAATGTTAAATTAATTTGATTGCCACAGTTACGCTTAGAAAATCACACTGTTTCACGAGATTATAAAGGTTTGAAAGCATTAATCTTTCATATTAATGTACAAACCAATAGGCTTGTCCAGCCTCATCAGTCGGAGGTATGGCTGGACAGGTGCTGGTGCTGAATTCACAATTGTAGCAGCTGACAAACTGAATGATCTTCTCCCATAGTGCTGTGTTTCATGTAGTGTGAGCAATGGGCGGGTTGTATTCTGGCTGCAAAACACTCTCCTTGACACATTGGAATCTGAGTGGAGACCATCTCTTGTCCTTCCTCCTTCCGTTTTAAGAAGGCAGTTTGACAGGGAGTAAACACAGTGGTAATTGGTTCCATCGTGAATCCTCCTCAGGGCATTAAGAGGGAGTCGGCTGGTCAGCTTGGCTGGAAGCATGCTGCTCCTCTGAGGTCAGACCGACATAATCTTTATTTTTTCCCCCTCGGAAACCCTGAACACACAAATAAGAACGCATACAATGGTTTTTGTCAATGCTCTTTCTCACAAAGGAGTACTGATCTGCTGCAACAGGCATTTCTTTGTCCCAGCATGAATCAGGTGTACAAAGACTGAGATGTTCACGTGTCAGAGAGCTGTTTGTGTGCGTGTAGCTGCAGCATCAAGTATTATAACAGTGTACCTGCTTGTATTGGCAAATAAAAGTTAGCTTGTATGCAAATAAAATCATGGTCAAAAAGATCACATGCTTATATTCATTCATTCATTCATTCATCCGCACACAATGATAATACTGTCATCCACTTAAGACAAAAGGTATAATGCATGTTAGCCACAGACAAACTCTGCTAACTCTAGTTTACAGGATTTATATCAGCGTTAACTTGTCTTGAACAGAATCCGGTAATGGTAAAACTTACACTGTAGCTTACAGTAGAGAAAAATACATTTCGAAAGGATACTGGAAACCTCTCAGATGGCTGTCACTGCCGCACTGCTGCTGTGAGTTCCTGTTATGGTACGTCTGGTATATCGTTCCGGAGGAAATCTTGTTAGTACTCGGAACCAATGACAGCCGTCGGAGGGAATGGCCGACATCTGGGACAGTTCTCTCAGCCGATAGTCCGAAGGGCTGTAAAAAATCATTATGCTGACAACACAATCCATTTGGACATATAACTAGTGCTAATCCTGTACAAATAGTGCAACATACTATCGGTAAATGTGCCTTGGGCAAAAGCAAAAGAAGCACAAAGGAAATATTGCAACAACTAAAAAACCACTGGTGTTTGTATAATCTTGAAAATTAAAAATGCGATGACACTAAAGGACTTAAAGTTACATTCAAATTGTTGTGTAATTATCACATTTTGAAGTCTTTCTGGTAGAATAATTTAAATTACTATCTAAACTTATATATTATTGTGGCCCTGTTGTCTTAGCTCGTGCTGATGTATATTTCAGGTGCGATATTCTTCACCTTTCACCGTTTATAAGAATAATTTTAACAGAGAAAAATCTTCGAACTGCCCTAAAAAGATGACCTGGGGCGAAAGGCTACAACAGAAACAAAGGTAGAATACAATGTGGAGTTTTCTCTAGAGATTTCTTGGAAGTTTATCTGCGCTTCTATTAAAGTGTTGCTAATATTTCAACAAGGGATGCGTTACTTAATAGCTCTGACACGTTGCTAGGTAGTGTTTAACCTTGAAGAATATGAAACATTCCTTCACATCCCACTAAAGAATTTAGCTTAGATTTTTTTCCGTTTCTTTAGACTCGCAAAAAAGCGGAAGCGAAGAACTTCCGGTCAAATTTGCTGTTGATTTCAAAATAAAAGGTCATGCGTTTTAAACTTTAAAATACAAAACGAATGGGATGTTATTTTTAGATTATTTTCTTTTTTGAAGTAAATGTTTTTACTCAGAGTGTTTTTGTGACTGGCTTGAATTGAAATAATTGTGTGTTTCATAGTTAAAGAATGTACTCTCGCGCCGCTAATCATTATTATTTTGAAGGTTATATGACAGTTGACGGAAGTGAAGTGATCTTGGTGTTGGAGCGGAAGCAAGAGCCAGAATAGTTGTACTCGCGGGAAAAATGGCGGAAATGTGTGCTCTTATCACGTTATCAACACCAGCGATTCAAAACATTGACTCCTAAGCCTCATCCAATGCGTGAGTACATGATTTCACCGATTATTTTTTCGCGACTTGTGTTTGTCCGCTTTCTCTTTTGAACGTGCTGTTGAGAGAGTTGTTCAGTCAGTAAAGGGCCTGAACTCGTTTTTCGTCTCCTTCCTGTTGATTGTACCTGACTGATAACTAACTAAACATCGAGGTCCTAAGTTGTTTTTCTACGTTACTGCCTTTGATTGACTGCTTGCCAGTCGATTTACCTACGAATAGCATCATATATGTTGTTGTCAGTGTTTCACATTTTAAGTATCTGTAGAAAACCCTCAGTAGTGTAGTCAACTGTAACGGTGGTAACAAAGTAGTAATCAACAGATGCATGGCGCTTCTTGTTTTGCACCTTGAACAGATCAATAAATTATGCTTTTAATCTTCTAGGTGTGTCACAGCTGTGTCTTTAGTTAAGGCTCTGGGTTTAGAGAGGAATGCAAGATGCAAGAAGGTATTCATTAAAGTCACTTTTCTGGCAACGTGTTGTTTTAATGTTATGCATGGTACTGAGCATTCAATAGCATCTGTTGTTTACCCCCCTCAGAATCAATGCACCTCTCTTCCTCTGGACAAAATCAAGCTCAAGAATCCCCGAACAACACTTACCAGTGTAGTCACTGTCCACTCATCCTCAAATCCAAGGTCTACCTTTTTGAACACCTCAACAAGGAGCATGACTTTGATGTAGATACTGCTCTCAGAGATGCTGGTTTGAAAAACCCTGAGACTACCAAAGCCAGCACTGACGGCAGCAGTTTGGGAAATAACTTTGAATGCCAGCTGTGTGATTTTAAAGCTGGTACTCAGGATGTTTTGAATGAACATGAGAAGTGCTGCCAGAAAAAATCAGAAGATCGGAGCATGATTGGGAATCCAGTCATTTCCGAGAACCAGGAGACCAAAAATCAGTTGAAAAACGAGCACAGGGAAGCTGCAGGAGCAAAAGCGATTTCCTCTGGTTCTTCAGTTAAGCCTACCTCAAAAACCAAATCCATGCTTAGCTCATCAAAGGACGTGAAAACATACAAGAGGCCATTGCAAACCATCACCAAGTACTTTAAGGCATCTGGATCAAGCAGGAGTCCCCACGCGAAGTTAGCTGATAGCTCCAAAGAAACCCTGCTCTTGCAAGAATCTCCCTCAGACTCCAGTCCAAACAGTAGTGGTGTGTTTAAAGTCACTGCAAAGCCCACGATTGATATAACCGGAAGGGCTAATTACTGTTTTTTGTTAGATGACCAACTTCAAATTACTGATCTGAGAGCACCAGCGCCTAAGCAACAATTAACAGAAACGGCACCTGACAACAGTGGCAAGAGGTCTAGTAACGCAAGCTCAAACCATCCTCCTGCAAAAAAAGCAAAGTCATTCAAAGACCAGGCAGAGCTCCAAGAGGACACGAATGCCAGTAAGCAACAATCTACAAGCAGCACAGAGCTTGCATTTGAGTTTAGTGAAGATGAAGAAGAGAAGAACGTTAATCTTGTTAATGGAGACATGGGAAGCGCAGAAGTTTATTTTTGTAAGCACTGTGACTTCAGTGACGTGAGCATTAGGAGTGTGTCTGCCCATTATCAGAATGACCACCCATACATTAGATATACCTCCGTTTACATCCAGGATCCTGGTGATCAGAGTGCTACCTTTCGTTGTCTTGAGTGTCCAGTTGAGTTTTCACGTGGAGCTGACCTGAAGAGACACTACACGGAAAATCATCCAGAGGCCCCCAATGTATTCACGGTGCAATCAAGTGAACTCTGTTTGCTTTTCAAATGTTTTGTGTGTCCATTTACCACAAATGCTCTGAAAGCCTTGAAAGAACACTACAAGGAAGAGCACCCAATACATAATGTGGATAATTCGTTGATGTACTGCAGATTTTCCACAACTAGATGCCAAGAGGAACAATCCAACTTGAATACATGTGAAAAAGCTGGCAGTCCAGAAAAACCACCAGGGATTTCTCACGGGAGTGCTCACACACCGTGTAAGGAAGTCAATCCCACCTCCAAATCAGCAGATGTGGCAATGTATCATTGCAACAAATGCAAGTTTAGTCATAAGTCAGTTGTCGTTATGCATGTCCATTACCAAAAAAGCCACCCTGATGAAGCAGTCACGATAGACAAAATCAAACAGTCAGGTCAGAATGTGTTAAATACATCTTTGCAGATCACGCCTGATAACTGTCCCAAGTCTGTGACAATAATAGAAAAATCTACACCTCAAAAGAAGATCATGGATCGTTCTAAGAGAAAAAGAAACAAAGCTGAGCTTTCACAGCAAAAGGACTCTTCGTTGTCAACAATAAATCCTAAGCAAACAACAGAAGCTTCTAAGACTCCTCCAGAGTCTAACAAAACTGAGACAATGGAATCTGCGAGTGAAGAAAAGAAGTCACCTACCGAACAGAGTGAGGAAATGTCTCCTGGGATAGACAGTTTAAACCGCAGTGAAAAAAGTGAATTGTTGTACTGCCAGTTTTGCACTTATTCAAGTACCAACATCAAAAGTGTCGCTGGTCATCATAACGCAAAACATTCTGCATATCCAACATATTATGACGAGATTTTATGGTATAGTGCTGAGATGAGGAAAAAGAAACTTGAGGCTAAGGCTAAGGCATCAGGCCGTGCTAAAACCTCTAAGTCTAACTCTAGTAAACAAGTTGAGGTGTGTAGTGAACAAGAACGTCGGCGTGAAGAGGATAAGCCAGCAGATAATGCCTATGCATGTGCAGAAAACTTGTTTTACTGCCAGAAGTGCAACTATGGAAATCCGTCTCCACAGGGAGTATTGAACCATCAAGCCAAAGGTCACCAAAACATAAAAGGCAACATGGAACAAGTTATTGAATATACAGCTTTGATTCGCGCTGAAATTGAAAAGTCAAAACTTCAAGGCAAGAATTTATCATTTTCTGGCTATCTACCTCTTCCTCTCGTCAACGAGGGCGATGAAAACATGTTTTTCTGCCACTTTTGCAACTACAGACATAGTAATCTCCCCTACGTAATGGTGCATTTCATGAAACAACATCGAGGATTTGGTGCTCAGAGCGCACAAGTCAGTGAGTATACTTCTATGGTTCACGCGCAGACACAGAAATCGCACCTAAAAACAACTGTGAGCCAAGAAGTTAATCATGCATCCCGTGTGAAGAAACGAATTAAAAAGAAAAAAACAATCAAGCTTAGCAAAGGTTTAGCATCACCTTTAATAGGAGCCGCAGAGCAAACACAGAGGAACCTTCAGTGCCATAGATGTGCGTACAGCACTCAAACTGTGAGTATTTTGAGAAGGCACATGTGGAAAACCCACAGGGCAAATCGCTCAGTCATGGAAGTGTTAAGAGTGTGTTATAGACAAGGAAATGTACAGACAGGGTACCACTGCGACCTGTGTGTTTTCTCTCACGAAGAAGCATTGGCCATCTATAAACACTACCAGGAACAACACCCGGTGCGTAAAGTAAGCCTTGAGTACGTAAAAACTCGTTTGTATGTCAGTCCCGAAACATGCTACCCTAAAAGGAAGAAACCTCAAACAAAGCAGTCCGATGGTATTAGTGAAGGTATTGGCACTGATGGAAGCTCTCTATCTCAAAGATCTGGACAAAATGAAGCCAAGATGTACTCTTGCAAGGCATGTTCATTTAAAAGTAGCTCCATGTCAGGTATGACTAGCCACTACCGTGCTGTTCACCCTTGGTCTGTGAAAGAAGATGGCTCAGTCCTGGATGTCACTGACAGCAAGAAGCAGAGTGCAAACCAGCAAGTGGAAGATCACAATGAGCGGCCTGGTTCATTCGACAACTACCAAGCGCCTCTCGACTTTGAAAACTCACTTGGTTCATCTCACAAAGCCGTGTTGCACAAAAAAACTCAAAAGATCAAGTGCCCTTACTGCCCTGCAAGTTTCCCTACCCAGCATGGTCTCAGCGTTCACTGTGGAATGAAACACCATGAAGTTGTATCTGAAAATGTAGATAAACTGCAAGAAGGTCAAGGGCAAATCCAAAACCGTGTGCATGTCTTTAAGTGTCCACATTGTACCTATGTAAATACCAATTATCAAGGCGTTCTCACTCACTGCCAGATGAGGCATCCTGCCCTCGTGTCCAGGGCGGACAGTCTTTACGTGGATGAAGCACATTTACACAACTGGGAGGACTGCGTGAAAAGTAACAGTCCTGGTTTCAAACTTTGTGGGTACATGTGTGAAACCTGCCCACAAATCTGTGCAACGCTGGAGAAGCTGAACAAGCACTGTGAAGAGGGCCATAATGAGACTGAGGGAAACACAGTGCCAAACGAGCCCCAATCGGCTCCTCAACCATCCGCTGTGGGTAAAAAGAAAAAACATAAGAGCCACAGCAATCAGGCTTCAGTATCAAAAGCTTCCTTTTTGAATAAGAAAACATATGCAGTGGTCAGATGCCAGTCCTGCCCTTATCAATGCACCACGAAACTTGGGCTTGCTCGACACTTGCAGATTCGCCACAAGAACGCACCTCTCTCAAAGGTTTTGGATGGTCTTTACAAGTGCGCCTTGTGTTCCAATTTCTATTTCAAGAAAAAGCGACTGGCAAGCCATTATGCTAAGAAACATGGAAAGGAAGCCTTCTTAAAATACTATGCACCAGTATACAAGCAGGTCCTCGAGAAGTCAACGCCAACAGCTCCTGACTGCCCTGTTCCTCAGCAACCAGAAGATGCTTCTGAGGCATCTAAATCCAGCACGACGACAGAAGACGAAAGCAAAAAAAATGTTTACAAGTGTCCAAGTTGTCCCTATGTGAATGCTAGCTACCACGGCACGCTCACTCACTGCCAGATGAAGCATCCGGACGTCTTAGCCAGGGCAGATGAACTTCAAACCTGTGAGATACTCATAACCGACCTGGTCGAGTGTAAAAAGGGAAAAGGTTTTAATGAAAGAGGGTACATGTGTAAAATATGTCTGCAAATTCACGTATCATTGAAGAAACTGAAAATCCACCATGAGAGGTACCACAATCCGGTTGAGGCAGCAGCTCCCGAACATTCAGTTGAAGTTGAAACTGAAGAACAACCCGATTACAGTTCTGTGGGCACAGTATTAGAGGCTATCTCTCTTAAAAGCGGAACACCCCAAGTGAGCACCACAGAAATTGACACCAGTCAAGAGTTGGGCACTCCAGAGACATGTCAATCAAACATGACGTTGGTACAGGACAAGAAACTACTGTACAAGTGCCGCATTTGTCCCTATATGGGATCGGTCCGGAAATACCTGTATTGTCACTACAAGAACACTCACAAATTGGATTCATTTAACACGTGCAAGCTACTCGAGAGGTACAACAAACGCAAGGCCAGGAAACTGTCCAAACCTAAACCTGTGGAAAGTGCACAGGTCAAATGTAAGATGTGTCCAGACTTGACGTTCGATTCATCTCAGCTGCTTATTGACCACTATGGAAAATCTCATAACGCAGATCGCATATTGGACTTCATTGTGTTATCACATGCATCAAAGAAGACCACAGGGCTTTACAAATGTGCCCTCTGCAACAAACAAATGAACGGAATTAGAAAGCTGAGTCTTCATCTCGATCGTCACAGAGAGGCGGCGAAAGAGATGGCAAATGCTGCAATGACCAAGACGTCACTTGTCATTAAAATAAAACCAGAGGCCCAAACCATTGAAGTAAGTTGACTCTTGCAATATGGCTATTAACACTGTTGATGACATTTGCGCACATTTCATTTCATTTAAAATGTGTTGATTGTGTTTAATTTTCAGCCCAGCAGAGAAGACGAACTGCCCTTGCTAGAAACTGTGGAGGACCTAGCTCAGTGGAATGTGACACCCGTGGAGACATTCATTGCGCCACCAAGTCCTCTGTCGTCACCGATGAAACTTGCTGACCAAGAGCAATCGGGCCAGGACTCGAGAGAGGACGAGCTCACTTGCAAACAATGTGGACGAACATTTATGTCGATGAGAGGTTTGCACTTGCATGAGCGCAGCCATGCTGCCGTGGCGGCCATCAAGAAACAGAACAACCTGTCTACCTCAGCACTAAAGCAAAAGTAAGAGAAAACTCCCGTCAGTCAGCATTTAGAAATGATAAAAAAAAAGTTAGGTCCATCATTGCTAAATACTGTCCTGCACAGTTCAAGCTAATCAAAACAAAAGGCACAGATTGCTTCATGTACAAAATGTTTATTATTGCTACATTGCTACATTTGGGTTTACACTGACACATATGAGACCTCCAGTTGGCCTCCATTACACACATTCAGATAGCTTTACAATTCTGATCACAGTATTGATAATTCTGCATTATTACTACAATGTTAATGTATTAAATAAAAAAATGCAATACACAAATTTGATATTCTCTATATCCAGAACTGTGGTTATGTCATACTGATTCTAATATTTTTTTCCTCCGTTATCTCAACAGTATTAACAAATACGTTGTCTACAAAACTGGCACATTGAGGCCTTTCCTATGTAGCTTCTGTACCTTTCGGACGACCGTCATGGACCTGTGGAGGAGTCATTTTATGAAAAAACATCTAGGTGAGTAACCTGTAAATAACCCAACATTACCCAACATTTAAACAGTATCATGTTACTTAAATGCATCATGTATCATCTCGTTAACCTGTGAACATGTTTGACCACGAAGAATATTTTAGTTGTGAGTTTACAATTTGTAGGTTGTCTTGATCAATTTGTGGCATATTCAAAGACCGATAGGCACACATACATAAATGATGAATTTATGAAATAAATTGTTACTGGTATTAGTATATACTCCACTGCTGTTGTATTGCAATATGCTGCAATGTCATTTCATATTATTAATATTAATTTATATTATAAATTATATATATTAATATTAATTTCATATTAGAACACAAATTAAACAGCACGTGTATTGTGATATTGCAATTTCTGTCTCTAATTCCATGCATGTACTGCTGCTTAATGCCCAGATGTCATTATGGGTTTAACTGGGACTGACAACCAAGATGAGGAGAGCCCTCAGACGCCCGACAAGGAGCCCCCTTATTCATCCGAGGGAATGAACAGTTTGTCTGAACCTGAGGAAGAACCTGAAATTACTGAAAGCAAGTCATCCGTATTATGTTTTATAAATATGAGTGCTTATAATTGTCATATATACTGTATGTCAATGTATATGAATAACACACCTTTTGCATTAGTAGCTATTCAGAGACTGTGATTTATTTGTACAGGATCGCTGTACTTGGAGCCCCCAGATGTGCAGCGGCAGTTGAACCACTATAGCTTGATGGCAAAGGCAGGTGCTGCATCAAAAGCGAACATGCAGGAAACACCGTTGGATAACAGGCTGCTTTACTGTGAAGTTTGCAATTTCAACACCGAATACCTGTCTAGTATGCGACGGCACTACCTAAATCGCCATGGAAAGAAGATCTTCAGGTGCAAGGACTGTGACTATTTCACTGGTTCAAGGTAAGTAACTTCCAACATGTACTTTTTATTTTTTAGGAAAGAATAAATGAAAGAATAAAATTCATATAGCATGTTGCTAAAAACTAGGTTGCTTTTAATTTAAAGTCAATCACTTTTACATAATGTACAGTACATAACATTTACAACATAGATATGTGCTGTTAAAACTGTCCTTTTGGCCTATGTTTGTAGCAAAGACGTTTATTATTATTTAAAATTTTTATTTATAAAAACCCTTCACTTTTGGAAAGGATCAAAACTCCTGAGTGCACACTGTTTTTCACTCCACTTTAGCATTGATAGATTTAGGGGGCATTTGGCCTTGTTTGAATACATGCAATACATATTTAAATCCTATAGATGGCAGTAAAGTTTGTAAAATAGTGACAAAAGCCACAAAGTTGTTGAAGTATGACTCAATATCAAAATCCATATTCTGGGGTACGACTAATCTTCGGTGGTAGTCGACATAATTCTTGAACTTCATACTGAAAGCCGTCGTTATGGAGTGCTCATCTCATGGGAGAAACGAGTGCAATTATAACTTGCCTTAACGCTCCTTTTGCCCCTCTAGTTCAATACTCATATTCGGTATTCAAGTAAAAGTTTGTTGTTGTTAACTGCTCGTTGAGAAACCAACTGATATATGACCATTGCAGTCATATAGATAATTAGCCATGTATTAGGACATTTATCATTTAATTTCCATATTCTTACAGTAAAAGTCACCTTCCAGACATTCATCACATTTTGTATTTCTGCCATTACTAGGAAAACCCTGGA
Source organism: Diplodus puntazzo (assembly GCA_963678695.2). Lineage (NCBI taxonomy): Eukaryota > Metazoa > Chordata > Actinopteri > Spariformes > Sparidae > Diplodus > Diplodus puntazzo. The sequence continues at coordinate 22,676,714 of OZ023159.1, read as the reverse complement.
GATGCACGTAGAGACGGGTCACTCTACCTGCCAGTCAAAGCCTACCCATCAGAGAGACCTCCGCTGCCCTTTCTGCCTGTACCAGACTAAGAACAAGAACAACATGATTGATCACATCGTCTTACATCGTGGTGGGTTAGGTGCTCGTCAGGATTCAGCGTTCCCGTCGACTAATGCACTGATCTGTTCTTTTTTTAAAGGTCTTTTGTTTCTTTTGTTTTCAGAGGAACGCGTTGTGCCAATAGAGGTGCGTCGGCCGAAGCTGTCCCGTTACCTTCAAGGCATTGTCTTCCGCTGTCACAAATGCACTTTCACAAGTGGCAGTCCTGAAAACCTGCGTCTGCACATGACGAGGCACGATGACATCAAACCCTACAAGTGTCGGCTGTGCTACTTTGACTGCACTCAGCTGGGCGACTTGGAGGCACACCTGAGTGATAAGCATCAGGTGAGGATGTGTAGCTAAACTGCTCTCTGCATCACTGGAATTCCTTTGTGCCTGAATTGACAATGAAGTATCTTCTTTGAATGTGCTGGAGTTTGTAAAAAAGGAAAGGAAACCATGGACATCATCGGTTTCATATTTTCAGTAGCCGATGAGACCGTACCGTAGAAATGAACCCCATAAAATAAATTATTCACTGAACACTTAGCTGAGCAGAGAGTATTGCAGGTATGACACAGTGGTCCTGTTTTCGAGGAAAGCGGAAAGTGCAATTTTTCACACACTGGTGCCCGCTGAACAGCACACAGTGGCACACTTTGTGACTTTGCAACTCTGCAGACTGCAGTGACTAGAAAAACTAAATTCAGAAATCGGTTCCTCCTCTCACAGGCTCCTGCGGTGGAAATAGACGATATGGGTTCTTGCAAATGTGTCATTTGACTTTTTTGTTTTTTTTTCGCACAGGTTTTGAGGAATCACGAGCTTGTTGGTCAGATGAGCCTTGATCAACTAGAAGCACGGGTTGGCAGTATGCCAGATGAGGAAGAGGAGCCTCTGTCTGACTTGGAGTGCCTCAACAACGATAGTGAGGATGTAAAAACAGAGGGTTTTGTTACAGACTGCAATGAAGTTTCACACGACGCGCAAGCTGAGAACTCAATGGAAGATAACGTCGGGGAGAATGTTACACTAAAGTTAAACAAAGCAGGTCAGAAGCAACGGCGGGATGGCAAGAGTGGACATAAAGAAAGCCCTGTTAAGACCTCTGTTTTGGAACCTCAGTATGAGAATACAAAACTAAACCCCGCTATTAAAGAGAATAATGAGCAGGAGCCACAAGAACAAGCAAAAACTGTGTTCTTGCCAAACAATGCAAAAGGAGAGGAGCTCGAAATTATAGCAGGACAGAAAGTTCGTGAAGGGATCAGAGTGGATATCCAATATGAGAATCGTGAAGAGAGGCAGACAAAAGAGAACCGAGCCCAAACTAAAGTCAGAGATGGTGAAGACAGCAGGGTAACGATCACACAACAGAAAGAGGAGGCAGCAGAGGGTAGCTCAACAACATACGAGAAAATAACTGAAAAAGCACAGGCACAGAAGCCATGTATTAAGGCGCTAAATCATAGAACATTAAACATCGAGGCTAGGGTAGAAGATGATGTACTACGTCAAATCTTCCTGCTGGATGAGGATGGCAGCATCCGCACAATACACAAGAAGGCAGATCTGGATAAAACGGTTAAGACAGAGAAGGAGATCGAGCAAGAGGTTGTAAATAATATTCTGAATGAGATCCAGTTGCTGGATGGAGAGGGCAGCATCACTTTGGCCCACAACCGAAAAAATCATGTTAATACAGAGTCAGCTTCAGCTTCTGCAAAGACAAATCAAAGGAACGCGCTAACTCTTGGGCCCAACTGTGGGCTCATTAAAGTAAACCACAAACGGAGCTTAGGTGTTTTGTTTACAAACTGCAAAGAGAAACAAGTGGAAAATCAGAAAAACTGCGAGGAGCTAAAAGACGATAATGAGGAAATGCCAGAACTTGAGGATGAATATCTAGAAGAAGAAAAGGGCCTACTGGGTAGTTGCAAGGAGCAAGATGAGACTTATGATCATGAGCTGAAGCAGGACAAAGAGGATGAGATGATGACCGAAGATGGCGGGACCCAGTGCACAAATCGGGGACATCAGGAGAGTGACGGGACAAAGGAAGCTGAGAATCCACCTGTGCCCAAAGGTAAGAAAGTAAACCGATGGCCAACAAGTCTGATGTCAACATTTTCTATGTAAGCCTGCGAGTTTCCTGACACTCGTTGGTATGGATTCATTGAATGAATGGGCGAATGAATGAATGGGCTCCAACTAACAGTGGTCATCAGTAAAATAAAAAACATATCACAATTTGTTAGAGCTCAAGATGAGGCCTTCAAATTGCTTGTTTTTGTCTGATCAACAGTCTAAATCTGAAGATACTTATCATCTTCATTGTTTGCATCAGTGCGCCTGTTATTCAGCAGGTCAGTTAAAAAAGTGTATCCTTTCACCTTCTGTCAACAAGAACTAACTTCTCAGAAAAGCAATTTCATCACATTTACTCTCTTTCATTCAACATCCTGGCTAGAATATCATGACTGTTATTTATAAAAAGCTTGAAGATGTCATCTTGGGCTCTGCGGAAGTTGTGCTGGACATTTCCCTCCATTTTCAGACATTGTTTTGACTTTATGATTATCATTTCATCGAGGTAATTATGGGTCGCAGCTAGTTTGGTCGTGGAAATTACATGTGACACCAGCCTAAGTTAATTTCTCCTGTTCTTCAGGTGCACTCACAGTCACAGATGGATCTGGATCTGCAGAGGAGAAACTATTTACCTGTGACCTCTGTGGACGAAGCCTCGCAACCAGCTCTGACCTGGAGCAGCACATTGTGCGGCATGGAATATAATGTTTGTCTTTGTGTTGAGGACGACAGTTCGAGTTTCGCATGGTGATTTTTTGCGTGAGAAGGTAGATTTTATTTTCATGGACTTTCCTCTACACTCTCACTGCACCGTGTGTTTCTGAACAACCTGGTTTTTCATGTTTTGAAGATTTTAAACCTTTTCTAATTAAGTGTTTTTATGGTAAAGATTTGGATAGAATTTTGTGAGTCAATAAATTCGAGCTTTAGAACCAGCGTGGTGAATGTATGGAGTGCGGCATGTTGTCATTAAGAACTTGTTTTACATTTGTTTCGTTTAAAGACACTAATGGATATGCATGAATAACTCATGTGAAGATCTTTTTCTTTTACGAAAAATATTCTTATTCTTTATGATAATGGAAATATTAATCAGAGATTATTACTGTAAAACATACACACATCTCTACACTGTGAACTACTGTTGCATATAAACTGGCATTGAACCTCCCTGTTCAATATCAAGACCTGGACCAACCTCAGCTCCACAGAATGTGGAAATGCTTGTGCTGCTTTCAAGTGCCATTGGGTATTTGAATACAAGTTGTTGTATAGCTTTCCAGGGAAGTAAATGCTTCCAAGTACAATAAAAGCTGTATTACATTTGATGTGCTGTGTTAATAATAAACGTATGTTTACTTTGTAACATTTTTGTTGTATGGTACAATTGTTTTTGTAAATAAACTTAAAGTCTGATTTATATACCTGATACACATTTCCCTGTGTTGTTCTGCTGTTGAGAGTATATTATTCCATCATATTTTTGTTTATTATCAAATGATCACTACTGTTACATTATAACTACTATTTTTTTATTGTAATATTATTGCTGCTTGAGACAGTTGAGTACGTACATATTCTTGTATCCTCAAAGGTATTTTTACTTTCTCAGATGTCTATGGTCTGACTGAAATGCTACCATGCTTGGCAGAGACAAAACCAGCATTCAAGCAACCAGCATCAGATTTGACAGCACAGAGTGTAAGGAAATGGTGGATTTACATAAACCTTGTCGACGTGTGCTGGAGCACAAAAAAAAATGTGTTTAAAGGAGCAATATGTAAGAATGGCCACCTGTTCAATTCACGTTTTGTAACTGTTGCTGCTGTTATGGTGCAATTCATTGCAAGCCGGAATTTCCGAGTCGCTATTCCTGACTTCCAACCTTAAAGCTTTCCAGTACAATTGCTTGGAAAAATGGAAGCTCGTTGCAAACGGGTATTTGAATAGCAAGTGTGCATCTTCACAACCAACTACAGCAGCTGATTAAACAAGTTAAGCACTTAAAAAAAAGAAAGGAGTTGTTTCCTTAGGCATACTATCAAAAACTTGTACTGAGCACAGATCAGCCGAACAATAGTGAAAATGACATCTTCAAATTGTATTTACTGCACTTTAACAACACATTACACTACAACTTAAACATGAAGAGGTAAAAAGAACTGGTCACTATGTGCACCGCCATACTGCTGTCAAGTCATGAGTTTATGTTGGTGGACTCAGGCTTAGCAGATCTTGCCCGAGTTTCCAGCTTGGGAATTCCAACTTGAATGTTTTTTTTTCAATGGCGTTCAATGGATCGCACCATTAGCTGGTTAGCTTGTCAGCTAGTGGTCGTATCTGCCGTCACCGAGTTGGTTGGCATTGCTCGTTATCACCTCTTCAGGTACAAAGTGGGTAGAGGCCAGCTGGTTAGCATTCTAACTTCACTTAAAACGTCCAAACTGTTAACTGATAATGTTAATTCGTTTTTTATGAACGTTTTGAAGTACAACTGTTACACATTGCACCTTTAAAGACATAGAGTTAAAGATTAAAAAAAAAAAAAAAAGATTTTTTTAATGTAATGTTTGGGCGGGTAGTGGTTCGTGACGAAACCAAGAACGCAACAGGCTCAGCTGCTGCCGTAGCGGGCTCAACAAGTCCCTGACAGACTGCGGAAGGCGGAAATACGAGTCTGACTTGAAGGCAGCACTGTCGTCTGTGTTGCGTTGGTTGCGACGCATTCTTGTCATCAAATGTAAGAGGACACCGCTTCCTGGTGCGGAGTCTGCGGACTAATAGAAATGGACTGATGAAAGAGAGGTAGAAGGTAGTGCTGGTCGAGTCGGCGTGATCTGCTGTGATTTTGCGAGTCTGCGGGAGAAACAGTGAGTACAGAAGAAGGTTTGTTTTTCTTTTGGTTAACACAGTCGTGAGGTCGAGGAGAGGTGACGCTTATGAACGCTGGTCAGTCTGTGGGTTTGATACCACACTCTGTGGGAGGAACAACTTGGGGGAAATATGTTTTTATTATTTATTTATTTATTTATTTATGAGAGCAACAGTGACAGTTTTAAAACTAATTCCAGTGAGAACATTTACTGAGGAGTTCAGCTCTGGTCAGAGCGGGCGCAGCTGTTTCCTCATTCCTGTATCCATCTCTGCTGGTAGACATGCTGTGATAAAAGTATTACGTGGAGTGGGTTACACCTGTATTGGCACACATGCTCTTTGTAAACATGTGGGCATATTTATTTACGCGTGTGGTGGATGCTTTCATCCAAGAGTCACGCTGCTGTGCCAATAACTTTAATATTTGGAGGTAAACACACTCAAGGAATTGATCTGCTAATCCTATTAAAGTCTAGTAAAGTCTGCCCAATTCATCTGCAGATTACTTGCATATTATTTGTATTAATGTTTGTCTGTACAGGTCCCAGGTTATAATGTAGTCGTGTTTGTTTTTTCATAGAAAGTAACCGTTCCTCAAAGCATCAACATGTGGTATTAATTAAAGATCAAATAGAGGAGACCGTTAATTTGATACACTTCCAGTCAGATCCAATTTATTAGAGGTGTATCTTGCTAAACAAGTGTCTACAAATGCCCATAAAACTCAACGTACGCAAAGAATAATGTTTCAAACGATGAATGGAACATTTGCTCGAGTTTGAACAGAGCAGGAGGAATTCAAGGAAATGTATTAATACTAGCCAAACTCAGACTATCTGTCTGAATTTTGTCCTTGAATGCCTTATATTTAGGTCCAAGACACGTCATCTCTTTCCAGGAACACCTTCAAGGAAGTTGCACACTTGTAAAATGAAGCTGTTTGTTGTAACTGTGGCACTTCCTCAATGGTTAACTTGTTCCTTGAGATTAGAACTCATGCCAGTTGACTCTGTAAATGTAATGCACCAGTATCTGTTCAGTGCTAACGTACGTACGCTGTGTGTTTTCCACTCGCAGACAGGAACAGAAGAGACACAAGATTCCGTCGGAGGAATGTCGACTGTAAACAAAACGGCAGAGGATGGCGGCTCCTTCTCCTCGAAGGTCATCAGCATCGTGTTTATCATCCTGCTGCTGGACCTGCTGGGATTTACACTGATTCTACCTCTGCTGCCTTCCATTTTGGACCACTACGCACAAACAGGGGTTGGTTCTGTTTAGAGTTGCTCTTCCAGAAAATAACGCCTTTTCATTTTCAAGTGTTAGTCAGACAATAAAAAGAATGGACAAATCTGGTCAAATCAAGTTAAAAACAACCAGAATGAACTGTGATGAAGCTTGTTTAAAGATGAGATTTCTTCATCCGGCAGTACTTCCTCTTTTGACCTCTGAATCAGGGAAATTAACATCCTTGTGGCTATTTTTCACCACAATAGTTTAGAAATCAGACATTTTCTTGGCAAGACAGTTGCACATCAGTTTCACCTGCATGTATGTTCTTTAGCTGCTCCTACAGCAGTGAAGAGAAAAAGGATGGGACGTATCAAACAATGTGTAGAATTTGATGCACACTGTCCTTGGCATCCGTAGGACAAAGGGGGGGCTTTGTGTGAAAGAATCTGTTTCATAAAAAAACAGAAGCGACTCATGATGATTAGATGCATTCATGGGCCGTGTCTTTGTGCTGACTCATGCTGAATTGACCTCCTTGCTCGTGTTTAGATTCTCCCCAGTGATGTTGTATTTTCCCTGTGTTTCGTCCCTTATGCAGGATGCCGTGTATCAGTCTCTGCAGAGTGTGGTGGACTGGTTCAGGGAGGCCGTGGGGATTCCCCTGGAGAAGAAATACAACACTGTCCTGTTTGGAGGTACATTTAATTGATTTCTCCTCCGACGTAGGTCATTTGGAGCTCAACATTTTGTCATACTGTAGTCAATTAAAAGAAGAATTCTAACAATGCAGCTGAAACACGCTCATTTACATGCTCCTCCATTTTCAGGTCTGATCGGGTCGCTGTTTTCTCTGCTGCAGTTCCTGATGTCGCCTTTAACCGGCGCGCTCTCAGACCGACACGGCAGACGACCCATGCTCCTTCTCACTACAGTGAGTAGCGTCCCACTTTTTCACGACTTTATGAAATCATTTGCACTGTTCTTCACATCCATGACGTGGAGGAAAGAGCAACAGTGTAAATAATATCATCATTGCTTGTAAAAGTCATCCACTTGGCACAGTTTGCTCTCACTTGTGTAAGGAAACGTGCAGCCTTGCACTCAGTGTTGATTCATTCGGGTCTGATTTTTTCATTCGGGTCTGATTTTTCCAGTTGGGGCTGATGTCCTCCTACGCGGTCTGGGCCGTTTCCCAGAGCTTCAGCGTGTTCCTTTTGTTTCGAGTAATTGGGGGCATTTGTAAGGGCAACGTCAGCCTCTGCACTGCCATCGTGGCCGATCTGCCTTGCCCCAAAGCACGGAACCGAGGGATGGTAGGCAAAAGTTTTCTTTGGCCATAATAATAATAATAATAATAAAAAAATCTAAGATGTGAATGTATGTGTTCTGTTTATGTAAAATGTTTTATTATCTCCAGGCCATGATTGGCATCGCCTTCTCCGTGGGCTTCACTGTGGGACCTCTGATGGGCGCCTACTTTGCTGTCAGCTCCAGAGCAACAGGAAATGTCTTCTTCCAGACTCCAGCTCTGCTCGCTCTGGCCTTTAGTGCTGCTGATCTGCTTTTCATTTGGCTCATGCTGCCAGAGACGCTCACAAAGGACGTCAAGGTTAGCTATGGAAACATTTACACTGCCAGCTGACAAACTGAAGCTGCTTTTGTTTTTTCACACTTGCAGGGGGTCACAGATGGTTTTAATTACGTGTTAAATTAGACCCTTTGTCGAGTTGAAGGTGGGTGGACTCACGCTGGGTATGTCACTAGACTCTCTGAGCTGATAATGATCATGTTGTAAACTGACTAGCAGGTATGACAAAGCTATGAGTGTTAGAGCTATCGATCTAAAATGGTCCGTACACGCCCACACAGAAGAAGTCCGATCAGGCGTGGACATACCTGTGTTGGGGAACAATGGGTGTGCAGGAGCCAGATGGTGAAATGTGAGATATTCTAGATTAAATTAGATTAGATAAGATAGTTATTTATCACACAGCAGGGAAATTCACTTCTTATAACAGCTCAAGATGCAACAAGTACAGGAATAGGAATCAGACAAATATATGCATAAAGTTAAATAGAAAATAAAATATTTACAAAAAACAATAAGATGTTGAAAGTGATTGTTCAGGTGGTGCTTGAGTTAAACAGTCTGATGGCTGTGGGGATGAATGATCTGCGGTAGGTGATTGCAAACTGCAGTCTCACCTCTAGATGTCAGTAAATCCTGCACACTGGACCTTTAGTTTTCTAACGACTTAAATGCCGCAAACACAATTCTAAGAGCCATGAAAATGAGTCTTGAATGCATAACCCTTAACATATAGTATACATCTGCTTTATCTGAATACCTTTCTAATTTGTTTCCTGTTGCATCCCAGGCTTCATCTTCAGGCTTCGGGGACTCCAGGGACCTTCTGCACCCGTTATCCTTGTTCCATTTTTCAGCTGTTACCCGGGTGAAAGATCCACCTGCAACAAAAAGTGAGTACTGCTCGCACAGGATTCCTCTGTGAGGCAGGAGCTGACACCCATTTGACCCATGTGTGAGGCGTGAGTGAACTTTGGCGCGCTGATAAAAAAGTAATTAATGTCTTTACAGGAATGCTGAAGCTTCAAGTGTTGGGCCTGGTTTATTTCTGCTACCTCTTCCTGTTCTCCGGTCTCGAGTTCACGCTCAGTTTTCTGACTCACCAACGCTTCCAGTTTACAAGGTGTGACCTCAGAGATAAAACTGTGTACTCTGTGAGTTACAGTAAGCATGTCTGAACAGCAACCTTGTGTTTTTTTTACAAGCATTTTTTTTCTCTCATTAGTATGCAGCAAGGAAAGATGTTCTTCTTCATTGGTGTCATCATGGCTTTGATCCAGGGCGGATATGCCCGCAGAATAAAGCCCGGGCACCATATCAAGGCTGTTCGTATGGTAGGAACACCTTCTCTTTACAACAGTTAATGATGCTAATGCATAACAGCGAACTCTACTTCTTTAATCAACCATGTCTCTCGTTTTCAGGCGATCATAGCATTAATCCCGGCGTTTGTTCTCATCGGGCTGTCATGGAATATAACAATGCTTTATGTCGGGTTGGCGTTATACTCATTCGGTGAGTCAAGTTTGTTCTGTGTGTCATGTTAAGACAAATTTAACCCTTTTATATTACCCAGATTATGCTTAATACGTGATTGATTGAGAGGAGCATAATGCATACAAGTAGAGTCGCAACAATATTAGTGAGCCCTGAGTAAGTGATTTGGTAAATTAATGAACAATTAGTTATTGGAGCTGAAAATCCCCCCCAAAATAATTTAAAAATCATTTAGAGTAAATTAAAACAAGCTGAAAACCAACACATAAAGGACTTATCTCCTCTATGCCTCAACATCATTGTGCTATATGTCAAGTCAAGTAACCCCAACCCAATATTACTTATTACTTTACAATCTGTACACGACACAACACAGTCTACCCTCAGGCCCTCTTAAAAACAAACCTTTAATTGGTTATAAATGGAACAAAACTCAGGCAAAGCAACAGCAGAGTGATCCCTCCTCCATAATGTCATTATATGACACATGGCTACATGTGAACCACCCTGCAGCCATTTTATCAGGAGACTCCCTGGTTAAGTAGAAACACACCACCTATCACACACGTGAATTACAGTTTGTTTGCAGCAGGATAATAACCACAGACAACGCATGGTATGAACATGTGCTAAAAGATGAAACATATCTACATCTTAAGGATCTATTTATGTGTTGTGTTTTGAAAAAGGTTTTCTGTTTCTCACGTTTCATGCCATTCCCTTTGTTACAGCGGCTGCAATAGTAGTCCCATGCTTGTCTACGCTTGTTTCTGACCACGGTAAACCTCTTATTCATTCTTATTTATGATAACTCACAGAGTGTTTGGATGTTATGGTATACTGAGCACACTGTGCTTATTATCTACTGTGGCTATTTTCTCCAGGTTCGGCCAGTCAGAAGGGCACAGTGATGGGGATTCTGCGTAGTTTGGGCGCTCTGGCCAGAGCACTCGGACCAGTGGTGTCGTCCTCCGGTAAGGTAGAAAGACCACAGTAATGGCGCTAAATGCTAATCTTGCTTAGTAAAAATTGCTCTTTGCTTTGCTTGTGTACTCAAAACCATTGTGTTTTCTTTCACAGTTTACTGGATAGCTGGAGCTCAGACCTGTTTTCTCCTCACATCAGCCTCTTTCATTATCCCCCTGGCTCTCCTGAGAATAGCTGGGAGGCTAAAAGAGGAGTGAGAAACACAAAGACTTTTGGATGTTCTGTAGTTTTAATGAATGTTTTATATGTTTACATCTGCCTGGAGAACAAGCACTACTTAATACGTTGACACAAAAAAAACAAAAAACAGAGCTGTGTACTTCCTGTTCGCCAAGGATCATCTCATGAAGCAGTATTTATTGCAAGATGATGATGCACCTGCCACAACAGAGGGACGTCAATGGCTGGACTACAAATAACATTTGTTCTTGTGAAACGTGGATATCATTTTATACTGCTATATTTTATGAATCACTCAGATTTTGTATTTTACAAAGGAGCATTTTATTTTAGTTCTCTAAAAATGTGGATATTCTATTTTCTTGTACAAAGAATAAACGAGCAAGTCAACATCTGTCTGTGGAAAGTAATTCCTTTAATTGAAGAATTTACAAAACGGTTTTCACTGAACTATTTCAGTGGTTGAAGGTACCTGTGCAGGTAAGTTACATTTTGAGGTGCTTTTCCCATTTTATGCTGCTACTACATACATTGTACTCCACAACATGTATCTGACTGCTACAAATATTTATGCAGATTAAGATGTCCAATGACAGTATATGATAAATATATGATACAACCATAAAAAAAGGTGAATTTTTACGAATTAATATATACAAATGAGTAAAACTTCGGCCACGTATAACATTAAGATACTGCTTGCAAAATGCATGAATAATATCACACAGCTACTGTAAAATGGTGTAGGATTACTTTTCCTTTGAGTTTAAACCTGAATATATTTTTTTAAATATAGCACAAAATAAACTTAAATACAAGGCTAAGAGAGTTACAGACAATCTACAGGACGGCCCAACACAGTAAGTAACCATGCAAGTAATAATGCACAGTTGATGTTACACTTAAATGTTGCAAATGTACAATTATTATTACCAAAAGCAAATTGGTAGTTTTGAACCTGAGGTTTTGGCTGTATTTTGACTCAGTGTTATTTTTTTAAGAGAGTTAAATATTAACATTTTGTCATATCTTTGTTAAGAAGTACCCAGAAGTAATGCATTTTGTTTGTAGTCCTTGTAAAGTTGAGTTGTCCTGCTGTCGGCCGGTAGGTGTCGCTGTAGGCTCTCTGCACAGCACACTGTAAACATCAGCTGTGTCAGTCGGTTGAGCTAGCTGCCACTGCTATGCTATCAAACAGGTTTGTTAGCCTGTGTAGCCAACACACTCGTGGGCTGATTAATGCAGCACCGTCGTAACCGAGACTTTGACAACAACACCTGCAACATCTAGTAAACATGCGGACATGTGATTACATATAGTAAAACCTGAAGATGGACAAGGTAATTCACTAAAAGTAAAAGTAGTTTGTTACGCTAGCTAGCAAGCTAATGGTTAGCTAGTGACGCTACCGTACGCTGATGCATGTAGCTGAGCGTAGCTAACTTTTAGGTAGCTGTAGCTGTTGTAAACCTGTTTAATGGTATTTATAAAGTTAAAAGTTGGTTGGACCACACCAATAAGCTGTTGGCTGTGTTTTGTAAAACATACCTTTTTGACGAGTTTGGTAAAAAAAAAAACATAAGACTATGTGAGATATGCTATCAGCGGACAGATAGCTACATAACTTCGTCGTTAACTGTAAGTTGCTGGGAACAACAGTTGAGTTTAAACTCATTGTTTGAGTTTGTAGTTTGTGTGAGTCAACAATGTGAATAAAGCGATCTGATAGTGAATCTAACACTGAACTTGCTGTGGCGATAAATGGCTTCACTTTAGCTGTCAAAGGTCGTGTTTCAGCAGGCAGATGATGACAGACAATCTTTACTCTCCACAGGAGAGCAAACTGTCATCCGTCCGGTCCTTGGACCATAGACAACAGAGGAGACAGAGGAAGGAGCCTCCTGAGCCATCACCACCTCCGATGTTACCAAATCCTTATGTGTCCGACAAGAGTTTGAGAGGGTAGGAAGAAAATCACAGTTAGATTTTGATCCCAGTCAAAGTAATCATTCACATTACCAATGGCCTGTGAAACCACTGTCAAGTAAGGCCGATCTGAGGGTTAAAACACAACAATATTTCACAAAACACGACATTTCAACATGCACGACAACATTTAATTTTGACCACATTTGAGTAAAATGTCTTTTTGAAATGTTTTTGTGTTGTGTGAATTTTTGCACAAAACACTGCAACCTTGTTTTGACAGACACAACATTTCACCGAACACGACAACATTTAACCAAACATGACTTTTCACAAAACGCAACAGCAACAAATCTGAAATGTCGCAGCGTTTGGTGAAATTTTGCAGCATTTTCTAAATTGTCGCTGTGTTTTGTAAAATGTTGTGTCTTGTTTTCTGAGATACTGTAGTGCTTAGAGCGAGCCCCTCATTTGTGTGAATTTCTGAACTTTGATAAGGATCTGGTCAGGCGTGGGCCCAAAGCAGAATCCATCAAACACAAATGGAGTGTCAGCAGGAAAAGGAGATGTGCCGAGGACTCACGGCTACAGCAGCAGCCGTCCTGTTAGAGAGACCAATCAGGATTTTATGCAGAGAGGGAGGTCCACACGGGATCCACAAGCAAAGGTTTGTTTCATCTTTAGAAACAGAAATGCTTGATGAAATAAACTCTCTACATGAAATTAATTTCAGTGATTTCTCCACAGGCATCGAAAAGCAACAATGACTCTCCTGCACAAAGCAGAACTGTGGGCAAGAACTCACAGAATTTTTCACAGAATTCACTGAAAAAAGGTAGATCAGACCTGGCATTGTTAACTCCATCCTGAATGATCCCTGTCACCTCAGCAGGTGTTTTTTCCTGAACATAACTCATCTGTGTGCACTTAATTTCCCTCATTTTGAATCATCTTAAATAAACTTTTGCTTGTAATCGGATCACAGGCTCTCGAGGTGCCCGATCTGCCCCAACCTCTGCAGGGAAGACAAAACCAGCGCAGACAGACATGTTCCCGTTTGAGGTTAAGATGACTGATTTCCCAGAGTTAGCAGGTCCTGCTCCGGCTCAGAGAGTGTGCTGGGGTCCAACCCCTCCATCCACGAGCCCTCTTATGCAAACATCAGCAGTTTCCCGGAAGGTGAGCCCACTCATTATCACACACACATTGTGCATTTTGTGGTTCATGCTTCTCATAAATGTAATACTATTGTAATTTCTAATGAAATAGTCTGGAACAAGAAGATCCCCAACTCAGCCTGACCCCCAACAAAAAGCTACAAATGCTAAGCCAGATTTCTCTGCTGCCTCACCAGGTAGGTGAAAGTCCTTATAGTTTCAATGACTGTACAGAAGTGGAAAATAAGATATTAATCCATCCATCCATCCATTTATTTATTTATTTATTTATTTATTTATTTCAGGTCAGACGGTGGTCACTTCATGGGCAAATGTCGCGTCTCAACCTCCAAAGAAACTTGTCCCTAAAGAGGCCACAATTGGCTACAACCACATGCAGGTGAGAAGACATGTTTGATTGAAACTCAGCATAACTGCTTGATTTTTACAGGATATCTACAGCTGTTAAACACTCTTACATTTGAATTATAATAAACTTAATTATACAGGTCTTCTTGTGTGTGATTACAGGCTGTTGAGATGCATTATACATCTACAAAATAATTAATATTAGTGTGACAGTGGATCGTGCACACAGGAGGACGTTTAAACCTCTTCCAGCACCATCAGATCTATAGCAAACACTTCATAAACTGGTTCATCCATCAAGCCATTTTCTACCACTTACCTTTGTAATAGTGTAAATCACACTGACATATATGTGACCAGTGTGACAATTGAAATTGCATTCTACATGGTATAACATCGCTTTGTGTCCCTTTACTTTGCCTCACCTCAGACGGAGGAAACTGCTCCACAGCATGAAGATGTAGCCCCAGGGAGGAAGAAAAGGAAGAAAAAGAAGAAGAAAGCTAAAGGTGAAGATGCAGAAGCTGAGTCAGAAGAGCCAGCATATTATCAGGAGCCTCCAAAATTTGAGGTAAATGAAAGTTTTGTGTTTATTCCCTTTCAGTTCAAAAGCAAAACCCATTTCAAAGCATTTAAAAATGTATTGCTTTTTTGTTGCCTTTTTGTCCCGTCAGGATGAAGAAGAGTTTCCGGGTCTGACTCTTTCTTTGACTGGGATTGATAGATTGATAACGAGCAACAATGCAGCAAAACTATGCAGTGAGGTACATATCAGTTATTATTATTTCTCCTCGCAGATGTTATGTCACATTTACTTTATAATCTTGTGTCTTTAGTGTAATTTAACATGTTTTCAGAGTAGAGAGTCATTAAAATAAGATTCACAGAAGGTCATTTTTTTGTGTTTTTCTCAGGAAAACCAAAGAGAAAGTGTTCAGCATCAGTCTGCAGAACAAACCAAGGAAAAGTCACCTACAGCAAAAACTCAACAAGGACAGGTATTTTCCTGTTAAATGTATATTCATGATATTATACTGGAAACAGTTTGGATTGAACCTGAATCTTCTTTTCTGACTTCAAGAAAGCTGAAAAGGTGTCTGGGAAGAAGAGCAAAGTTCCCGTTCAGCTCGACATCGGAAACATGTTGGCCGCCCTGGAAAAGAAGCAACAATCTCAAAAAGCTAAGCAGGACGCCAAACCAGTCATTCTCTCAGGTGGGTCACATTTTTGACACACCTAAGAGATCTTGTATATTTAGGCTGATTACATTCACTTAAAACCTACTATGGTTACTGATCCACATTTGTCTTTGTGAATGATTTTTCTTTGTAGTTGGTGGAGGACTGCCTGTCGTCCAAAAGCAACAATTAGTCCAGAAGAAGCTGCCCTGGCAGCAGGATAAAATTGCCCATAATCCCCTGGACTCCACTAGTCCTTTGGTGAAGAAAGGAAAGCAGAGAGAGGTGCCAAAAGCAAAGAAACCCACTCCTCTTAAGAAGGTATGTCCACCCACTCGCTCTGGGACTAATACAGGCACACTGCATTTTTTTAAAGAATGTGTTTCAGCTGTACAGACTTGTTTATTTCTCTCAGGTCATTTTGAAAGAAAGGGAGGAGCGGAAACAACGACGATTGCTGGAGGAGAGAGGTCTGCTTCCTGAAAATGAGCTCCAACCTGCTAATGAAGAGGAGATGGGTGACACTAATGCCACAGGTAAGAAAAAGCATGGGAGACAATAGAATTCCATAGATCCTGACTCCAAGTCATCACAGCTTTAAGTAGACAAAGAAACTATTTGATTAAAGCTGATATTTAATATTTATTTTGTGCTTAAGAATGCTCAGATGAAGTAAGAAGTCCGTCAGAGGAACCTGAGGATGAGTCGGAGTTAAATGGCACAAATCAGACGGTGAAAGAGGATGATGAAGAAGCCGAGAAAAACGAGACAGTAGATCAACAAACCATCTCACCTGTTCCCTGCCCGGCAAACCGACCCAAAATCCACAGCAGAAAGTTCCGAGAGTAAGACTGTGAAATCATAATGACTCACTATATACATAGTTACAAGTTGTGATCTTTGTCGGTTGTCTGACTGTCCACTGTGTGTGCGCCTGTCAGCTATTGCAACCAGATGCTGAGCAAAGACGTGGATGAGTGTGTGACGAACTTGCTAAAGGAGCTGGTTCGTTTCCAGGACCGCCTGTACCAGAAGGACCCAATGAAGGCCCGCATGAAGAGGCGCATCGTCATGGGGCTTAGAGAGGTCCTGAAGCACCTTAAACTCAGGAAGGTCAAGTGTGTCGTCATCTCACCCAACTGTGAACGCATCCAGTCCAAAGGTACTGGTACTTGTACCTGGTGTTTATTTATACAGCTTTATGTGTGCATAGTTTGGCTAACTTTTGGCGTCAAACTCCAATTATTAATTTGATCTTTGGAGCAACAAGGTTTAGACATGTACATGTGATCCTGACATTCATAATAAAAACATCACCTTTCGCAGGAGGCCTAGATGAAGCTCTTTACACCATCATTGACACTTGTCGTGAACAGGGGGTGCCATTCGTGTTCGCCCTCTCCAGGAAAGCTCTGGGTCGCTGCGTCAACAAGGCAGTGCCTGTAAGCCTAGTGGGCATCTTCAACTACGACGGTGCACAGGTCAGCTTTATCACTTAGACAGTTCTTAGCATTAATGTAATTCCAGTGAGCATATCAATAAATTATTTATGACCATTGAAGATGTGAACAAGCTTCAAACGCTCATCATCCCCACAGGATATCTATCATAAGATGATCGAGTTGTCGTCTGAGGCCAGGAGAGCCTATGAGGTGATGGTGACGAGCCTGGAGCAGACAGAGCAGGCAGAGGCGGAGCAGGCAGAAAACACTGAGGAACAGCTTCAGATCAGCAGCTTGGCTGAGGAGGCTGAGCTCAGTCCTGATGCCACACAGCCAGAAGAACCAGAATACAGTAAGTTATTGTCCTGAGCCAAGGGTTGTGTTACCTGCTCTTTAAGACCAATTGCTGTAATTTTGTCACTTTATGAATTATTCCTATTTGACGAGAGACGCCGAGTTGGAGGATGGCATCACAGATTTCACCATTGAAAGTCAAAATAAAACTCAAATAATTATCCTTTTTTTTTTCTTTTTCTAGTCAAGATTTGGAAGAAAATGTTGGAGAAGGACTGCAACCACAAATTTCTGAACTTTGAGGAGCAGCTGGGCGCCATGTGCTTGGAAAGTGAATGTACTGAAAACGCTGATGACGTTGAGAAAAGTTGACAGTGGCAAAGCCATTTGTGCCTCTAAAAATGAACCCACGTGTCCTCAATGCCAGCACAGAAGAAACTAGGATTGACTCGAGTCAACTGATTCAAAAAAAGAGTAATGAAAGGTGCCCTGCTGCTGTGGATCCCAACATGGGGTATTTGTCAGGAAACTAATCATGTTGCTAATATTTTGCAATCAATCATACTTTCCCAAGTCTGATTTTTGTGTTTGTGTTGAAGATGATTGGGCAAAAGTGTGTGTGTGTGTGTTTGTGTGTGTGTGTGTGTGTGAGAGTGTGTGTGTGAGAGTGTGTGAGTGTGTGAGAGAGAGAGTGTGTGTGAGTGTGTGTGAGGATGCTATACTGGAGAGATAAACCACTCACTTTTTAGGACCAAACTTGAACAGATTCCAGATCCCACAATATGAATTTTCAACCATGTTCTCTGTGAACATGCCACACGAGGATGTGCCAGTTACACAGAACAGCACTTGGCCTCCTCTGCTCTATTAGGTTCAGTATAAAGTTTCTTTCTGGCATTTTTTTTGCTTTATTTGACAGGGACAACCGTGAGCTGACAGGAAGTGAATGTTAGAGAGAGGATGGTAGACACTTGTGGGCATTGTAGTCACGTGGGCATTGTAGTCACATGGTCAGTGTCTTGTACGGCCTCAGATGAAGGCCATTAGATTTTTAATCTTGCGAAATGATGGATTGTCAACGTCTGTTTAACTGTCAAACAAAACTGCATAAGAAATCAGAGCTTGTGATTGTAGAAGTTTCCACACTGCCTGACACTGACGGCTCCTCATGCACTCAGATTTGTACTTGAATGTGTACTTGAATTTGTAACACAAACAGAAACGGAGTACGAACTAAAGCTTGTACTCCGTTTCTGTTTGTGTTGCCATATTGTTAATCTGAGGTTTACAAAGGTTGACACGCAACAGGAGACTTTTGAATCATCTCTGAACATAATTTCACAAGCTCCATATCATGTTGACATTCATTTGAGCCCACAGTCTTAAACCCGTCGGCCACCACAACTCACCTATGTTCAGTATAGAGTTAAAAATTGAGCTATGCTCTTTTTTGCATAAGAATTGAAATATGTTTTTGTTTGACAAGTCAGAACATGTAATTATTTGTTTGTTTTGTTAATCCTGATTGCACTACATGGTATTTTTATTTGTGTTAGACTATCAAAGTACTACGCAATGTTTGTTGTACTGCCTGTGATTAGGTGTTAATGGTAGCATTTGACTTTCTTAGAAGAGGAAAAACAGCTGAATTACCAGCTGTTAGCTTGACTCGTTTTGTGAGTTTTTGTTTACCCACATCATGAGGAATAAAAAAAATACTATAAAGTAGCATAATGATAAAATAGGACAAATTACAGTGATCTAAATTGCTTGGTTAAAGTAATCAAAGGACGCAATAAACAATTTGAAATGGACAAAGTCAACGGTCAGGATTCAGTTTTCAGAGGACTATGACCTGACCGAATACTGTGAGGGATAGAAGACTTGGGGTTATGGCATATGAAGATCTGTGAGTAGAAACTGTTAATTTGAACAAATTCACTTGTGGAAAAGTGGTTTACTGTCAAACGCTCATGACAGGTGGACTCAATAGCAAAGCTGAGGTCTTGCTGAATAATGTCTTGGTACAGGGCAACATGGAGGAGAGATGTTAGGAAGTTGATAATAGAGAGTTTCATGGTCGACTTGTTACAACAGGGAAAGCACAGGTATAACAAATGGCATTAATTGTTGCTGCTTTTCTTTCAGTAATGACAGTTTCCAGGACTCCGATATATTATTGAGTATCAGTGACCCTTGTGCTTTTCCTGCTAAGTAAAAATGTCAGTTGTTGGGGAAAAAAATACGGTACACAGTCTTACACAGTCAGTCATGTGAATTTTACATCAGTTTGATGTTTTGGTAAACAGCTTATTTATTTCCAGTTTGCAAGTGAGTTGAGAAGACATCATCTGTCAGACATTGGCTGCGTTCCTGTCTCAATGCTAAGCTAACTAGCCTCTGTATAGAAAGGTATTAGGTAAATATTTCAACTGCTTGAAAAAAATCTCCAAAATTGTCAAACTAATCTTTGTAGTTCAGTAAATTCTATGGTAGTGAGAGACCAAACTGTGAAACAGTAGGATTTAAGAAACACATGAAGAAAGGCTGAATGTTGTTGTAAACATCTATTTTTTGATGATTAAGTTTTTTTTAACAAACCCTTGAATATGAACAAATCTCCTTAGAGAATGGATATAAAAACAATACGTTATTTTTGTAATACATTAATTGACGTTTCTGTTGTCGCATGTTACATAGGAGATTAAAATCAGATGAGAGTTTGGAGTGGATTAATGATTCATTTTCTTGTTCAATCAAAGTATTAATGTAAAGCATAATTGGCATGAAGAGGACAAATGCAGTATTCAACGTAACAGATTGGATCATGAATAAACAAGAGAAAATGAAGGGGACCAAGAATGCTTCCCAGTGGCACTTCAGAATCACAGAGAGTCTACAAATGACTGCAAATGTTAATTCTGACCATCTGTTCATAAATGTGAAGTAAAAAATGAAAATTCAGCAAAAAAATTGATATTTCTGTAACTTTAAATGATAAGGTAGGAAAATAGTTGGTGATGTCTGATGCATTCAATTTAATAAAACATTTTTATTTGGATTAAAGTAAATAAGAGAAATGTGAAAACACTTAAAACCATGTTTCACAAATAAACCAGTGACAAAAAATAAATACGTGTGTTTGCTCTTCAATCTTTTGTCCTTAAGCAGCAAAAGTAATCAGTTTAATTTTCACAGTGCAAGTGACAGTCAGGCATTTACACGTGTGCTATCTTTGGTTCTATTAAGCAAAAACAAGAAAAAGGAAAGCATACAGTATCAGTTGTATGAGCAACTATGACCAGATCCTTAAAACAAGTCCCCATCTCCCTTCCATTGTTTTGAAGAATGAAGCAATGCTGTTTTGGTCTGAAGCTCCAGAATTTTTTTGTGGCAAGGAGATAATGACAGAATTTTTCATTATTGGGTGAATCCTTTAATACATCAATAATTATAATGAATAGGACGTTTACACGTACGTGTGTTTTTACACTGTGGTATCGCTTTTTTACCAAAGTTAAATATGAGTACTTCCCCAACAACTGAAAAAGTACAACAGAATAAAAAAGTATTTTCCTCCAAAATATATCAGATTGGAAGTAAAAAATGATGTACTCAAGTTCAGAATAAGTAATCCACAGTTTCACGAGGAGTAAAAATACTCCCATCTGAGAGTAATCATCTTATCATATGGTTTTACTTCACACCACTGCCTGGAGGAAAAACTTCAGCAAGACTGTTGAAACATGCAGTGCAATATTTTTTTTAAATGGCAACTGCTAACATCCACCACAAGGTGGCGTAGCTTGGAGACCAGACATGACCTGTGCTTCAATACATTGTACAATATATCAGGTGTCCCAGCAGTGGCAAGAATCTAAAAAGGAGTGGCAGAGTTTTTTTCTTTTAAGATTTGTAAAAAGTTACCTTAGCCTGAGCCAAAAAACTTATATCCTATTATGTAATAATTACAACTCAAACTACTGTTACATACAGTAAGTCTGGTGATATATTTATTTTACCAAAGTAATGGATAGATTGAAACTTTGGCATGATTATGGGGCTAGATGGAGAGTCAGGATCACCAAAGATTTTAGGTTTATTCTCTGGGGACCTTGAATATATGTTGCAAATTTCACAACAATAAATTCAGAAGTGTCAAGACATTTCACTCTGAACCAAAAGCAGCAATGTCATGGTGCTGTAGGGAAGTTCAGGGTATCACTGAAGTTGGTAAGATTTATCATCTGGTGACCACGAATGTCTGTGCCAAATGTCATGGAAACTCCTCAGATTATATTGACAAAACTACAGAATACCATCAGCCTTTTTCTTTAACTCTGAACAGTAAATCAGAAAGGACATCTGCCATTGCACTGGACATTGCATGTTAAACAAAACATTACATTAAAGGTGGTGCAGGGATGGTATCTACATATTCGTTATTGATGAGTTCTGTGCACACCCCCATTTTGTGGGCTCCAGTCGCAAGAGGCTTTTTAGTGTCAGCTGACACGTATTGTCTCTGCAGTACCACCACATTGTTACTGTCCACCTCTTTCACCCTGCTGTAATCCTCTGATAGTTTCTCCTCTTGCCTCTGAAAATCCATGTAGCAAGAGCTGTTAAATGGGAGATTTTTGTTGTTGAGGATGAGCACATTGTCACCATTCACCTCTTCCACTCTGCTGTAGTCCACCTGTTTCACATCCACCTCCTGCATGTTCTCCACATGTTTCTGAATATCCACATAGCCGCTGTTTGTGAAGGGTTTGACTGCGTTCTCGTAGTTCAATGGACTGGGTTCTGTCGCTTCTGTGTTCACAAAGTTTTGACCTAAACACTGCTGATTCTGCAGCTTGGATGGCTCCATGTTAGATAAACTATCCCCTGAGAGAGACTTATTGTTCTTGGGAAAGTTACCCGTTTCATTCTTTGTTCCCCATGCACAGTCATTCTGAATGTGGGTTTGCCAGTCTGAGCAGAAGCCAGCAGGAATAATCAAGCTCTTCTTCCTTTTTTGACAATGGGGGGCATCCGACGGAGGCCCGATGTCATTCTCGGTCACGATGAGGTACTCCTCCATCTGGTCCTTCCAGCCCACCATGAGAGGAAAGTTCTGGTTGATGATCAGGGCATTGGTGGTGTCTTCAGATTGTCCACTCTGAAAGGTTTAGTTATGAAGGTTAAAGGTGCAGGGTCAGGGTTAAAGTCTTTATAGGTAAAAAATGACAACCTCTCGAGCTAACTGCTGTTAGCTAGTTAGCTCAGTTAGCCATGCAGGTAGTGGTCCAAACTGTTAGGTTGGAGTGGTACTTTGAAAAAGAACGGGCCTGATGGTTACCAAGTAGACTCATTAAATACTAATTAACTAATCATTCGTTACTAGTGAGGAGTAACTCAGCGGCTGGTTCATGGTGGCAAGTACGTAGATTCACAGATATTTTTGGACTAATCACGACCTAATGTTCATTAATATAGCATCTCCCAGTCTGTTCTCTGGTAATTCATCATTATCTGCTGTACAGTCCTTAAATAACAGTTCCTCAGGAACTACTCATTAACAATCAAGTCGCTCCTGATTCCTTCCTTTCACGCTCCTTCGTAACTACTCATATTTTCGTGTACCTTATTGTGTTAAGAATGATTTAAGTACATTTTAGTACGTTTTCAAATGTTTCAAACTGAAATTCTTACAGATTGTACCTTTAATTCAGTACATTAGGACCTCACCATGTTTTCATGCCCAAAGCAACTTTTTGGATTTGTTGAAAATACAATGGAGATGTTTTATTACCATGAGAAGGTGAAAATCAACTCCTCTGATCATTGGACCAGGAACAGGAGGCAGAACACACTGCTTCACACTAGGGAAAAAAAGAAAAAACAAGTCCGAGTCAAATTGACCTCATCATCCTGGCTTTATATAAAAAGTTATTTATCTCTTGTTGCAGCAGATACATACTTTTCCCTCTTCACGATCAAGATGCACATTGCTGCCATAAATGGAATTGCAGACAGGGTGGCGACCAAGATCCAAAACGATCTCTCATTCTGAAGATCTAAAACAAAAGGTTATTGTTAAGTTA